>JAUBNQ010000017.1:22299309-22326935 GCA_032353495.1 Ctenopoma kingsleyae | reverse complement strand
TGTATTGTACCTTTGTAATTTGCAAAATAGTCTTAAAAAACCAACTTGAAAAAGAATCGGGATAAAAATCGTGAATCGTGATTTCCCCAGAAAAAATCGTGATATGATATTTTTTCCATATCGCCCACCCCTACAAACACTGTTCTTTCACCATAGGGCAGGGGTCACCAACTGGCGGACCGCACTTCACGTGCATTTGTGGTTTTAGATTGGTTGGGTTTAAGCATGAGGACTGAGATTGGTCCAGGTGAGGGAAAGAGTCAGCCAATCACAACAGAAGACGCAGAAATAAACAACAGCAGCGAGCAATGTGTGATGTGCGCTAAACGGTGGAAGGTTGACACTGAAATCCAGATTTTTAATCCAGAATGGGCCGAGGTGTTTATATTCCTCCTTCATACTTTAACCGCTGAGTCTCCTCTGCTCTGAGATCTGCCCTCAGTAGTTAAAAGTGGGAACGTGAAACACCGTGATGTAACTAAACACAGAAATACATCTGAGAAATGTTACCCACTAAATTTGACAGGTTACAGAAAATAAACAAACTACTATGATCAGTCAACAAGGATTTTAACATATACTTTTACTGGCCAACAACAAGCTAACAAGTGCTCCCCCACAGAAAAACATCCAGTGATGGAATCAGAAGTGTGTAAATGCAGGAGCTCATACACTTTGAGGGAAAACAAAAAGTAGAAAATAAAACAAATACCTGTATCTGCATTAACAACCAATAAATAAAGAAGAGTGAGGTATTAACCAGAGATCTTAGATCAGCTGCTGAAGATGAAGAAGTCTCCACAGTCTGAGCTGTAGAGAAATCTATTGATGTGTCTGACAGTGCTCAGCTTTTTTTCTTATTTATTTTATTTATTATTGTATGTAGCCCTCCAGAGTTGCATTGGAGTATTGTTAAAATGGCATTTAATTACAGCTTAATGACAAGTTACGTCTCTTTCTATATGAATATAAGTGAATATTAATGTATAACTACATAATAATGCAATTTAAACATGATGATGTTGCGGACCTGGGCATGAGGAAATTTTCTATTTTTATTATACTTGAAAACCCCTGCCATAGGGGATGAAGTAGAGCGACCTAAAGCTTGAGGCTCAGATGTCCTATAGAGTCAAAAGAATGATATTTTGTTAAAGAAGTATGGTTAGCAAGACTATCCAATGATATTGTCCTATCCTCTGCCTGCCTGATAAGAGTTATACAATTACAATTAGAACTTTTTTTGTTAAATTATTTATGTTGTGTATTGTGGCTGCTTCATTCTCATTTGTGTGTCCATAAATCGGTAATAAATGTTTGGTTCTTCACTGTTAACATATAACTTAAAATCAGTGGTTGCTTTCACAACAGCATCCATTTGTGACTAACAGTGCAGTGGCTGAAGGTTCCCTTTTTATGAAGCTGTCCTTGCAGTGTTGCTAGGGAAATGAGTAACGGTTGCCAAGGAAGTGAGATGGTGTGCGGTCGACTGTATATCACAGGGTACGGTTGGCCTTTACTCTAGAAAGCTATCAGAGCACTAAAAGCCTGTGTGCTATTTTGACATTTGAACTCTGTAGAAATGTATTCAGAAGAAATGAGAACGTGAAGAGTGCAAAAAGAAATAGGAGGGGTAAAACTTGTAGAACTTTTGGAAAAATCTTTGTATTTGTTCTGTCAGCTCATTTACTTAAAACACAGTGCAGTTTGAAGAGATTTACATTAAAACTGTGACAAGACTTTTGCAGTAGCTAAGACTTGCTAAACTGTAGATTGTAAAGTTTTTAATTACTCTGTAATACAGAACCTGTGGCAACATGCTATAGGCTATGTTGAAAATCTGCAGTGGAGTAAATGTAATTCAGATTAATGTTTGTTGACAGCTGAACAAAAAGCTCAGTGTTCCTCTTTCAGATGAAGCCTGCGTGATGCAAGAAACTGTGTTTCTCAATACAAGGTGCTCAGTGAAGATTTGGAAGGTCAACAGTGATGGTTTAGTAAATGTAGTTAGCAGTGGACTCTGAACAGTGAAGTCTTTTGACATGGTTTTTGCTTCTGGTTGTACTTTTTTCTGCAGACGTTTTTATCACTGCACAACTATTTGTTATACATGAGGATATCATTGACTAAATCAGATACAGTATTACCAAAATGTTATGTTAGTTAAAAAACCAACAGTTTTGTGTTGAAACATCTTAATCTCAGAGCTCCATGTCAAAAAATAAACAAAAACAAAGTGATGAACCACACTATTGGATTGGATAATTTGTTCCTTCAGTACACTGAAAATGGCTAGTGTAGTTTACTTTGAATCTGTTCCCCCATTCTTGCTCTGACACAAGCAAATAATAAAAATATTCCCTAGAAAATGCACTATTTGACATTCAAAGATGTCCCAAACCGGTCCTAAAAGTTAGTGTCTCAGAATCTCAGAATATTTTATTGGATCAGTATAAAGCCAATCGAGATCACCTCTTCTCTCACCTGATATGTTTTTTAGTTTTTTAGCCAAATCTAATCATAGCTATGGTCAGTCACAATGCCAAACATCTTTGATGGTAGATCCCATCTAATTAATATATATTCTGTGAGTAAGTTGATAACAAGCGTAAATTAAACTCAGCTGTTGTCAGGTTTGTATGATCTCAGCAGCTGGTGCGAAAATGTGTATACGACATAAAGCATTGTTGTAGGAGCATTGGTTTGTAACACCACCAGAGAGCTGCAAGTGGACAGTGTGTTTCTGTAGGTCCAGCAGTCACATTC
This sequence comes from Ctenopoma kingsleyae, assembly GCA_032353495.1. NCBI lineage: Eukaryota > Metazoa > Chordata > Actinopteri > Anabantiformes > Anabantidae > Ctenopoma > Ctenopoma kingsleyae. The sequence continues at coordinate 22,324,169 of JAUBNQ010000017.1, read as the reverse complement.
TCCAAATTCATCTTTCATCCTTATAAAAAAATAAGATCAGCTCAGTATTTTTGAAGTATTTGAAGCAGGTAGGCAGCTAGTGATCAGATGGAAGTTTCAGATTAAATCGGTGTGATCTGCAGATATTAGAGGACCTTGAAAAAGGCCTGAAAATTAGCTAATCAGGACATTCCTAGTAACATTTTAAATAATTTTTGCAATCACTTTGTTTTTATTTAATATTGACATCTTCAGTAGGAACCAGTAGGCTTAGACTAAAATCCACAGAACATTCAGAAAGTACTGAAAGATAGACTAATACATTGTTGGTTTTTGTTGTTCCGTGGGATTTTTTTCCACCATCACAATACTAGAGAATATCACTACACTTGCCTTTTAAGAAAATATCTGGTCAGAAATGAACAGGACTAAACTGACTGAGAATCCAGTGCTTAGTCTGTGCCTGTAAGTATTTAAGAAGTACTGAAATTGTATACGCCGCCCAAGCATTGAGTTGAGTTGTTTTTAAATGGTTTTGTTCCTGATTCCACAAGAACATTTTGCACAATTTTGGGGAAAAAAGTCATATTGTGATTATTGAGATCAATATTGTGATATGCGATTGTGATATGATAAAGGACAACTTGTATTATAAACGGTGACATGTAAAACTAATATTGTATATTTAGTTCAAACTATAGTAATATTTACACATTTTCAGACCTTCTGTTTAATTTCAGTGAGTAAGGATGTGAAATTAACATAAACCACAGAGATGCAGGTTCAACTACATAATTAGGTTCTGTGCATTTTTTACTCTGTGGGGACAGCAGAGTTTTTGGTGAACTGTGTCTTGGAGGAGCATCTTGCAAATATTACTGGTCCTACACAGACATGATTATTAGATCAATTCAAAATGAGGTAAGCATCACTTTTTTAGATTAAAATATTTAATAACTGTATCTGATAATTATATATTAGTAACTACAGCAACAGAAATAATGGGAAAATTATACGTTTTTGAAAACAATGTTCTTGGCACAGCCAATCATCTCTCACATAGTGCAAACTACTGCGGAGCGGAGCTCCTCTGTGTAAGAAATTATCTCATCTGAAAAGATGATTTACAACATTTTGTGGGGGTTCTTTATAATCTTCTATTTATATTATGCATTTACCATTTTCTGTATGTTCATCATCATAGATCAAACTTAAAATAAGGCTGTGACTGAGGTTTGATTCATGATTCAGGTCGATTTATCACTAATTAATAGTTATAAAGATACCTGCATAGAGAGAAGGATGTGAGAGGATTTTTCTTGCTGTTAATGATACAGATATCCTGAGATCTGCATCATTACTCTCAGTCAGCTCTCCTGAGAGCGATGATCAATGTGCAGCGTTATAGCTGAAAAAACGGGCGTTCAGCACATTAACAGTGGATGGACACATACATGTGTTATCGTGTTTTGTTTTATTCGGCTTGTTATTTAGTTGTTATTTTTTAGCCATCAGTTCACCGTCACTTGAAATCCATGCCCACCATGTGCTCACCTGGGCCGCTGTTGATACTTGCATGGAGAGAATGATGTGTTGATAATTTTGTCTCAGTGCAGCACACAGAGAGACTGAGTCATATTTGGGATGGGCTGGAATAAAACTTCAGTCATCTAAAGCCAGTCCCTTTGAGGAATCCTGCAAAGCAGACAGATGCTCAGTGGGAGTAACCTTGACTTCATCCAAGCTAGCCAAAAACTCTTCCGCTCAGCCACAGAAACCCCAGGAAGGGTGCTCCTGCCTGCAGACATTCCTGACTGTGTGGCTGTTCAGCAGTGATGCTTTCATGCACATTCCTTGGCTTGCAGTGGCAAAGCATAGGGGGTGGCTTTTACAGAACCAGTAACTCTAGCTGTGCCCTATACTATTAGGCTGCCTCTACTAGAGAGTCAAAAGCGGTAGCACCACTGGAGAACACAGAGCCAACATAGACCACCATGAGGTCAAATAAGAGTTCTCAACACAAGTCAGATGTCAGTTGGATGAAAGGTCTGGCACGGGAACAAATAGCATATGAGTGCTAATGAAGACACACGGTTGAGAAACAACAATGGTGTTAGTTAAATCCTCAGGTTCCATGCACTCAAGTCATCCATGGCTCTCAGGAGGCATTTGAGGTAATGAGATCCCTCTGTGCTTGTTCTGCGTCACTCCCACCGTCTGACCTCTCAGCTGCTGCACAGCTGTAATTGAAGGCTTAACAGAATGTGCCATGCCATGAAGCACTTATAGCACATACAGTCAGCATTTATTTTCCCTGTTACACATATACATGTGTGCTTTTTTTAGGACCTCTATTCATGCAGGACATCATAACCTTGTGCTTAGACAAGTGGGTAATAAATAACTGTCTTAACTCAAACTTAACAATTTATCTTATTTTGTTTGGTGGGGAAATATCTTTCTACATATCTTCACTAGAAGCATCAAGCAGCCGTACCTCAGCATCGCTGGGCCAGCTCCAGTTCACAGGCTTATGACTTGACCTAGCACCTATGTTTTGGCGTAGAAGGAAACTGCTGGAAACAAGTGATGTAACGCTACTAATCATGAACCACCAATCGAAGTTTCATGCTGCACATGAACACCTCTGCTGGGACACTTGCAAATTAAGAGCTTGACTTGAGAAACTTTTTGAGGGATGAGAGAGTGTTGCTCATCATGTCACTTCATGCCACCTCACCTTTCTTGTAATAGCACCTTTTGCTGCCGTGAAGATCTGTGTCTAAAGCATGTTGTTTGACTCTGGCTGGATGGAGCAGTCTATGCAAGTGAGTGTGCGAGGGTTCTCGAACAGGGTGTGTTTGACAAAACTCATTTCCCTTCTGTGTTTGAGCCAGTGCCAGGCAGCTGTTGTAGTCTTTGCAGACAAGCTGACTCCTCCCTGCATGCACACCCATGTCATGTTAAGTGTATACAAAAACCAGATACTTGACTACATGCATGCTCTTATGCTAACTGTAGCTAATTTTGTTATGCATTTATCTCTGTTATTTCCATGCTGACGTGTCCACCTCCTGAATGTCTGTGCATGGACAAAATACAAACCAATAGTTTACTGGCAAAAAAGGTCTAAAGGCAAAAGAGGGCTTACAGTTCATTCACAACCAGTAGAGCAGTGTGCTGGACATTGCTGTATAATCAGTTTAAATTTATCATTCTTGTGTTTCTTGTAAATGCAGTACTACAGCTTACTATACTTAAGCATGGGCATAAATAATTTTGTAGGTTTTTTTTTTCCAGATTCAAAAGAAAACTAACAAATAATGTAAAATAATGTAGATAAGACTGGATAGAAGTACATGAGTTTCTCCTTCATCCCCCAGATCCCATCCTCCTCTGCACAGATGCTTTGACTAACAACAGGCTTGTGCATCCCTTCTGGCTTCCCACCCACATGCATAAACAGTTGCTTTACAGTGGTAAAAACAGTTTTCAAGAGTCACTTTATCTACTAGAATGCTGTGGTAAACCAATACATACTATAACTCTCAAAATTTACTAAATTGTGCAAGTTATTTTGGAGTTTTGCAAACATCTGCAGCAGCTATAGAAAAGAAAATAAAACAAGTTGGGGGGGTTGGAAGGGGAATGGCACACACCCAGAAAAGCAAGTTCAGGCAGGCCTCTGGTGATCAGAGAATCAGGGAACAGGTTTATTCAAGTCATGAGTCTATGAAACGGTTGATAACTGGCATTGAAATCAAGCTAAATGGAATGCTACCTGTACATTTAGCTTACTGGTAGTTGTATGCAGGGTTTTAGCCAAACAAGGAAACAGTCTGGTTTGTTGTTGGTTTAACATTAATTTGTTAGCTAATTGTCAGCTACATAACCTGACCCATAAAATCCCTCACATCACTCATTTCCCACCCCTACTTCTGAAGTACTTTGGTATAAGTACAGTTTGTCTGGTTTATTCATTCAGATTTTTCTAATTCCATATTAGGGCTGGGCGATGTATTGATATTTTTAAATTATCGATATAATTCTAAATGAGATATAAAATGAGACAACTCAAAGGCAGCCCCGCCCGCCACGCTCCCCCTCTGAACACAGCTCACAGCCCGCCCCTTCACAGCGCTTCAGTGTTGCCAACTTAGCGACCCTGGAGACCTTGAAGACTTCAGTCAGACAGGGCAGCATGATATGCAGCAATGAGTTGGAATGCTATCATAGCCACATCATTTGATATACACTAACACAAGAATTAAATATCACAGAGGATGAAGTCACAGTCTGTACATGGCCTCACTCAGGGAATTTTAATCCCCTCAATCTAAAAGCTTTAGTCTAATATCACACTAATGCACCACTGTATTTGAACATTAGACTGGCCAGAGAGTCGCTATTTTGTACTCCAGTTAAAGCTGTGTGGGAATTGGAGGGCTTATCTTAGTCATGATATTTAACTTAAGTACATCTTCAATAGTATTAAAATTACTATCTTCTTGCCTCCAAATTATTCATTGTAGGTGTAAAATGTGATGTACACTTACTGACCACTTTATTAGGTACAACTGTACAATCTAACACAATCCAACCCAGCAAGTCTGCCATGAATTCTACTTTTGCAAGGTTATAATTTCTCAGCTTTTGTTGAAACTGTCAGAAAGGTGATAAATCTGCTACGTTTTTATTATTGAGGTCATTATGGCTGGTGGAGTTGTACTGTGTGCATTATATTAAGATGACTTGGCCTGCTATTTCCATAAATAAGGGGGCAAAATATTCCAATGTATGAATACAAGAAGACAGTTTTATCAGTGTAGATGTTAACAAACACAGACAGACATTAGACATTAAACTATATGTACAAGATCAGTACACATTAGTGTTATATGTACACTCTCTTTCTACGTACTACATAGGGCTTATTAGCCATCAACACAGCCATCAACTTCAGTGGCTAATGGCCAGTGGAGAAAATGATGCTAAACAAAGGAAAGAAAAATAAATATTTAGCATTCTTAATCACAGGTTTCTTTTAAGAAACACTTATTTGGCCAAATATTACACCAATGATGATTTTAACAGTCCCATTTATAACCTGGTTCAAAACATTTTCTATTGCTTTTGAAATCAGAATTCAACCAGAATTTTTTACAAATATTGATGGTTATGAGTAAGATTTTGTCATAGATCAAATCTGGCCAGTGATGCCTGCAGGCTGATACCTGGCCTAACTGACCCACTAGAGGTTGAGGTTGCACCGGCAGATGTCTTTTTTAATCATTAAATCATCATACACAGCCCCGTGGTAGCATTTTAAAAGCATTTTTAATTTGAACTGTGCTGTTTAAGAATTACGTTCTAATAAATTGTGCACAATTAAATCATGTACACATACGCTATCCAGTATCCAGAAGAAGATTTGTTACCTCCCATTTTCCTTGTCAGATTGTGTAATAGATATTATGTAATTTGATTGTCATTGTGGTGTGTAAATCACTGCTGTCATGGCCCCATTAACCTTAATTTGTTTTTAATGTGGTACAAGACCTCACCCAGTTACACAAACAACAATAAGCTAATAGTAAGAATCTAAAATATATTTGCAGACAAAAGGTTATAGGTTTTATGTCGGAAAAGACAGTATTTTACTGTATGGTTAGTCAACTATCTCTTCTTTACTTTCAGCTACATGTTTAAATCAGCCTTTACTATTAACAGTTCTGCTATGATCCTTAGTGATTTCACAGAGAAATACTTAATTGTCATTATGTATTTCATTTTCTTTTCATTCCAGTCCCTTATTTCCCTTGAGAAACAGACAGAAATAGAGAGTGTGTCTCTGACTGCATTATAAAGTTACAGCACATCTTTTAGTGACTATGCCACAGGATGCAAGTCAGACAGCACAGTTGACAGATGAGAGAGTGGTGTGTTATGGCACAACACACACACCAGCAGAAGAATTGTTTTGCAGGTCAAATCCATTACTGCAATGTATTGATTTTCTTACAGCTAAGATCTATGCAGTGTTGCTCTTTCCCATTGTCTGTACTTCTCAAAGATAACAGTGTTTAACGAGCAGGGTGATTATTCAAATATGTTTTCCTCTAATCATGCCTGGCAACTGAAGGTGAACAATAACTTGACCCCTTTGTAGCATCATAGGGCCCCTCTCATAAGAGCACTGTGGGCTGGTTTGTAAATTGATGTCTATACACTGGACTTCTGTATTGGACTGAACATTAACTAATGCACTTGTGTTTGCATGTACAGTAGGACTCATGAAGAATTTTGAAACAACACTAGATATGATAGTAGATTGTAAAAATAAATAAATAAATAAAAATGCAACAGATGGCCTTGTCAACAAGCCAGGCTTTACGATGGCCTGGAAAATTACCATCATCAGGCTGATCTGAAGCGGCCAGGCTGTTTCTGTTGCAGGAGCTCAGTATGACATCCATGTTAGGTTTTGTTTAGCTGTGTAAACGGCTCTCGACTGTGCTGTTGCAGATGTTGAGGTTTCTCTTGAATGGTCGTGCTGAAAGTAAACTGGCTGGCGTACTAAGGGGTAATTATGGTTTTCTTATTGGTGGTGGTGGTGGAAGGGGCCCTACCACCCCACAGTTATAAGATGGAGCAGCTCTCATTATGTAACCTGAAAAGGGGATGTGGCTGGCTACACCAGCTGGAAACAATGGTCTCTCTCACTGTGCCACATTCTTTCACCCCATTTTCTTCTCAAGTTTTTTTCCAGTGTGTTTTTTGGAAAGAATTAAACAAAAAGAAATAAAGCTTTCCATGAAGCCACTCTTTCAGTGTACATTATTGTACTTTAGCATATATAAAACATTTAATATAAAGGCTTTATCACAGACTAAAATATTGCGATACTACAGTGGATATATAAACTACTGTATGTTAAACTTTACTGTGTTCATCTTGTCAGTATATGTATAGCACACATTAACATATGATACTAAGTCAGAGGTTCAGAGATCAACAGTAAGATCTGTTGGCTGCTCTTTACAGCTGTAATCCTTGACATTTTATTCCTGGTTGATTGGGTGACACCGTGGTTACTGTGGTAACAGCAAGTGCATTTTCTACTATGGCCAGCACTTCTCGAGCAGCAGGTAATTAGAGAATGCATTGAATGGTTATTTCAGAAAAATGCTCACCATAAATGGTAAAGAAATGGAGTTTGGCTTCATGGAAATCTTAAGGATTATAACTATTGATTATAAATCTACTAATATCATCATAATAGTTTCTGCATTATGATTTCTTTTCCGACCAAGCAACTTGTTTTGGTTGTATGCCTTGAGTCACTGAGGTTGTTCATGGTGAACTGTAACTCTGGAGCAGATTTTCTGGAGGGACATCTCTGCCTTGGGCTGCATTCATCTTTCTCTCAATTCTGACAAGCATGATGCTACCACCACCACGGTACCAGGTGATGGCAGTGCCTGGTGGTCGGCAAATATAGTACTTAGAGTTCTACCTAAAAAGTTACATTTTTTCCTCATGCACTGAGAATTTTTTAAATGCCATTAAAAGGCGGGCTTACATGTGCCTTTCAGTCTAAGGCTACCATAAGGGCCTACTTGATGGAGTGCTTCTGAGATGGTTGTCATTTAGGTTGGCAACCCTGCTTCATTTGTTAGTCAGTTATTATATGTGTTAACACATCATTACATCATTACTCAGTTTGGCTGGATGGCCAACACTAGGAAGAGTCCTGGTGGTTCCAGTAATAACCCCAACGCAGGACACACACGGGACTTTGCCTTTCCAAACAATGTCCAATCAATTGAAGTTCAAAAAATTTAAGTTAATCAAATGGATCTGGCCAAAGTAAAAAGTAAGTGAGTTTCTTTTGGCTACTCCCTTTTAGGGTCGCCACAGCAGATCATCTGCCTCTGCGTATTTGATTTGGCAAGGATTTTATGCCAGATGCCCTTCCTGACGCAACCCTCCCCATTTATCCAGGCTTCAGACCGGCACTGAGGAGGGACCAGGACACAAACCACCAAGCCTGGGGTTCCTAGACAGTTAGGAATTGCCAGCTGCCCTTCCTACTTCTTACCTTCCCAGTATGCATCTGGCTTGGTAAACTCTGGTAAAGGGTCCTAATGTGCCTTTTAAATTAGAGATTTTACATAATTTTTAAGACATTAAAAAAAAACCAAAAAACATATTTCCCCTTTGGTTCATTATGGGTTACTAGGTGTAGAAATGTTATCTATCTAAATACCTATATCAACCTATAATATCTAAAATAAAATTAACAACACAATAAAGGGTGCCAAAAAGTGAACGGGTCTGAAGCCACTGTAAATGCTGTGTGCTGACAGTTGACAGATGACTTGGGTGATTGATAAATATTTCTACTTTGTTTGTTTGCAGGTGTTTTCAAACCCAAACAGCATATGAGAAGGAAATGTCTTAGCCTAATCCAATCAGTGCTATTTCAATATTGGATTGGCACCATGGCTGACATGTTTAAATCAAAATTTTATGTATCTTTAAATCAATAAACCTCTTTTTGAGCTGCTGTTACTACAAAGCAAGGAAATTGGCTTCACTTGCGGTACTGCCATTCTGTTTTAGTTTGTGGAAGTAAATATGAAACACTTCAGACGTAATGGCCACCTTCCGAGCATGTGGTGCTCTCACTTGCACTTCCTGTATTTATAATAAGCAATGGCATTTGAAGCTTAAATCAGCAATGAGATAGCATCTTGTTAATATTGTTAGGTTTCAGCAGCTCCTTCTGGTGAATGCAACTAATTCAATACCAGTAGACAGTACTGGGAGGAGAGTACGAGAGATGTGAAAGGACAGGAGGTCTAATCCAATTTTCCTGGTGCATTGCTGTGCGTACATCACTTATCTGTTTATGGAAAGGCTTTGTATATAGGCAAGTTACTGCATAATTATATAGACAACTTACCCCCAAGCCAGTACAGAACAGTATAGAGATTATCATTTCAAACTGACCACAATTTAGTCTGTAGGTAATTTACTCGTGTCCCTTATTGAATCATGTTATAATTAGTAGTATTTGCTATGGGATAAGCCTTTTATTTATATACTTTATATATGGCATATATTTTCAGTCAGGACACTTGACACAAACAGTAATTTGTTCTGTTACATTATGAAATGGCCATCTTTAAGTTTCACTATGTCATTGACTGTAGAACATTGCAGAAGTCATAGATTACGTACTTGTGTTGTTCCAGTGTTGTCTAAATATGACAAAATTGACAAACCATTTTCAAAAGCAACGGACACCATTTTGGACTTTAATTTACTTGTTGGTCTCTATCTATATCGATATAGATATATATATATATCTATATATCTATATCTATAGATAGACTCGCAGAGAGAGAGCATAGAATGAAGAGAATGAGAATGCACCTGTGGATGAATGAGAGGGCCTGAGCCTAAATAGAGAACTGAAATTGAAATGAAATGTATTGGGTAACTACTGTATCTAATGTTATATTAAGTATTTATTTGCTGACTCTATGAAGGCATTATTCACTAACCAGAAGGTACATTTTGGTGTCTTTTGACTTGAATGCTTGGTCTGGTTGCTTTGGTCTAGCTGACCTTTACCCTTATTGCCTTTAACCCTGGGTCTGTGCGGCATGGGCTGCGAGATGTGGTTCTTTCTTTTCATTAACAGAGGTCAGTCTTTGTTCTTTTTTTGTCCGAACTTACTGAATACCAAGACAAAGGTGGCCATAAAAGCAGAGTGATTTGCTTGGGAAAGAGACCTGCCTATTTGCTCTCCATGAAAAGGCTTTGATTTGGGTGTAGATTTAGTGACGGTCATACCAGATCTTTAGATAACATTGGCATATTACTGGTGTGGTGATTGCATTTCCAGATAGCTTTCAACTAGAACGTGTAAAGAGACTGAGCAAACTGCACTGTCTCCAATAAGAACCTTTATATGCTTACTTGAAATTAGGATTTCCTGTCTTCTGTTAGACTTGGGCCAATTAATTCATGACAAACAATGACCATGCAAACTGAAAGTAAGTGTTTACCTTAAAGCTTAATTTCAAATCTAATATGCTGACATACAGAAGTAATGTGTCTCTGTCCAAATACTAAGAGACTGCACTGTATCTAGCTGTTTGACAGACCTCCTTCAATAGCTTCCTGTTAGGTGTCTAGCATTGTCTGGTGTTTTTAGGCTGCCCAGCAGACACCTATCCCTGCTGTGGATTTCCTGAGAGGCCAAGTACAGTATGTCACCCTGCTGCTTAGCAGGCTTCTTGTGCGTGCTTGTGGACACTACCACTGACTAATATCTAATAAAACAAGTGATAATAAGAATGTAAATATCAATTTTAATGCAAAGGTTCTGTGTTGATTAGTCTTTTGGTGTAGTACACCAGAAGTAACTAATAGATGTGCAGAGTCCATTGTTTTCTTTATATCTTTTTATCTGACTAAAAGCTGTTGTGATTCTTTCACAGCATGTTTTATACTGTCATATAGACATACAATACTGACCAAAGACTCACTTATTCCCAGTTGGGGCAGCAGTAGCTCAGTTGGTATTGGTGTGTACTATAACAAAGGTGACTCAGTCCATAACCAGTACTTCACAATCAGATTGTTGCAGTACACACTGCAAACCACCACAGCAATGATGACTTAGCATTAGCCAGCATAAACAACAACTACAGATTATCACATTTGATTACTGAAGTCTTCTCTAGTCTTATACTAAGAAGCATAGTTTTGCTGTAACTTATTAATGTTCCCTAATGTATTCACTAAAAAACCCACCCAGCATGGTTTCCATGCTTATCATAGTCAGATTGTTATTTTTCTGAAGCTGACTACAAAAATACACGCACACACATCCCACTTCACATCCTCTTTTCTTTGAGAGGGGCTGCATGCTCCTACGTCTCAGCAGCAGTGATGTTACTTGGGTTTTGTATGGCTGCTGTGATGCCAGTTTACAAGGCTGCTATGTGATTCCCTCAATTGCCAACCTTTCATAGTTGAAAGACCTGGCAGTCAATGGAGCACAGTTTCAGCTATTCATCTCCACTGCCTGAGAGACTTGGCTCTATTGAAGCGTCCATCCCTGTCTCTTCTCTCAGCTCACATTACAGCACAACCAAAAGTCTGAAGGTGGTGCTTTTTTACCATGGTAACTTTAGAGTTGGAGCATAAAAAGAACCATTGGGGCCAGGAGCTTGAGCATCTGGTGAATGAGAGTTCCTACAGTGCTAAATGGCTGTTTAAAGACTAGACAAACGCTTTAAATGCTAAGTCACCGGATTGTCTGACTTTGATCAGTGATTTAAGAACTATTTATTAATATTTTCATTTAGAAGAGCTTAGATGCATATTGAGTTTGGCACAGGGTTGCACTTTTGAAGGTCACATTCAATCTTGTCACCTATTAGTTGATCTGAAAACTTTCTAAGGATAATTTAAAAAAAGTCTATATGGCTGACATATTTATTCCTGCTATGTGTAGCATTGCCAAGTAAAATAAAGTAAAGCACTGTGGTGGCATTTACAATACTGTACTGCACACAGGTTTAAATCTAGACACGCCATTTAGTAGGTATGTGGAAAAAAATGATTCTCCCATTGTAAACAGCTAGCAAACATCTATTCAGGGTACCTTTCTCACAGGCCAGCTAGTTCTTGTTAATGCAAGAGAAGGACATGATCACCCACCACAGTTATGTGCTTTTTTTATCTCCTTGCTCTCCTTTTTCCTTTTACTACCCTCTTTACTGCTGGTGATGGCTGAGGAGAGCCAGCTGGTTACTGTTCTGTCCAGCAGCAAAAGTAAAAAGAAAAGTTGAAAGTGGCTGTAAACTACCACTCGGCTACCCATCACACTGTGTCGTCATTACTGAATCACTGTGGCCGACTCTTATTACACCTAATGCAACTGGTGTGTGTGTCCTCTCCTTTTTATTATTTTTTTAACTCTGCTTTCCTTCTTGCTATGCACCCATTTTTATGGCACATAGCATCTGTTGCAGTTGCTATGTGAGGGACAAACATGACGCTGTCCCCTACATGCACTGCACACTGGGACAGTGATATTAGTAACTGGAGGAAATGACGTTTCTATTGACAACAGTGCGAAGTTCACATTGTTTCTATTGAGCTTCAAGCAAACGTCTCCTTCTCTCTCCCAAATGAATATGTAGAGCTCTTGTTAGCTACAAATGGGCAGTCACGTGCAAATACTTTTCTTCTTCTCTTATCTTCTGTCTAGTGTCTGAGCAACTTTATTTACAGTAGTAGGATTTTTTTGTCAAGATAGTGCAGCCCCCTGTCTCTCTTCAGACTGTAGTGTCTATGGATTGTTCAATGTGATTATCAGGTCTTCTTGTAGCCCGGCCAGGGGGGTAAGCACTGTCTATATCCACAGTGTTTGTTTTGACAGATCCTTTGTGACATCTTCCCTTAGACTCAGTAGTCTAAGTACGACATGATTTTTCACACAGCAAGCAAGCATATTGTTTTTACACTGAGAGAGGATCCCTAGACAGCACCGTTTACAGCCAAATGAGATGAGCTTTAGTACAACAACCTCAAATGAGTTGAAAGTGATGTAAAGTTTAGAGGTTAAAAATTGAGTCAAGGCTACCACCACCACCTAGTTTAGTAGTATAAAAGCATGGATATGTTGGTGTACTCAGGAGCTTCATATAATGATAGAAAAACAGTTGGTTTAAGCCATATGTTGCAAATCATTCATCATACACAATGATCTGATATTTATACTGCTTATATCACTACTGCTTTGGATAGAACTTTCACAAATATAGTAGTCTGTAGCAGATTTAGTAGATAATCAGTTAATTTGAATAAAATGTTGAATTCATCTTGAATTAATAAAACATCTTTGTGGCTTACAAACACGGCGCTGTAGGGGGTAACTATTTCAGGTTCCTCTTGCACCTTTATTTTGGGCATTTATTAGAGACTTGTCATTCACTTTACCAACAACCATGATGGAGGAATTGATGAATGCTTTGTGATTCATGTCTTTGCATGGTTTATAACTTTCTCTCTCTGTGCAATAAAAAATCGGTTTCCTCACACTACATGCAATACTGTAGCACACAACACTTTACACTGCACTGACACTTTTATGCAACTTGTAGCTAAAACTGTTTATTGTATTCTTCACTGTACATTGTACATATGATAATAATAAACTTGAATCTTGAATCTAGTATGGGAGGAAAACGGTCTCAATCCTAGAGACCTAGCTAGTCTGACAGTCTGCGCTGTGAAGATATCAATGACTAGACATAGTAACTAAGCTAGTAGACTCTAACACCACACTTAGAATCTACCTAACAGACTCCCTCATCACCTGCGTCATATCGAGCACTGAATGTCTGATGTCAAACCTGATTTAAGCACTTGTCTATATTCCTAGATAAAATAACAAGGCTTACTTCATAGGATGAAGGACTTCAGCATTCAGCACGCCAGTGTGGCTCCAAAAAGATGGCTAGTTATCAATAAAATCAAATCCCTTCTCACTACAGTGATGAGCCAGCAAGCAGTTAAGTCAGATAAGCTTGCTATACATCTCATCTTTACCCCACTTGGGTAAGGGACCTGAGACAATTAATCAATTCAGACACGTTTTTTCTAGCAGTCACATCCTTGCTATCTTTTGTTATTTCGGACTGCTTATTCTTTCTCAGATCATTGAGGTGATAATTGAAACTGTGTTTTGTCCCCACTGATGTTTAGATTGCGTCAAGTTCAGTCATCCCTCTCTAGTGGTAAAAAAAAAAGGGCAGGTGATCAGAGACCATCTGTTTCCAGTTTACATGCAATGATGATACAGTAGTGGATAGCTAATTTCATACACCAAGTCACCAGTACTAGTTCACCTCTCTTTGGTTTGTGTGCAGCATTCCTTCTTTTATGTTAATCTCAGTTGTAGATCTGTGGATCTGTCTTGTTTGTTAGTTTACCCGGGGAAAAATAAATAGATTTGTGCGTTTGTTGCTGTATGAGGCACATTCCACAGGTAATTCCACAATATTGTGTTCTTCAGAAAATGGTTCCAACGCAACTGCTCTCATTATCACTCTAGCCCACTCATGTGGGTGCTTTCTGTGAAAGTTAGTGACCAAAGTGAGCCTTGGGGTAAACAGAGACAGGACTTTCTAGATTGTTGAAATTGTGGAGAACAGAAATGAATAAGCATGTGTTCATCGTGGGATCTGGGTATTTATGTCTCACTCTCACAGTATTCCCAATGAGTCATATGAAGTGTGTGATTGCATTCTGCTTTTATTCATACATTAAACTCTTTAAAAGCTCCTTTTAAAATTTGTTAAGCTATTTCTTTTGCCATATATTTTGGATCAGTATGACTTATATATTTCTACAGTATACAGTTGTATAGAATGTTTTCTTTGTTAATTTCAATATATTTTAATGGGCAGTATTACCTATGTGTGGGGAACTGAACCTTTATTAAAATATCTGTCTTTTTTTCTCCGTATTTACTGTACCTTTTCTTCCCCTCACCCTCATTTCAGGTGTCTCTAAGAAGTGGAGCTGCCAACCTCACTGCACTGTTACATCATAAATCCTGGTGGGATCACTGCTGACCTTTGTTTCTGCCCTCATCGGCTCCTGTTTTCCTCCTGGTCTTCTTCTGTATCCCCCTCCTCCCTTTTCTTAAACTCCCCTCCTCCTCTGTCTGCGGCTGGGGCTTATTACTCAAACCCACTGAAAGGAACAACACAGTAGCTGGCATTGGATGAAGCAGATCTGGCTGCCAACACCAGACAGAAGATAGAAGACATAAAAGGACTAGTGAAGGGGAGAGACAAAGAGGGAGAGTGAGACAGAGAGGACGACTGCTGGAGAGAGCTACAACAAAGTTGTGAGAGAAGAAACAATATTCAGGATGCCACACCGAAGGAAAAACACAACTTTTACATGAGCATCATGAGCTAATAAGGGGCCCCTAACAGATCCTGAACTATTCTTTTTAACACACACTTGCATAGAAAGTACTAGTGGAAACACACACTCCTGCTCTCTGGGGCTCTTTGTTATCACCTGCTATGCCTATGTAAGTGTTAGTCATGCCAGCCAAAGGGAAATACCTGTTGAACGACCAGGAGCTGAAAAATGAGGCACTTTACCGCAAATTCTCCTGCATCAGCCAGTATCAGCCACTGGTGCTGCTGCTGGGCCTCTCCATGCTCTCCTGTGGAATCATCCTCATCCTCTTCTTTGCCCTTCGACTGGTGAGTCTTTATATCCAGTTGTTTGTTAGTAACTGAGAGAAATAGTTTGATTGATTTCAAATTGGTCATTTATCTTTTGGTTTCCATTTATGGAGCATATAAATAAAAATACATTATGTTGGAATGCCTCAATTTTTACCCATGAGCCACTGATCAGCATCAAGGCCTCAAAATGCATAGAAAAATGTATCAGTGTTTTCTTAGCTGTACAGCAAAGGTGTTTTAACTGTAACTCAAAAATTGTCATTGAGGTAAAGCAGTAATTAGTATTGATCAAGGTGTAACTTGTTTTAAACACCTGGTAAGGGATTCAATCTGTTCAACTTGTCAACTGAAGATCTCTGGAAAACATATCTGTTATGGATATAATTAACAGGACAAAAAATGGCACATTTTCCTGTCCTTTAAATGCACTTTGCCTGTTTCCTTGTGTTTTCATGCCTTTCCTGTACACATGGTGCAAGGGTTGGAGGAAATGCACAATAAGATGATAGTTTGTGCAAAGCAAGGTAAAAACTGAGTTTGTTATCGTTTTGGTTATGTAACAGGAATGTACAGTAGTTGCTGAATATAGTGGAAATATCCTTTTTTTTCCATTAATACTTGATTAAACTTCACAAAGAAGGTTAGTTTTCATTTTGGAACAAGGGGCAGGTTACATTGATGATGCTGCAGGTACAGCGGCATGTAAATTGTGATGCGACTAGCAACACTTGATTTGGACTCAGCTGTGGGAACGAACATCAGAGGCTGATTTAAAATAATTGCTGAAAATATGTAGTCTGTGTCAAGAGCTGTGCAGCAAATGTTTTATGTAACTGGAATGCTGTATAGCTATAGTCATATGTCTACTCATGCTAATGATAGTGGCAGTCTGTATGTTACACACATGCCAGATAATAGGTCTGGAAATTATAACCCAGACAATAGTAGTGATTATCTGTTCTGTCAGAGAAAACACTGAATTTCTTAGACAGTTAATTGATTAAATTATGTTAGATAAGCATATTAAACGCACCATTATGGTCAGATTAGCTATATAATTACCAACTAAGATGCTCTAGATAAGAACATAGAACTTTTAGTTGTCTGATTCAAGGATTATTTTCAGCTGCAGTTTATGCTATTAGAGAACTGCATTCATGTTAATTATATAAAACCTAGCTGCCCTTGAATAGAGCTCCCTTAACTAAGATCTATACTTTACACATCAGACATTTTGACTCATCATCTAAACTATCATAGGTAGAAAAAATGGACTGTTAATAATGGCTGTGTTCAGTGAAGTGACCGAGTGAGCCACCATATACAATACCAGCTCCGTAGAACTGGCTCACCTAAAGTAAAATGCAGTTGTAATTAATGTTAATAACTACATGTGTGCTTTTCTTGCTATGACATGGAAAAATATATTGGTATTAGTGGGGGCGGCTCTGGCTCAGGAGGTATAGCATAATCTGTCGTTTGATTCCCAGCTCCTCAACCCCAAGTTGCCCCAGATGTGTCAGGTCAGCTGTCAGCTGTCAGCTCTGCCATCAGTGTGTGTGTGTGTGTGTGTGTGTGTGTGAGAATGGGTGAATGAGAAGCAGTGTTAAGCGCTTTGAGTACCAGTAATGTAGAAAGGCTTTATATAAGTCCAGACCATTTACCATTTATTAGTGTTAGTAGTTTTAGCATATAGCATATATGCTAGTATATATCCCACAGAAACCACTTGCACTGTAAAACATAGATATTACACAACAATATTATTGTTATATTAAAATGCAATTTCTTTCTCAGTCTTCTGGACATTTCATGCATGATTCAATGATTCTATTCTATGATTTCATGATTTTATTAGAACTTTATGTACCTAAGACCAAATATGCAATATTAACAAAATAAACACATAGTAATTGCATACTGGGCTCTGAACACTGAAACATGACATGATCTACACTCTTTAATGTCCCTGAACATCTCCAAAAGATAATGGCAAGTGTTTGGTCCATTTGTGATGAGCAGAGAGTGAAAGCTATATTGTAGGTGATTTGTGGCAGCCAGGGAGCCACAGTCAATATGCAAGAGATTTCCTGAAGTTCTGGGAGAGGTGGGGTGTCTGTCACGTTTATTCATATATTGTTATTGTAACTACAGAGAATTGTTGCAATTTAGGCATTTTTCACATTGTTCAAAAAGAAAGAAACAAATGAATTAAACGAATTAGAGCGATGGATAGTGGATGGAGACTAATGGGACATATCAGGATGGCTGCAGCAGAAGGTTGTTGAAGCAGGATGTGACTGGATGGTTAGATTGAATTCCTAGGTTATGCTTATGAAAACATGAAAAATGATTAACCCTCTTTCTTTGCTTGACTACTACTTGAATAAAGCACTGCTGAGAAGTGTGAATGAGTGAGTGATTGTGTAACCATTCGAATTGTGAAGGAGGGCATTAGTGAAACAGACAGAAATAGATCACACACTGCTTTCTCTGGATTAGAGAAGGGACAGGTTGGATTGTGCAGATGAAACCCTCTTTTAAATAACATCAAGCACGCATTAAATAATGACGACAATAGTTCTCTGTGAGGAAATGGTTTTCCCTGTCTCCACAGACAGGTCAGATGTCAGCTATGTACAACAGTAGCCCTGGAGCTGGTAAGGATTAGACAGACTGGAGATGCCTCCTGTTTTGGGGGGATTGAGCGCAGATGTGCTGGATACACTACCTTATCACAGTTAGAAGCATAATCCACCTTTACAGTGTAAGCATTGTTTGAATACTGAATAGTAAAGAATCAATCAAGAAAGAACTAAAAACCACAAAGCAGTGGGTAGAACAATGTAGCTGTCAAAGTGTAGAGTGTAATTGTGAGTCTGAGAGTGAGGGGGAAAAGGCAGGTATTCACGTGCCTTCTGCTGATCAGTGGCATGTTGATTTTGGCATGATGGCAGATAGCAGAGCAGTCAATCAGTTCAACCGGTCATATGGTAAACTGACAGCTTCTGTCACTGGAGATTAAATTATTTTCCCCTGTTGGAACAAACATTGTAACCTTCCTTCTATTGTGTTGCTGCTAACTCTCTGGCACACTCCCTTTCTCTTGTCTTTGTGCTTGTACATCAAGATCTTTGTTTCACTCTCACAGTCCTCCATTATTTACTTCATGTTATGCACTGATTTCATTTTTACTTATGCACACATAAATACACAATTCTCAATTTTAGTTACTGCTAGATTGTAAAATTACACAAGCCACATTCACACGTTCACACACTTCCTGATCCATCCATGCATATGCTTTTGCTAGCTACTTCCATTCTGCTTTCTTCTCAGCTGTCTCCCTTGGACACACTGTTGCCAGGGGTAAAGAGGAGTTAAGAGAAAATGCTGGACTGGAGCTTGTGTGATGTAGTTGTTAGATGCAAAGCAGGGGCAGGATGCCTGTATGGGAGAGGCTACCGGTGTCAGAAAGTCACTATTCATTTATATAACTCCTCTCCTGTTATGGACATTGGATGGAGAGTATTGCTGAGAGGAAAACGGGCTGAGCCAATGTTCCAAGTGCCACTTGTACCACAGTGTGGATGGAGAGATGGTATTAAACAGCTTGTTGTCTGGGTTCTTTAGATTGAATCTAAATATAATGGGTCTACATGTTCATAAGAGCTATGAGAGGATGTTTGTGTATTGTGTATTCTTATAACACATCAGTGTCCTCCATACTTGACTCTTGTTTGTCATTTCACACTTTTCTCGGTCATTGCCATTTGACCCTATCTTGGTCTGTAGTTGGCATTCTTCATGGTTGAGAATTATTGTAAGATGGCATAATATTTACTTGATTTTTCTATGTATGCTGTGACTTGAACATTAAAGGTGTGTTTGGTCATGTGACTCTAGCTCTCATTCATATAGAGTAATTAAACTTTTTCTGCCTACAAACAAAAATTCCTATTTACGGCTATATAGGGAAAGAGAGAGGAAAGTGCTTTAGTTGAGATCTGTCCTTTTCCAGTGCTGCCATGGTAACCAGAAAGCTCAACATACAATGCAGAGATGGCCTTCTCTGAGCAGAGCTCTATTAACACTGACTTTGTGTTTCACTCCTGAGCACTCTTTAACCCCTTGTTTTCTCTCATGCACTCCCTCCGACAGCCCCTGTGTCTCCCAAGAAAATCATGGTTGTGCATTTGGACAAACGTAGTTGTTGCTTTCATGCAACACGCAGATATTCACACAAACATTGTTCGTTGCAGACACATCAGCACAGTCTTTTCTTCCCTCATTGTTGCTCCTCAGCGCACAGTAAGTCAGTCAGGAAAATGGTAGCCTGGAGCGAGCAGGACATGACGCAGTGACAGATGTTAAGGAAAAAGAAAAGTAATCCAAGATAAGCCTCAGTGTTCAGACTGAATATCAACGGCTCCCAGGAGCATCTCGTACAGATTGTGATCGTCACTGGCAGAGCTCAAATTCACCAGGCAGACACAAACAATAAACTACCAAATAACGAAAAAAGAAGTGTAGTGTTGCAAAGCAAAAGTCCTGTAACCTTTTCAGACAGTATAGGTAAGGGTCTACTGATGATATCGATATGATGAATCTTCAAGCCATCTAATGTTTTTTAACTCATTTATAAAAGTGCCCTACTATTAAATGTAACGAGTTACATATATACAGTATTACTTTATGAAATACCATTATATTACCTTATGACAGCATGACTAAAGTGTTGTACATGATTATTTTCTCCTTGTCCCTTGCTGTTGGAACAGAGCGCAAAGGAGCACTGTGCCTTTGTGAGCGTGCTAAGCGGCAGCCTGTGTGTCTTTCTGGCCGTGTTTGTGCTGGTGTGTACAGAGATACTCTCACAGCGCTGGAGACGTCTACTGGGCCTGATTGTCTGGGCTACACACCTCACCATTGGCTTTACCTTCATCTTCTGCGGCCCCTTCATCTTGCCTTGGGACCAGGTAACCTTACTTCTCAGCAGGGTTCAGAATAAAATTATACCTTTACCATGTGATTTCATTCTGGCAGATTATTTCAGGTTCATAACATGACCTGTTGAAATAAGAAAATCTTTGTTTCCAGGTGCCTTTCTTCCTCTTCATCATCTTCACAGTATACACCATGCTGCCATTTCAGTTGTGGTATGCTGTGGTGTTGAGCGTCATCTCCTCCCTGTCGCACATTTTGGTACTCACAGTGCGCCTCACCATTTATAAAGAACCCACCCCTTATCTTGCTAACCAGGTGAGACTTGCTATATTAAATCTTTTCCTTTGAAATGTTTGGGTAATGATAATATACTGTAGCTGTAGCTTATACTGGAGGAGACTTCAAGACTGTATCTTATTTAAAGTCAGTGTTGTTATTTCTTTACTGAAGCAGCAGTTTATTTGTGTTAGCCCCAGTATTTGCTTCTGCACCAGCAGCAGACCTGGCTGTAGTCATTCTGCCTTCTGATTGTCCATCCATCCCTCAGTTTTTCACATTTGGCACAAGTGTCTGCTTTGAGTCAAGGATGGATAAATTAGATTGTTGTTGTTGAAGTGACTGTGACCTCAGGTCCATTCCTTCCCATTTTTGTGAACGCATGTAAAATATAACTACACTGGCTGGCAGATGCATACAGCCATGATGCTGTAGTTATAATAAAATGTAATAATAATTTAAATTTACTTGATTTAGCAAATTTGTAGCAAATGATTTGTATTGTATTAGAAGACTTTAAATACACATATGGTACCTATTCAGATATCCAGTGGCAAATCTAAATACAAAAACAAAATAACATCAAAATAAAATCTAAAAAAAAAATTAAAGTATATCATTTTAGCCATTGGTAGAAAAAAAAACATTTACACAGAAGTAAATGAGTGTTTAATTTGAGCTCTAATGTCTTCTTCTGTATCTATTTCTGTAGCTACTCTCCAATGCAGTGGTGTTTCTGTGTGGCAGTGTGGTTGGGGCCTTCCATAAGGTCCTGATGGAGAAAACCCTGAGGCAGACCTTCCAAGATACCTTGATGTCCCTGAGCATGCGGATGAAGCTGGAGATAGAGAAGAGACAACAGGTGTGATAAACTCACTTTCAAGCTGTGGTTCACTGAATAGCTTCACTCTTTGTGAAGAAATGGCCATTAATCATATCTGAGCCTGTGTTAGTTGCCCAAGACTGTCAAACTTTGACCAGGTTAATCAACACTGGTTAAACATGAAGTCATTTTAAAAATACTCAACTACACTACCAGTCAAAAGTTTGGACACACATAGAAATCGAAAAAAAGGCTATCATATCAGAAATACAGTGTAGACATTGTTAATATTGTAAATGACTAATGTAGCAAGAAAGAGCTGTTTTTTTAAAGGAATATTTACACAAACGTACAGAGGCACAGAATTACATGCACACACACTTTAATTGAGAAAAAAATCAATACAGTATTTTTTTAATTTAAAAAAATAGGCATTGTTTTTGCATATTATTATTATTGCATAACACTATTTTATTGGAGTGAAAGGAGTGTGATGAGCATTTAAGGCCATAGCTTTACATCATATGCAATTTAGTAACTTTACTGAATGGAAACATTACAAACAAATGGTGAAAATAGCTGGTCAGTATTGCCATAGTCTTACAATCCTATTTCCTCTTTAAGCTTTGGCTTTGGTTGGCCTCATGTTGAGTCTCCCATGGATGTTTTCGTTGAGACTAACAAATCCTTCTCAAATGAGATTTTCCTGCCTTTTAAATTAGATGCATTTGTGCTTAAACTTCGGCTGTCATTTTTAAAACATGTTGTCCTGTTTTGTTATTTGTTATGACTGTTGCTTAGTATGGGACATAAAACATACTGACAGGGAAGCTGCCGTGTTGCCTAGCAAGAAGACCGTCAAGCAGAAAGGAATGATATAATCGTTAACATTTACACCTCCTGTTTTATTTGAACTGGGGCTGAACAAGGGAGACTGGTGCACAGAGTTAGCTAAAGAGAACAAAGACAGAATAGCATGGTGGGGGAAGCTCCAAAATGGCTCCAAATGGGAATCAATGAGAAACTAGTTGTGGTCCCACATTAATGTCAGCAGAAGGAGTTCAATATGTGCATTTAAACTCAGAAGTAGTCCCCTCTACACTGCTTTCTCATGAAACAAACAAACAAACAAATGTTTGTCACTGCATAGGTTTAGTAACAACATATTTTCAGT
Organism: Ctenopoma kingsleyae; assembly: GCA_032353495.1. NCBI lineage: Eukaryota > Metazoa > Chordata > Actinopteri > Anabantiformes > Anabantidae > Ctenopoma > Ctenopoma kingsleyae. Next base: position 22,301,671 of record JAUBNQ010000017.1, on the reverse strand, counting down.
GATTTTAATTCATAACATTTGCAGCAGCACCATATACACATACATACGTATACACATCTTGCATGAGCACACCATCATCTCTACAAAGACCACTTCATGAGAGTTGAGTTTTTCATGTTATAGAAGAAATCGAATGGGTCACTTAAAGTGGTATAATTCAGAGTGAATAGGAGCAGTCCAGGTTGCAGCATCCTTTGATCTGATGAAAAGTAGTCTGTAGGCTTGCTGTAATACAAAGTACTGTGTCAGAACAAAACTGGGTGTAAATCAATTGCCATGTAACACCCCTTGTATAATATGAAGTGTGGTTATGGTAGCATTGTGTCAATGGGGTCAGGATATTTTCAGCTCCACTGACATGCAGAACAACATACAAAGACCCATAAATAGAGCAAAACATAGGAGATTATTCAGGATTTATTGTTGTAGTGTATTAGATTTGGAGGATACTCTGTGTTCCAACACGGCATTGGCCTGGAGTGTATGAGTGAATGGCTTCAAAACAAGAATTTGAATGTTTAGGTGGCTCAGCCAGTCTTAAACCAAGTGCCTTTGATAAGCTATGTAATGAATTCAACAGAACTGTTCACACACACTCCTCATCCACCTGACCTATTCTTGAGAAAATGTTAATGGAAGGGTAAGGAAACAACCAAAAAAAAACACAGCGCACACAAAGACATCTCACTCTCATGCTTTCATCTGTTTTCATCACTTGTGCTCCACAAAGCACTTGGCCGTCACAGTATTATGTAAAAAGTATTTTTTAGATAAATTTAGCAAGCCTTGACTCAGCCAGTTTAGTTAGATCATCTAACCGGATGTCCCTCTGATGGTTTGAGGAGGGATTAATCATTTCTGGAGCAGATGCCTCTTAATCAAGCCATTGAACTTTCTCTTCTCAGGCCTCTGGCTTTTGTGGCAGATTTACATCTATGTGCATAACAACAGTTTCTTATTTTGTGTTGATGTGTTACACTATATTATATTATTCATACTGACACAGTCAGGGATGTTCTTCCTTTTTGTCATATTTACCATCATTTTGGTTACCTTAGTAACATGGTGATATAATGTCTAAATTTACTTTGGGCCAGTTCATGTTTAAACAGTGAGAAGTTGATGAGGTGGTTTTAGGAGTCACAGATCATAAGCTTGTGATTGTGGTGTGTGTGTGTTCTGTACTGTACCTTTTCTTTGAGGGTGTTACCACTCCACAGTGTATAGTGAGAGCAACCATCCAATATGTTTAATTTCCTGGCTCACCTAAATGCAATTATGTAACTTGTGTGTGTGTTTGCAGGAGAACCTGCTGCAGTCAGTGCTGCCAGTCTACATCTCCATGAAGATGAAGCTGACAATTATGGAGCGCTTGCAAGAATGTAAAGACAAAGAAGAGCAACAACGACTGGTCAAAGATAATAACTTCCACAGCCTTTATGTTAAGAGGCATGAGAATGTCAGGTACAAACAGCACCCACCTTGAAAAAAAATGGAAAATGCATTTTTTTTTTTTTTTTATTGATCTTAAATTAGTCCTTGTTAGAAAGGATCACTCTGGAAGCCTCATTTTACTGGACAAACCATGGAGTTACATTGAGATAGTTACAGTCTCTCTTTCAATATTTGCATATTTTGTACTGAAATGTTTCAAAGATTTTTGCAAAGTAATTATCATTGCTATCCTACAAGTATTCAGATCGTTAATCCAGCCCATTTAGCAACAATTACAGCTCAATCTTAATGGGTAAGTTTCAACAAGCTTCTCACACCTGAAGTTGAACAGTTTATCCCATTCTTGCTGGCAGGTCCTTTCAAATTCTATCAGAATGGTTGGGAAGTGTTTATGAATTGCCATCTTCATTTCTCTCCACACAAGTATTTCTGCTGGGTTTTTAGTCTAGGCTTTCGTTGGGCCACTCAGGGACGGTCAGAGACTTGTCATGAAGCTAGTCCAGCTTTCTCTTGGCTTTGTGCCTTGGATCGTGATTGCAAGGTTCACCTGCAACTGTCACCCTGGTCTCAGGTCTTGTGCAGTCTTGAGCAGTTTTTCTATTTTGTGATTGGCATCCTTTTCATACTTCGGACCAGTTTCCCTGTCCGTGCTGCTGATAATCCTCTCGCACTAGGAGAATGCTGCAACCACCATGCTTTGCCATAGGGATGGCATTAGCCAGATGATGAGCAGTGCCTGTTGTTTGCCAGTCCTAATGCTTGGAGTTTTGCCCAAAGAGTTTAGTTTGGTGTCATCAGACCACAGAGTCTTTGTCCTCATGCTTTTGGAGTCTAAACAGACTGTGGCTTCTGTATAACCACTCTACCATCACCTATCTAAATTATGTCCACTCAATTCCGTTTATTC
>JAUBNQ010000017.1:22210958-22228405 GCA_032353495.1 Ctenopoma kingsleyae | reverse complement strand
CAATCTGAAGGAATAGAACAATGTTGCTAATCTGGGCTCATTTAACAGTCACAGATTTAATACTGCAAAAAAATCCTGGCCCTTTATAGCTTTCTGAGAAGACGATGCACAGCACGCTGTCCCATTGAGCTACTGGCAGCCTGGCATGATATGGCACAGTGGCTCCTGTCTTTTATTATATATTGGAAGACTTCAAAAGCATCTTAGCCTGCCTTCATCTGCTGCCTCAGTGCAATGAGGCTGTGATTTCTTAACCGTATTCTCGTGTCAAAGACCCCAAACAGACGCTGACCCCAGAGCCCATTATGATACGGAAAAACCCATCGGTGGGGATTATTGCTGAGATGGTTTATTATTAAAATGAACATTTTTATAGGTGAAGAGCGATAAAGACTGATCTAAACAGTCGTCTGGTTGATCTAACTGATTCAAAATGATGGAAAAGATGTTGTAACTAATGTTTTGCCATGTAGGTAATTTAATTAATCATCAGTCCTGCTCCACTGGGGCAAACTTTCTGCAAGTTCCAACTCTCCAACCACTCTGTTGCATTTAGCACATTTTAATACGCTGAAACAGCTAATAACTAAATAGGCCACATGATGTGATTTGGATGGTATCAGACCTGCTAGAATGGAGGTGCCCAGAGAGTAGTTTTGGGAACCATTGACAATAAAGCGTTTACATGCGCTTGCCTGCAGTCTGAGCTGAGGTGTAAATGATCATTGAGAAATTAAAGGTGCTCTTTAAGCGTCCTCTGCACTGCGAAGGGAGATAAGGGACAGGAAAGCTCAGCGAGCTCCGTCAAGTCACCTGAAAAAAAGCCAGCGAACACGGAAGTTACGCAGTCATGTTTCATAATAAAATGACGTTTTGGTGTGGCTTCATCTACAGCTGTTTATCTTATAGAGACTCTGGTTTGAACAACATATGCACTACTACATTCAAAATCGAGGCGCCTGGAACAATTTAATTTATACATTTTGTTTTCTGTTTTCTGGCGTCGCGCTACGTAAAGACGCGTTGTTTTGTTTTATGCTGAAGAGTTTCGACAGGAAGTGGTGTGTTTCCTTTTGCGTGTGTCCTCTGAGTGGCGGCGCTCCGGATCAAAGGCTCGCTTGGCGCTTCACTCGTACGGTCCTGCACTGAGCGCAGTGTGCCGTCGGTCTCCGCTGACGCTCCTCTCACTGGATACCGTAGCCTGATTCTTTTTTTTTCTTCTCCCCACCTCTGGATTATATTCATCTGATGGTTTTCAACTCCAACTCGATGCATAGAAATGGGTAAACTGCACTCAAAACATGGTAAGGTTTAATCCGGAGAGAAAATCACAGCTGTAGTATTGTCCTCCTGCTGCTGCTGCGATACTTTCGAGTAACAGTACTCATTGTCTTCTTTCTTTCTCCCAAGCCGCTATTTGTAAACCGAGGGAGAGTCCAGAAGGTAAGCGCACTCATGATCTTCCTGTCGTTGGTTTATGATGCTTCACCGTTTAATATTTTCTGTGAGCAGCTACAGACTGAACTCTCAGCTCATTAGAAGCAGCCCGACGCTTTGATGATGGACTTGGAGAAAACAACTTTGTAAGTTTTTAATGCGCTTCTTTGTCGTTTTGTTAGGCGACAGTTTTGTAGTCAATGCCTGTTTGGCGAGGAAGGGGATCGACGACTGGCTCGTGAAGCAGAAATACTACTGCACGAGCTCTCGCCTCGAGCAACAGGACTGTCACCACAAGAATAACTGCGGTTTGACTACACGGGTGAGTACGACGCTGCCCACGGGGGGGGTTTTGCGGATTTATGGTGAATTAGCGTATTGGAAATAGTGAATCAATTATTAACAACGTATTTTTTCTAATCTCCCCGCGGTGCCTGCCCGAATTCAACATAACTGGGACGAGGTTTGCTGCGTTTTTGATTAACTGCGCGCTTCAGTGCTAGTGGGACTATTAAGTGAGGCTAAATTTGCTCTTCAGCTTTGCTCTGTCGTTCGCTTTACTAACGCACTCAAAGTGCTGTCAAACTTAGTCAAAGCTGGGTGCTGCTGGACAAACTTTTAGCGGTGGCGTGGAGAGGTGTCTCTTCATGCTGGCTTCACACGCAGTGAAGTTGAATGAAGCAGTGAGGTGACCTGAGCCTTTACACAGACAGTGGCTGCAAAAACACAAGCTGGAAGCGGCGGGATGAAACACATTTAGGGTCTGTTACGTTTTTGTTTCTCTGTGATGAATTGAAATGAATTTTAACACTGCTTTGCTGGTGCTCTCATTTACCCATGTATGGATCAAATGTTAGTAGCATCCTATGCACTGATCAGAGGGTTTTTTTTTAGGTAACAATACATCAAGCCTAAGTTGAAAGCATCGCAGTGTGACAGTGTGGTGACAAGTGTGGATTGTAAAGACTAGGAAAAATGTTGGAGGTCATGCTTGTTTTGTATTTTGGCATTGCCGTAAACACTGTGCTGTTGTTGTCAAGTGGGGAAATCCTTTGGAATTGCTTCAGAGGAGCCTTAAGCCTCTTTGGTTAGCAATGCCTTCCTCAAAGGCAGCATGTTTGAGGAACTGGAGCCCATCATGAAAAAAAAGGGAAATCAGTTCCTCCACCCACGATCCAGACACAGAAACGCATCTGTCTGTTTAATGCAGCTTAAAATCTTCAAGCTCTTGCATTTTAGCACATTAGAGTCCCCATTGTATATTCAGTTGTGTGGTATATTTCCCTTTAAAAAATATTTGACAGCTCCTTTAGTTGGCCATCTTTGAAAAAAAGAATCCTAATATCAGGGACATGTAGCAGCTTGGTGTCAATCTTAGTTTGCTTTCTTTTTCGCTCTCATTTGCATTTAACAAAAATAAAACTCATGCTGTTTTAGCATGCAGCAGATTTTGTGCACATGTCATGTGGTACCATGCATTTGAAGTGAATATTGGGCAAACAAGATGCAGCTGCACGTACCCGGTTGGATTCTCGGAAAATGAGCCTTTGGTATGAGGATTTACTGGAATACTGGTGAAGAGATGGCAAACATCAAACTTGATTTAGTCTTAGGCAATGAGTCAGGCCTAAAGTCCGCCATTGTGTTTTCTGTCGTGGTGTATCTTGGATATCTCGGCTTTGCCCACGGGCAACCAAGGTGCGAATCATGAGTGAGGTAGTTGTTCTTTTAGGAATTTCAAAGTCTAAGGTGATGTGCAAGTGTTCAAGTTTGCTATGAGAGTGCTGGGAGGTTACTGGTTCTACATGTTGCACCCACATGGTGTTAAAGTTGCTAATCTTGACTTGTTCCCAAAGCTGCAATACACATTTTGATCTAGTAACAGGATCCCACTCACAGCAGACACTGTGTCTACTGGACGTGTTTTTGGGGGGGCTTGGAGAAACACCTGAAACTATGTTTTTTTTCTAGAGCTAGCTGCAGCAGAAAAACAATTCTATTTACATAGTTGCATGTGTGTTGAGCTGGGTTCATTTGTTTTGGGTAATTTAAGCATTTAAAAGCACTTTATTACCACACAATTAACATATATTATTGTGAAAACAAACATTCATTACTTTGTTCCTGGAACTATTCATGCGCTTCTTTTGCCAACAACAGTGGCTTGTGAAGTTTTGGCCCAGGATGGAAGAGGAACAATTTGGAGCTAGTGGAGTTTCTATAAATAATTCAAATCTGGGTGCCTAATGGTTTTTATAGTTCAGATGGAAAATGAATAAAATAAGAAAGGTCTTTTTGGTGTGTTTGGGTGCTTTTTGTTTTGTTTGTAATTAGGAAGTCGATCCAGAGTCTTCAGTATTTAATGTTTAAACCTTTTTATTTGTGTCACATATTCTTGCACATTTATGAAGTTTGTATCAGGAATGTGTCGAGGCTAGAAATAAGGACATCAGAAAATGGTCTCAGTTCCTGTACAGGATTCTTAAATGGTTGACTTTGAAATTGAATTTGTGGCTGGATGATCATCCCATGATCCATGATCACCAACCATGCGAATTTTCACACATCTTAAATAAATGTTTTTAGCAAATCAGGTACAACAGAGTTTTTGCGATGTGTATTTTAATATAAGTGTTGGAGCAAAACAAGTTGTAGATTTGAGCAACTGCTGGTAAAAACACATTTAGCTGTAGGCTTCTACTTTTTACATTTGCGTGGTGTAAGCATGTTAAATATTACTATTTAAACATTCATATTTGTTAGCCTTCTGTAAAGAAAATTATCCCCATATCACTAGTCTTAACACTTGTTGTATAGTGGAGGAGTTTAAAAGCTTGACCCCACGGCGCTTTTAGATGAAAGCAGAAGCCAGCCTCTTAGGTGGAAGAATGCAAGTCAACTCTCTTTGCTTTAAAAGCTGTCTATATTGTATAGGATACCTGGTGAGACAGTTATTTATAGCTTTGGGTCCCCCTCTCAGCTGAACCAGGGTCTAGGAGAATGTGGGCTAGGTGTCAACAGGGAGTCCATGCTTGGAATTCTTTTGATCCGATCTTTTCCAAATCATATTCCACGTTGTACCACTGCTGGTTTTACAAAAGCCATTGCCACTGTAGAGCTGATCACATTAGCAGTTTGTCTTTATTAATGACTTTACATTGAAATTATGGCTAAGTAATCACAAACTGAATTATAAAGCTGCTCTTGAACGCTTAATGACGTTTCCATGCGGACCCTGTGTCCATTCATGAGTTCTGCAGTCACGCAGTGTTAGTTCAGTGTGACAGACAGAGTGGTGAGGGCAGGTGGGTCTGTGAGATCCAGGCCATGTGAGCCTCAGCACACTTTCTCCCCTGTGTGCAGCATGGTGTCTACACCTACCCATGAATTTGATATGTGACATGCACCCTGCAGAATTCTGATGCTGAGATTGACATTGATAGTGCAGAGAGATTTTCACAACTTATGACTTGGAAGTTCAGATTTCTAGTGGCAAGTTGCTTCTCTTATCATCAGATGAGAAGTCCACTATGTTTGTTGCATATCAAGTATAACTTCAAAAATAATCTATTTTAATGGTTATTCCTCATAAAGTCTTAATCTCCTCCCCCTCTTTTGGTTTACCCTCTCCTCCATTCTCCCCTCTTAGCCTCCATCTGTTTCTTGCATTTACCCTGTGGCCCTGTGTCGGTTGTGGCTGATGAAATGAGACTGCATTTGAAGTGGGCCACTCAGGGAGGTGTTTGTAGTGACACTGATGGCTCCTCCTCCACCCTGAAGCCCTACCCTCTGTGTAGTAAAAGCAGCCCTTCCACCCACGGTCTTCCCAAGCTGCTTCCAAAGGTCTTATTTTTTATTCAACCGGGCTTCTATCAATTTGCACGGAGCATAGACAAAAAAGCAAAGGTACATCTGATGACAGAATGCAACTGAGAAGTGAATCACAATGGAACTTCTGCCCCCAACCCCCTTGTCTCACAGTTGTTTGCCAGCACTTTGATTTTTTTTAAAGTATAAAGGTTTTTTTGGAAGTAGGCCTAAAGCTTTTAAATGCATTCCCTCAGCCTCCAAGTCTGATAAAAGACATGGCAGGTTTTGCGCCCCCTTCGTTTTTCGCTTTTGCTGTTGTGCTTTTTCTCCCCTTGTCGCTTTCACAAAGCAAGGGCTCTTGTCTAGAAGCTGAAAGCACCTTTCAAATGCAGACTCCTCTTCCTCTTTCTCTCCTTCTTTCTGTCTTCTCCCTGTGCATTTTCTTTTCCCACCGGCTGGCCTCTTGTGCGTGCTGTGTGACGTATGCCCCTCTCCCACCGGGCTCTACCCCCTCTGCGGTCCCAAGGGACCGAGGGCCTGTTGTTACTCTTTGAAGAGGCTGAGAGAGAAGTTTGGAGCCACACTCTAAAGAGAAGAAAAGCCTTTGGGGAGGAGGGGTAGCACCTGGCCATAGCAGGGCTCTGTGATTTTTTTTTTCCCATGCGAAGATGGGATGGAAGTCCTGGGCTTATGTCAGTGTAGCTGGGGAACTGGGAGGTTTGAGGACGTGCAGGTGGCTTTAATGTCACATCCAGCATCATACGTGACACAGATTACTAAAAGCAGGAGAAGTTTATCCTGTGCGACAAAGCAGAGCGGATAACTCTCAGTTGCTGTCAATGGTGTCTTCTGGAAAGGATTTTTGTGAAGGAATCATAGTACTTTAGAGTAATGTAAAGCTCTGGGGGTTTGTAGACATTTGATCAGGCTTATACACCTTTCTTTATTTGTGCTAAAACATCTCTTCTCCACCTCTCTATTTGTATTTCCTTCTTACCATTAAGCTTGTTAGGTGCAGTTGTAGAGGTCTCATAATTCTACTTAAAAGTACCTTAACATGTGTTGACTTTACGAGTTTGTAAAGTCAATGATTTGGAAGTAACTACCACTTGTAGATGTCATTACAAATAAAACTGTGTATTTGGGATTTGGCATTAGAGAATTAGTGCTCATGTATGCACAAATCTCTTCATGCATGTGCATGTAAGTGTGCAGTATGTCTGGAGTCAGATGTCCGGATGCACTCCAGAGATCAAAGGCTTCTGCGGGAATGTGCTCTGAATCTCAGGGGATTAGCAGCTGAGATTGTGCTTTGTTTCCCCAAATATACGCTCAGCCCAGGATAGCTGTTGATCAAAGTGTCCCTCACCACCCCGTTCACAGTTACATTTAGGCTGCAGGGTTTTTTTTTTTCCACATCTGAGGGTGGCATTTATTTGAAAATTCTAAGCAATATTTAGATTTTGAGAATGTTTGTGTGGATTCACTCAGTTTTCCTTCATTTTGAAACTGGACTCTTGCAGGTGATAAACATGTGCCTAGTAAATAGTATCTATAGGGTGATGCACTAAGCACATAATCCATCTAAATATAGAGCTTATTAATTGCTCACTTATCTGCAATCTTTTGATGTGTGTGTATGCCTAAAATACACACATATCTTTTCAGAAGCATCAGGATAGTGTTTCCAATTGTGACTGGTAATATTAAATTATGAGGAAGAATAATTAAGTAATGAATATTTTAGTTGATAGGTAATGGCTTCATACAGCAAGTACGTTTGACCTTGAGAGAAGAAGTTTATATAATCCCTTTGATGGAGAAATGTTGATTTTGATTAAAGAATAATTTGTATGTGTTATACTGTTTCAGCCACAATCAGTCACGAGACCACATTAATTACCATAATGTTTTTATTACGGTAAAGGTCCATCAGAGAAGATACGTCATTACACATGCACTAGAAAATGTAAATAAATCATTAATAAAACAATGGGCGACATTTTTCATAAATACACAGCTTTCACAGTATTTGTGTTATCTTTTCATTCATTTTCAATTTGTGCATTTAAAAACCTGAGTGGAAAGTCTTGAAATATTGCAAAGATGATGTTTTTATGTCAAAGTTGATGTATCAATGAAAGGAAAAGGTGACAAAGTCCAATGGAAACAGACTCATCAGTTAATCATAGACTGCAGTAAACATGTAACTAAAACATCCTATGACGAGACAAAACAAGCAGCAGCCCACAACAGAAATGAGATTGTAACTAAAATTAATTCATAAAACAAACGTAAATGTTACATTTCTGCCATATTTTCTACAGCTTTCACACAAATGTGAAAGACATGCACAAAGGTTTGACCACTGCACTTTTAATTATGTGACTGGTTTAATGGTACCTGTTTATCTTGAAGAACTAACTCCTACTGTTTGCACAATTTCTCGAACTTCTGTTGAAAACCCTATTAAACATTTAAACAGTTTCACTGAGGTCAGGCTTTTGCACAGGTACATCTAACAACATTAATGAGACTCAGTAGCCAGTAAAACATGACAGTGAGCCAGCATTCAAAAATATCTGTGTGAAAAGAAGAGATTGTTGAGGCGAGGAAGAGAAACCAGTGGACATGACTGAGTTAATTTTTCATATGACAGATGGTCCATCTTTACTTTAAACTACATTTCTACTGAATCTAATACGCAGAATAATACGTATTTCATTAAAAATCTTGTATACCCTCCAAAAATGTAAACATAAGCTCTGAATAGAAGAGTGGTCAGTTGTGGGTTCGGCATTGTCAGGGGTATGTATGGGAGAAACTCTAGGTGAAGGGGGTTCATGTGGTGGTGCTGAGCTTCTCAGAGCTTTCTGAGCTCAGTGCTCATTTTAATCACCCACTTAAAAGGCTCTGGTGAAGTGGGTGTTTAAGTGTTTAAACCCTGAATGATTCTCGCTTGTTTGTTTATCAGGTTCCCCTGCGGGTTGTGCACTGGCCCATGCATAAGGGCTGAATAATTTGACTGAGCACTCAAACTGGCCTTCACATAGAGCAAGGTCAACATCTGCATAAAACTGCTATCAAGCTCTCACGAGATTGCGCGCACGCACCCCTATACCCAAATATGAGAATCCATTTATAACTGATTTCCTTCCACTTAACGTAGGGAAACTCCACTGATGGACTCCACAGCTTCCATGATCCCTGCTGTGGTATTTATTCTCCTTGTGTTTGAGAGCAGTGGTGACCAGGGCTTTAAGGCCACCTGAGGTATCGAGAATGGAGGAAGTGGTCTTGGGTAAACAGAGTTCGGAGAGCATTGTGCCTCCCTCAGACAGAGGTTCCAGAGCTCTTCAGCTCTTCCTCTGGCGCCAGGATTGGAGGAGGTCTGGATTGTCTGTTAGGGGATGTTTTTGATGGAAGAAAAACTAAACAGAGGAACAGCCCTGCTGAAAGGAAAGCTGTCCCCCCCTGGTGTGTTTATGCTCCACAGGTGGCACAACCCAGAGAGGACCTCACCCTGTAGACTCTCAATAAAGCTCCAAAAGGGCCATTAGTCCTGTTCGTCAAATCACTCCACAACTATGTGTTGTTTGAAGAAATCGTTTCACAACTCTGTAGCTTTTCAACTTTGACTGTCTTTTACATTTGAATGTAAATGTACATTCTTACAGCTGTGTTCAATAAAATAAGAGGCCCAGTACTCACTGATATGATATGATACGATATGATACATACAGATAGATCATTACTGTTATATCATCTGTAATACAATTGGGTAGCAGTGTGCAGTGGAGTAACGCACTGCAAGTTCGTTACGGTGGGCAGTGACACAAGCCAATAATTCCAGTCATCTATGAATAGAAACATGCCTCTGGCACCAGCATACTTGTATATACTAGTTGAAGTGTCTATTTCTGCCGCTGTTTACTTGCTAAGTTGAAACACGCTCTGTAATTATAGAGATTTTAGGTCCACAGTTGAAAGGTCAGATGTGAGGGAGGTTTAGAGGTAGTGGCTTGTGGCTGGAAGGATGTCTGCTCCGAACATGCTGTGCGTGTGTATGCGAGTGAATCGATATGTTTGTGCACAGGCAGAGAGGAGGAATGGCCACCTTGGTACCGAGGTGCGGTCAGTCTGGTCAACATGCACACGTCAGAGGATTCTACCGACCTGCTTTGAAATATTACCATCAAATGTCAGTTAAATGAGTAGATATTTGATTATAACTGATTTTAGCACATAACCTCATCTACAGTTTGCTACTCTTTCACTGTGTATATAGTTGCTAAATGAAATCCTGACTGCACTCACAATGTAACCCTAACAACATATAGAAATTGCTCAATAAATTAGATCATTACATGAATAAAAAACATTGTCTATTGAGTGCACTCAAGTTCTTAAAACTAACATGTCCTGGCTGTATCAGATAATAAAAAGCACATTAAAGAGAAGACTGATTGTAAACAGAGATACTGTCTCAGCTAAAACCTTAACTCTTGTCTAGGTCTATTATCTGTTCTGTTACTGTCTGTAGTAAAAGGTTAAAGTGCCTGTCACTTTCTTGGTGCCCTCAAGGTAGACTTCCCCACTAAAACCCTGTTCTTCCCACACGTTGTAATACTTGAGATTGGCGTCTGAAGTCACCCAGACGGCTGAAGGATTGTCTCTGCTTAAAGAGACTTTTGACTAATTGCTAAGATCCTTTAGACAGTGTAGCGGACTCACTATTAAAACAACACACTCTGACACTTAAGTGTGGATGTTGCCAGTCATTTCTCTTATATGTATAATTCATTCTATTTCTGCAGTAATGATTGACACACGTGCACACAGTTTGTAAATTTGTGTCGCCTTAGGATTCCTCTGCCATTTTGCCAAGGAAATTACAAATTTCCTTCTTGAATAGTATGTGTCAGATATCTTTCGCATATTTGTGGAGATCATGTGTGCCATCTCCTAGGTGCCCTCTCTTGTTTCTCTCTCTACCCTCTCTTTCTCATTCTTTGGATCAGAGCTTTATTGAGAGAGAAATAATGCTGTGATGTGTTATGCTCAGGAGCTGGAAAACATCTGCAAATCAAGGCCAAGTGAGAGAGTGTCTCCATTCTTTTCCAAATCATAACTTCCTCTTGTGAGTGTGAGGTCCCAAAGTGGCGTTCAAGGGCTGGTGGAGAATGTGGTTTAAGCATTCACCTGTTAAGCCTCTGACCTCCAAGGAAACGTTATGATTAAAACAGAAATGTCTTTACTCATGCTGTTGGCACACATTACCTTAATTCGTGTGCTAGCTATAGGTTTTGGATCACATCCATTTTGTAAATCAGAGATAATTTATTTTGCTGCCAAATTTAGGAGAAAGTATGAAAATATATAAAGTAAGTATAAAGTGTTTCTCATTCCGTGCATTTGCATGCACTAAAGTAGACGCATGCTGACGTAAGTCACTTTTCAGTGCGTATTTCTTTAATTCGGACAGTTTACACTGTACTAAGGAGTGATGTGACAGACTGCATGTCTTTCTCACTGCGCTGTCACCTCCCCCAACACGCGTAAAAAAAGAAAAGCGACCAGGAAGCAGTCTTTTCTTTCTCTATACTGTTAAAATCTGCAAACCATGCTTCTAAAATAAGCCAAAAGGTAGAGGAGAAGTCAGATTACTCGTTTGCTGCATGTACTGGATGTACCAGGTTTCTTCAATTTATTCCCCAATTTCTTGTGTAACCTATTTTTTTGAGTGTATGTAAGTCATTCATTCAGTCATTATACACACTGAAAGTACTCTTAGCAATTGGTTTCTATAAATCGCTCGAGGGGTGATCATGCAGTTCGACTCATGATCTTGACACCTTGTATCCTCGCCCTCTCCTCCTCTATGGTGAGATATGACTTTGATAAACAGTGTGATAAATGTTAATTGCTGTGGTTACATATTTTTCAAAAGCTAATAAAGGCTGTTACTTTGAGTAACAGGTAGAGTTTAGTGCCTGAGGGGCTGACTGAGTTGTTAAAGCTTATCTTTGCAGGTGTAAAAGTTTTGTAAATGGGTCATTAAAGTGTTAGCCAACTTCACACATAAAACACAAAAAGGGAGAGGGAGAGGGAGATTACTTGAGATCAGCATGTTTCTGAAGCATAGAGATGAGGGCTGTAAATCTCTGCTAATATTCCACTGAGCCTTTCAGGAGGCAGCCTTTGATGTGGGTGAGGTAATGTGACCAGCAGTGTTTGCAATGTTAATCTGATGTGGAGAAATAACTGGTGGCTGTGCACAATCACTCTACAAAAGGAAGGCATCCAATCAGGACATTCACAGGTTCTGTAAAAAACCCCAAAACAAATTAATTCAAAGAGCAAACAACATGTGTCCTAGAATTTACACATCCACATGAATGTGCACACACGCATGCTCACACACTACACAGACACGTGTCTTTGCAACCTCTGATCCTCCGATGTCAGAGAGTTCGTTTACACAGACACACAGTATAATTTGACTTAATATACGGTACACAGAGAAAAACTCCAAACCGCACCTCCTCCGTATGCAGATCTTCACCTCGCTAAAGTGTTTCTGGTCTGCGTGTGTGGAGAATCTCTGCATGACCTGTGTCGTGAACTAGAGTTAACACGGTAAGCCCTCTGGAATGTGCAGCCTCCTCAAACCCCTACAGTCTTAGCGTTGCTGACCATGCACACTTTAATCATAGAACAGCTTCCTCCAACCTGCCTGGTGATGGATTCCAACTCCACGGCTATAATTTCCTTCCTAGGGTGCAGGAAGAGAAGTGGGCGTGCTGTGACTGAGGGGTGTCAGGCATGGGGCCACAGAGTCTGCTGAGAAGGTGTCTGTTTTTGATGCTCTCTCTGAGATGAATTATGTGTTAGTCCTCTTTAATCTGCAGAGTTTTTATCCAGTTTGTCGTCCACTCAGTTTAAGTATGTCTGTCTTTAGATGGTGTGAAACACTCGGGCACTCAGGTTAAGATTTAGAAGAGAAGTCTTTAGTGGTCAGTTTGGGACCTACATGTGATTTCAAAGTTGTGTTATAACCACTTTTTGATGATTTGCACAATATTCCCATTTAATTAAATACCTAAAGTGTTTTTTTGTTTGTTGAAAGTATTGAAAAGCGAAATGTTTGCTAAATTCACTCAAAAGTGCACACAAAGGGCTCAACGTCAATCATTTTAGAGTCTGTGACCTCTGTAAAGGCATCAAGTTCCTTATCAAAGGCATAAAATTGTATTGTAAAACACAATATGATATGACTTCCTCTTGGCATGGCAGACTCCTCATAAGATCAAGCTTATTAAGCTTTGACATTTTAAACCACACAAGCATCTGTTCTACTGGAGCAAATTCAATTCAAACTACCTCAGAGCATCATGTGATAATGAGTCTTATAGTTTCTCTCTAAAAAAGAACAGATTTATCTTGTTTAGCTAGGGAGAAATGCAGACATTAATTTGCCATGGCTCAGTCTGTAGGCGTTGTCTCAAAATTGGCCCCATCTCCCCTCCCACCATAAATGGGACTGTCTCGCGTCAGCTTTGCTATGCTATATGATTATCTGAGATCTTTATTTGATGTGTGAAAACCAATCCCCTTTGAAGCTTCACTCAGGCAGTGCAGCGCTTCACTACCTCACATCAACACCATCTATCTTGGCTCCATCTCTGGGCGTCATGTTTTACTGCTACATGGTGCTTTGAATGAGGCTGTTTAATGTTGCTAGAAGGTGAGGGACACTGCAGTGTAAAGAACTGCAGAAGACTGGACCCAGGTTTAAACTTGTCCTGCCTATTGATGGCTTGTGTTCTGTTTTGTCTTGTCTTTCCCCTCTAACAGGACACCACACTTACCATATTTTGCAGGATAGGCGCTGCTCCAGATTCCAGCATGAACTGTCGAAGTCATGACCAGAGTTACAGTTTTCATTTAATTTCAAGTCAGATTAAAATGAGTGAGTTCTGTGTGGCTTAAACTCAATTGACTTACTTTCTTGTTGAAGATCAGCATAAATGTGAAGTTATTACACTGTAATAACAACTCTCACTGTCACCACTGCTGCATCTGTAAATGCTTCTTTAGTATGTACTTCTGTATGATTTCTATCCTGCTGTCCCACTGTATTTTATCTTACTGCCTGTAGTCTAGTATACATATCAGTCTACATAGGTATACATACATACATACATAGAGATATTGAACATGCTGCAGCTGTGAGGAACATGGTACAAGTGAGAATAATGCCTCCTTCCTATCTGTAAGATTCCACTTTACCCTTTGTGTTGTGTGGCTTTTATGTGAGTGTCAGTGGCCCTGGAGAAGCAATCAGGCCCTAGGAGATGCGCCCCTGCTTTCTAAACGTTCTTCCTGGTCTTTGCCACTCTGCTCGTCTTGGCCACTTGGCTAAACGGTCTTTCATGTGTGTTTCCCCCCAATTCATGTCAGTACCGCTGCTCTGAATGTTTCAGGCATGAAGGTGCCTTCTTCTGACTTTCTTGTGAAGCGGGGGTGACGAAGCAGGAGGCACTGAACCACAGTCCTAATGAGATTTTTCCTGGGTTTTGATGGACTGCCAGTAGTGCTGCCATTGCTCTAGAGGCCTGCCTCCACTGAGCCCTGGCGCGCGATCAGGGGGAACTGTCGTCGGCTGCATAAATTGTCAGCCTGTGCGGCAGGTCGTAGTGCCAGACAGCATAGAGACCAAGAGGCCTTGTGGGACTTTCCCACAATCACAAACAAGTATATATTACTTGCACTTTAATATACCCTTTTGCTTTCACAGAAAAAAGAAAAATTGGCCAAGTGGGTCCATGTCTGCAGAGCCAGAGTAAGGATGACGCTAGAGGCAGTTTTCTATCTCAACTCACCAAGTCAGTTCTGTGCCAGCATGTGCTCTCTGTCTGTCTCACTCTCTATGTCTCTCTCACCCTCTCCAAGAGAATAATATGTAAACAGTACCACGCAGTAATATCAACTCTGAAATGCAAAATTTACTGCCAAATGTTCTTTTCAACTGTACCCTGCTTTACACAAGTTCGAGATGCACACTTCATTCATGCTCATGCTGATCAAAGGTGGAAACAAAGGATCAACTGGGTCAGTTAACATGATGTCACTATTTTGAAGAGAATGTGATGATTTGAACTGCTGACGAGACGCAGAGGTTAGCTGCCTTTTCAGGGCTGACGTATTTGACTTGTGATCCAAGATGTGGCAGTGTGGCATTTTCATTTAATTTCCTCAAGAAGGTGTCTTCGTACTAACTGTATGGATGTAATGTTAAGGCTACAGTTTTTACAACTGCACTGTACATAGTGACCTTTATATTGAAATCCAAAGAGGTCATAATTTGCTAACTTAATTAAATTTAACAGCTATGCAAACTTGTACTTTTCTGTGCTTTCATGTTAACGTGGGTATAGATATACCGCAATGTGTTTTCAAACTAAGAAATGCATGGAAATCATATAAGTGATTAGGTGTTTTAATCTGTATTTGGCAAATCCAAATTCACAAATTGTACCACTGATGAAGTAATAGTTCCTATAAGGCCAACCCAAACAGTAATGTAGATGGGACAGGATGTTGTAATAGGGCAGCGCACTGTTTTCTGTGTTACAGTCCCATAATAAATCACTTTGCGTGAAGGGGCTTGAATAACTTTAAAACACACCATACAATCCCTTGTCCTAAAGGACCTGAAGAAGTTCTGAAGAACCTGGCTGCTGTTGAAAGCAAAATGTTTTATGCTTTGGTTTCCACAGAACATTTAACATCATGTCTGGAAAATTGTTTTAGTTGGTCCCAAGTGCAGAATAAAGATACTTGTTTGTGTCCCGAAACCAGCACCTCTGACTGAATACTGCAGATGTGCAACCCAAAAGAGATTGATCACTCTTTTGTGGTCATTGTTTTACATAGATATACAACAGTTACCATAGTCATTTGTAGTCACACTATATATGCTTAAAACTGATGGACTCGGTTTTCTCACTGAAAGCCTTGACCATTCAGATTCACTAACTCTTTGTAAATGTTGCATCAGTCGAGCCTCCTCTTTACTCATTAGTGAAGAAATCGGTTTAGAGAGGGATGACTAGCATCACAGCTTTCATTTCATTTCAGGTCCAAGTGAAAGGAGTGAGTGCTGTGTGGCTTAACAAACTGAACTGACTTACTTTCTTGTTGGAGATCAGTATTAACATGCAGTTATTACACTGTTAATTCAGATACACAGTTCTAACACTCTCACAAGATTAACAAACTTCTTCTATCATTAAAGCCAGTTCTTCATTGTTCCTGTGACCAATAGCCTTGTGGGAAAGCAGGAAATGTGGTGGAAGCAAACACTTGTTATTTTTAGAAATCCTAAACCATTACTCATTTACCCCAGACCAATCTGATCAATCACTGCCAAAGCCAGAAACTCAAGAACTAACCAAAAGTGGTAGTGTCAGTGCCGATTTCTCTGCCGCGTATACACATAACTGGTTTGTATTTGGCTTTTTACAAGAACGCATGTGCAGGACAAAAGAGTAGCAGAGAGGAAGCCGCAACCTCCATTAGTAAAAAAATCTGTGAGCCATGCTCCCAAAATACAGTATGTCTGAGGAAGAGAACTCAAATTACTCATCTTCTGCATATATATACGTAGCTTTACAATAGTGTAGTAGTTTAGTTTCTCGATTACCCACTTTACCTGATTTCTCTGATTGTCCTGTTTACTTTAGCGCAAATGGTCAGTGGGTCAGTCATTGTAGAGGCTTTATTAGAACAGTTTAGTTTGACTGATTAACCAGAACGAAGTGTGTGTGTGTGTGTGTGTGTATAAATGAAAAAAAAAGCATGGGACATTTTTCTAACACTGAGCAGAGCAGAGTAACCCCAGCATACTAATAATACGGGTCCCATCCATCACCAAAGACAACGGCCAATTAGCACATTCCTCGACCGCCTTCTTCTCATATTCTTGGCTAACCCCTTAATAATTTTGGATCATTCATCAAAAACTAATACACAAATAACAAATACGCCAAATTTGTTAATGATGGATGTTTTTTTTTCTTTTTTTTTTAGCATGGAGCGATTTTATTGTTCTGTAGAGCAATGTGGAAACAGAGGGATTTAAACATTTAATTCATATTAGCTTTATCTAAGGATTATGTAATGTACTTCTGTATAATTCAGTAGTTTAGATACACAGACTGCAGACTGGAGTCTCTTTTAATGGTGATGGCCAGCGACTAACCTTTCACAGCTGTCTCATACGTATAAGTGAGCCTGCAGGTTGAATGCTTTATTTTAAAACTTCCTAACGTACGTCACACACAAACACATCTGAAACAACCAGCAGGAAATAGGAGAGTATTTTACAACGCTGGAAGTAGGTATCTTAAATGTGAAATATAGCTCAGTTCTAACTAATTGTGTTCATCTGTTGGTCACAAGTATTTACTGACATACTGTAAATAACAGTCAATTAAGCTGGCAGATGCCCATTATCTTATTCAGAACTGCAAAACTTGTACAGCATTGCTCCCAGTCTGTGTTAACGGTTTGTTTTATAATTTGTGTGGTCCTAACAGGCAGTCAGCAACTATGTTTATTTCACTCTCAATCAGTTCTCAAGTACTACAGCAAACTGCAGTGCATTTTCTGACATTTAATTAATTTGATTGATTCATTTATTAATGGAAGTTAATAAATGACTAATTATTCAGTTATATTCACACTGTAAGGCACACCTCAGTGGTGGTGGAAAAGTGTGTAAAGCTGCTCTTCCTCTTTTCTTTTGCATTCTGCGTAAAGCTGCATTATCCATGATGAGTAATGACTGAAAAGACACAAGAGGTTGCTGCTGCGTAAACTAATGCTTTCATAAGAGGCTTGTTTGTGAGCTTCACTGCTTGTTCTAGCTGGGACTGCAGAATCTGCCTTTCTGTAAACTGAAACGGTGTCGTTACTTTTTCACTGCCTGTTGACCCATCCATATTAACAATGCACATAGGTTTGTAGAGGTCTGTGCTTTGAGGTATTAGCCTGACAAGCAGCCAAGATTGTCCTTTGGTTAGCTGTAATCTCTACCTGAGGCCACCTAAATCTGACGTTCTCCCTTTTTGGATTAATCAAAAATCCCCTCTCACACTGTCACAGCTTTGTACACACGCACGCACACACACACA
>JAUBNQ010000017.1:22184771-22210858 GCA_032353495.1 Ctenopoma kingsleyae | reverse complement strand
GTTCTCCCTTTTTGGATTAATCAAAAATCCCCTCTCACACTGTCACAGCTTTGTACACACGCACGCACACACACACAGACACACTGTACATGTTTATGAACATATCAGATTCAGTGAGGTATTTTATGAGGTTAACTATTAACTATTGAAGTTAATCTTCACCTATGATACGTTTGCTGTTAATATGTCCTGTCTCACTGGAGATATGCAAACTAGTCTGACTGAAAAGATTTTTGCAGTAGTTTCTGTGCAGTGGAAAACGTGTATGTGAATGTATATGTGTTTGACAGCCCATGAGTAATGGTTTTCAGACCAGATGACTGTAATGTCACATGGATACATGAGCCTGACTTTTCCACAGTTTAGCATGGTATCACATGTTCCCTTAGTTTCCGTGGTATGCACTCACAGAAGAGCTTCCAGGAGAGGGGGCCCGGATGAAAATGGTCTGGGATAAAAACAACCTCTACAGACTGCCAAACTCTGAATGTATCGCTGCAATGATAGTCTGTCACTAAGTAGCCCTACTACCAACCCTCTTTCTCAGAAGTTCATGCAGGTCCGACGGCCGGGATTTAGTAACTTCTTCTGAGTCTGAATTCTGACTGCCACTTTTATGCTGAGTTTGTTTCAGTCCTGCAATTACTCTCCTCTTAAACTTTCTGCTCCTGTGTAAGCTCAGCATACAGTTGTCAAACATTGCTCATATATAGCTATAGAAACATTGTAATTTTCATTTGGGCATGTCACTCTGCGTTGGAAAGCTGTGCTGTGGATTTGCTCCGTTAAAGATGTTTGTTTTTATGTGACAAAAATATGATACTTCTCTTCGTGACTTGATATATGTGTCTTGTTTTCTTTATTTTCCTCTTCAGGACTCCATGGATGAAGCATGTGCTGAGGGGATCGGTGCAGAACACTATCGTTTAGAAGGTAGGCTCTTCTTCCCTCTCTCTTCTTCATCAGCACCAAAGGCTACACCAGCATTTTACTGTTTTGTTTCCCTTTCTGGCGAAATTAATTTGTCTAGTGTTTGATTTGAATGATACTACTAAACAAGCTGTTTAAAATCACCCTCCAGGTACCTGCATGGTTCTTTTTCACAGGCGTTCATCCTTTCCCTTCTGCTTCACATCCGTTCTCTAAGCCCCAACAATGTGCTGATGAGGTCCCCTTTCCCTTCCCTCTCCGCCTCTTCCGTCTCTCATCCATCCCTCCCCCCCAGTGGTGCTCTGCAAAGTGCCTCCATTCTTCCATGTTACTTCCCCAGTGTGATGTGATCCTGGATTAAGAGCTCCAGCAGGAGAAAGTCTCTCCCTCCCATTTAAAGTCAGGATTGGACGTGAGGTGCAGGCTGAGAGTTGACTGAGACCAACCCAGAATGTTTTGAAAGCAAGAGATTTTATTTCATCTCCCCCAAAGTAGACAAAGCAGAGAAGCACGAGACAACATCACTGATAAACTGAAATGAAATGAATTTTAGTCATTAGGTAGAATAAGAGTACGGACTGAACTTAACCTCCCTTCAAGACAGATGTTTCTAATTCGATTATGCTGCTCTGTTCATATTCTATGACTAACAGGCAGAGGCTAGATAATTTATTTCATTTAATTAACTAGTATTTGTTTCTCACTAACAAGTCTTTTTCAAGCTTCAGACTTTTGAAAATCATGAAATCATGGCAGGCTTTGGACTCTTAGTTATGTTGTCTTGCTAGGAATTTGTCAGATATTAGATTTACAGCTACTGTGTTAATGCCCTGTAATGAAAACAATTAATTACAGTTCATTTTAGTTTGTAATAAATTGTCTTCATGTTCACGCAGCTATATATTTTGCACCTTCTCAGACAGTAGTAAGACCCATATAAAGGCAGCTGTGAGGGCTTTGTTACGTCCCCAGCATGAATTGCATTTAGAGCCGTGAAAACCAGAGTCAAATTCTTTGTATGGACAAACCAGAGGAGATTTAGAAGGAAAGTGACGACACCTCCACTGACTCTAATAGAACGACTATTAGATTTAGAACTAAAGAACTATATCTAATAGTTTTTTCAGCCATGTTGGACCATGGAGATTCGAATAGTTCACTACGAACTAGCAGTAGTGCTGCTGTCAATTTTTGATGCTGATAGGTGCTTTTGTAAAATTGTTGATTGATTGTTTTTTGTTGCTAAATCCTGTTTTTCTCAACGGATCTCAGTCACCCTCTTGGAACTATTTGAGGCTACATGAATCATGTAACCCACTAGGTACTCTTCTATCTCTAACACTAACTTATTATTATGGTATGATTATGTTTGTGATTGTGATTATGATGTCAGGTCCGTTGTCCACAGATCTAACAAAGTGGAGTGAAGTATAAATGAAAAGGGCAACAGAGAGACCAGAGATGATAAAACAATCAACGTACATGAAAGCCTTCTTTCCTCTGGGTTTAGGGAAGTACTTCCAAAGAAAGTTTTGTGGGGATTAAAAAAGAACTTGCAGGCAAAAATTGCAAAGGAGAGAAGAAAGGCTCAGTGATGAAAGTGGTTTTAGGATACTTAACATCAGTACTGCAAGCGTGCAAAAAGCCTACAGGGGCAATTTTTTTATCAAGTTATTTTAACCTTCTATTAACAAGAGAAAAGTTTTCTGAAGTGACTCTTTCAGGAGCACCTTACTTCAGATTATATTCCACGTGTTTACATGTGGTAGTAATGGTGGTCATTGCCTGGCTGTGAGTAAATGAGTACTTCCGCGGTGGCTTAAGAAGGATGAGAAAAGTTACTTTCACCACATACATACTGTCCATCCCAGAATTACCCAGCACAGAGCTGTCAGAATATATCAGGGGGGACAGGCCCGGTTATGTGCAATACAGTAGCCTAGCTAAGCTGGGTGTGATTGCTCACAGTGTGTGTCGGCTTTCCCAACCTGCCAGCACTTGTGCTTGTGTGTTTGTATAAGTGTATGCATGCACATGTGTCTAGCAGGGCCGCTGGAACAAGTTTGGCATGGAGGGTGCCAACCTAGGCTGCCCTCGTCTTGCCCCTCAGATCTGATGTGCAGCCAATCTCCTGGCAGCAGCTTCTCTCATAAAGAGCTGGTTTATGTCTGTAGTGGTAAGGGGAGGGGTTGGAGGAGAGGAGGGTGATAGCAGATTACTGTTACTCCTCCTGGCATTTCATTAGCTTTGAGATAAGCATCTCACCACCATATTGAGCCTGCTACGGAACAGATTTGCCCCTGCACACAATGTTCCCTTTGAGCACCTCAGATGATCAAACAGCGGGACCCCAAATGCTGCTCCTCTCCAAAAAGTTAGTAAAAGCTCCCTGGGATGATGCCTTTCATTTCTGGCATTTTCCCCTACCCAGGGATGAGACAGGTCTGCTTTGATCTGCTTTGGATCAGGAGGAAAGAAATTGGGCTGTTGTGTCTGCTCCGTTGGCGAGCAAACAAACAGTGTTTCAGATTTGACTTGGCTTAATTAATTAGTGATTCTGTTTTACAGCCGGTCTGATCCTCTTCCAAAAGGTTTGAGAATGGAACTTCAAAGTGTGCTGGGAGGAGAGAGGAGCACGGGGAGGGGGAAACAGAGGGGTGTGGTCTTTGTGGGTTTTATTTCGTGTGTGCATGGCCTGCTGGGCTGTGATTGGATGGAGGGGGGTGATGCTTACTTGAAGCTAAGTGACCAGAGTATTAACATATAGTTATTGTGCACAAAAACACATCTATGTAGCAAGAGATAATGGTTACTCAGAAACTTGCAAAGGAGCCAACACGTACATCTCCCAAATCTCAATTTCACGTTATGTGTATCTGCAGCCCTGTGCTTCATATAAATGCTCACTTTCAAAGCAGAGAGAGGGATATCCAGTAGCATTTGATCTGGGCTAACATCCAGCACTGAAACGTCACTGAGCCAGACAGACTGTCCTGTTATATTTGTCCACCAGGATGGTCCACCCTACATTAGATACACTACCATTAACTGTGACCTCAGACATTAAGATGAAGAAAGGCTTGTATTATACAATTATAATGCACCAGCACATTTCTTGATTTTATCATTGTTGTTTAATTATGCTGTTTGTTTTAAACTGTGGACCCAGTGTTGATACATTCACATCAGTGATGCACAGACAGATCGATTGCTAGGAGTTTAAAAGGAGTATTACATCTTACAACTTGCCTCACCAAGACATTCTCAGTATGAACCCCATCTAGCAAAATCTGTGTTGTAAAGTGTAGTACAGTGAACCTATCACTGACTTCTGTGGCGTAGGAAATGTCAGGCTCTACATCTGACAGGACTTACTGTCAGTTTAACTGGAGACGTGCCTAAAACAGATTAACAGTCCCTCTGGACTGTCTCTCTGTACTCTTTGTGTGGATGGTAATGTACAGTGAATGTCATTCCATAAAATGATGAGCTTTGCTGCACTGAGCTGTGCACTCAGGGGCCTCCTATAGGCCTTTTGATATTCACATGCTGTTTCAACTCCACCATTTATGTTCGCATGCCTCCTAATATTCTATCATGTTCTAGACATGTTAAATCATTCAGTTTCATGTTTGGACATCCCTCTCAGTGCGAACCCACTGGGTAGTTAAGATAGTGTAGTTAAAGCTTAAAAACTATTACAATTTGTAAAGCTGATGGAAAAGCTTCTGCCGCTCGAGAGTTAGTGCTGTCGCACATTAAACTTTTTCCTGTTGGATTCCAGTTCCAGTTTTGATTTTCAGTAAAATCCACAATGGAACTGGTGTCACAGTTGTGTGAGTAGCTCCCACGGCTTAATTAACTAAATTGAAAGTTTTGGTTTGTAACTCAATGCATTTAGAGTTGGCGATATGTTACGCATTACTTAAATAAAATTTTAGACAAAAACAGGCTGTCTAGAATTATTTGCATTCAGGAGCGCTTGAATGTGTGACACATCTTAATTGCGACTGCTGGGCTCGGAAGTAGGAGCTTACAAGGAACACTTGGAGGCGACGACATATCCTCAGGTTATGACTGCACCCAACATTCCCATCCTCAGGCTCTCTCTTTTATCTTTATATGTGTGTGTGTATGTGTGTCACTGCAGTGGCTTTACCACCGGAGAAGACAGACAGCTGCTGTGTGGAGGAGAAGATGCAGGAGAGGGACAGCCAATCTCCCACAGGGCCGCAGAAACAGCTCCAGTTTGAAGTGAGTGTCAAAAGCAAACACAACGTTTATTAGTTCCCCTCTGGATGAAACTGGGGCAAAGGCAGGACACTTACAGTGGATGATACTGATGGTTCAATGCTGTGCTGTTTCAGGAGTTGGAGTGTGCTGTGTCTGTGGAGGAAGATAACCGGCAGGAGTGGACCTTCACCCTCTACGACTTTGACAACAATGGCAAAGTCACCAGAGAGGTAATAATCATCTGCTCTGAACCTTTGATGTATGTATGAGCAAACAAGCAACAGAACACAAAACACATGATAAATGCATCTGCCAACACCACTGTGATGTAGTTGGGACTGTTATTCCAATTATGGTGCAAAAGTAACTCATTCATTTTCATGTGGAGCATGTTAGTTTTCATTTTGTCAGTTTCCTGAATTGTTTTTATTACACTAATACAAACTAAACTGTATAAAATTCACAAAAAAACAACAAACGACTGGTCAGCAAATCACTTATACAAAACCATCCCATCTCTGTCTGGAAACGAATCAATAACTTCACTGTTAACTTTTCCCGGTACCACCACACCCAAAAAAAAACTAGAATTTATAAGTCTGTAACCCAGTCTTCTCAGTCCTACAGTAAGAACCAAATCCAGCAGTGTCTGTGTGTTTCCGCTCCTGCTAGGTACCTTGTGGCTTTCGTCTGCCTGGTACAGATCTGAGAGAACATCCAGAAAGGCCTGTGCTTTTTGAGAACGACTTGAAACGGTGCAAAGAGACTGGAGCTGTCCTCTGTGGTTGCCTGTGCAGTTTTTTTGGTGTTGCCTGTGGCTCCACGGCTCATGAGATGCCAGGCGGCGGCTTGGAGGGGGAAAGAAAAGCTTTTTTCTCCAATTCTTTTTTTTTTTTTAACGCTCCACTCAAATAGAAAAAAGAAAAGGAAACCAAAAATGACACAGGAAACTTTTATTTTATTTAATTTATTTTTTACAGTTCTTCTATGAAACCAGTATGTGGAACTGCTCCCTGAAGAGTTCATAATAGTCTTTTCTCTTATGAGTCATAGTGGTATTGTGAGTTAAAATCATGCTACTGAAGTCTACTGTGTGGTACAGGCTTAATTCTCAGCAGCTTTGTTAAAGAAGCTGTTCTAGTGAATTTGTCTTAACTGTCTAAAGGAAACCACCGATAAGATTTGAGATCCTATGTGAGTCAGTTCACTGCACGTCCATAGCAGGTGAAATTTGTATGGACAATTAGAATTTGGTTTGCTATGAAAAGATCCAGCACAAAGCCAAGAGTTATCTCAGTATGGTGCTTAGAAAAACTTTATCAGGCCCAAGAGACAGCAGACTTTTATGTGCAAATTAAGCTGTCAGAATGTGGCCAGTTACTTTGTGGTGTAATATCACTTTTATTTGTTGTTTACTATGCTCCAATAAGTCTCTTTGTTTGTTGGTGATGCAGCTTCTTGGTCTTCAGAACGACCTGTAACTGATGCTACTGTGACTTATCCAGATGTAATTCCAGCTATTTAAGAAACACTGAGGAATTTAATAGAGATCACAGTTGTATCATGACTGACATCAGGCCTGACATCTCAGTCACCTTCTTCTGCTACTACTAAGATGTTTCTTTCATGAATGTATAACTTGTCTTTATACCCTCTCTTTTTGTTTCACTTGGAAACATGAAATAAAGCAGCTGACATCACTGTGCTTCACTGTTGTCTGAGTGAGATTTATGATACATGCACAAAGCTACAGAGTATTGAATTCAAACGATGTAGTGATAAGAATAGTCCCCTTTTTTGTCCAACGTTACCAATAATCTGCAATCACAAAGTCTAACATTTGTTTTGCTATGTGATTAAGTGATAAATGAAACTTGTGTATCAATCAGGCCTTATTAAACACATTCCCATAACCTCTGTCTTGCAGGATATCACCAGCCTGCTCCATACCATCTACGAGGTCGTGGACGCCTCTGTCAACCATTCACCCAGCAGCAGCAAGACATTGCGGGTCAAGCTCTCTGTGGCTCCCGATTCCAGCCAGCGGTGGAGGAGTTGTACGCAGGGTGCGGCAGGTAAAGCTTACATTAACAAAGTGGGAGGGGGGCGACGGAGAAGAGAGGGCATTTTGGGGTTCCCCTTATGTTGCCTGCTGTCAGCTCAGCCAGAGATGTATTTGTTGTCATGCAGGAAGGCAGCTGCTTCAGGCCTGTCAGAGCTTTGTTCCTTGCAGTCTTAGCGTCGCTCCATCTCTCGCACTCAATGGGGTTCATTTTTAATGATGGGGAGAGTGACAGAGCCAAGAGAGGGCCCCCTCCCTCAGCGCCTTCAAATACCCTGAAAGAAACCTTAAGAGATGTGCGGAGTCCTTTTGATAACCACAGCCATTTTTCTTTTCTGCAAAGTTCCCTTTTTTCCCTCTTCTTATTCTCCCCCCTTCTCAGAGCTGCTGGGAAAATATAGCTACGTTCAACTTAACTTTTCTCACTGACGACTTGGTAAACAAGTAGTCAGGGAAGAATATCTCAAAAAGTATATATTCCTGTGTGTTTGCGTCCTATTGTTTCAGCTATAAATATCCGTCAAAAGATTCAAACAGAGCAAGCTTTGAAAATATTGCCGGTTGCCTTCATGCTAATTTCAAACTGCATCAGATCTCGCGTTCTTAATAAACTATTTCTGAAGTCTGAGTGTTTTTTATTTCATTTCATGCCTTATAAGAGGCTGAGAGTTGAAAATAGAATAAATGAAGCATTGTTGTTTTTCCCTTTCTATAGATCTTCAAAGTAAAACCCCAAAACAAAGGTTGCTTTCTTCTAAGGCTTGTGTGACTGTTGTCATGTGTGTGTGTGTGTGTGCATGTGTGTGTGTGTGTGGCTCCTCTGTGTAGCTCTCTTTGATAGTAGCCTCCTGTCTTTCACACATCCACAGACATATCCCACCCCAGAGAGAAAAATGACAAGTGCATAGAAGACCCCAAGAGTGCAGAAAAGAAGACACGAGCACTCTTAAGGTAAAATAACCCCCCCACCCACAAGCTTGTTTTAGCTTGTGGTGTCTACAAGAAGAGAAATATGAGGTTTACTATTATTATTAACATAGTTAACTTATTATAGCACAGTATTTAACATCTACATTTTGAAATGTAGGATTAAAACTACATTCTCTCATAAAAAAGTACAAGGGGCAGTGGCTGTTTTAACATGATTTCACACATCTGCAATAGTCCTCAACTCTGTAATTAGTTTTGCCTAAATTTATGTCCACTGTACGAAGGAGGAGTTAACAGTGGAGAGGAGAGTCAGCTCTCTTACTACACAGTTCAAATACTTCCAGAGACTGAGGTTTAAACCTGTGATTTTCCAGTCACAATCTCACTTCTCTGTTAATTACTCTGCCTCTGCCTGATCATAAGGAACACTTGTTGTACTTTGTCCAAACACTACCATACTGAACCTCACTGGCCCAAACTGCTACCTAATGAGAGGTGCTGCCTGTGTCCACAGGCGCCACCACAGTGACCACCACACCCAGTCGGGCTGCCAGCGCCACTGTGTGGATGAGAACCTGGAACGCAGGAACCACTACTTGGACCTGGCAGGCATAGAAAACTACACATCCCGCTTCGGAGCCGGTGAGTGGACCAGGGCCAGGGGCTTAGAAGGGGAGAGGGGAGGGAGAAACACAGACCGTGGCCTTTTGAAGCTGCTCCAGGGGCCTTCATTACTGCGGCACCTGAGTGGAGCCATTAGGTGGAACTACCAGCCCACTGAGCTCCTCGCCAGTACAAACATCTGGGCTCAGGCAAGCACAATACATCAAGTGTTCAAGGCTAAAGCCCATCAACAGAACAGGCTGTAGTGAACTGAAATATTAGGTCTAATAAGCAGCAGCCTTGATCTGATGTTCAGTGATGACATGTGATTATTTTAATGTTGGTTTGGTTAGGAAAGTGCTAACAGAGATCTGCTCTGTGTCACACTGTGTCAATGCATGAAGAAATAATGTGAAGTGAAGCTGCCAGGATCTTATCATGGAGCTTTTTTTGTGGCTTGTTGTTAGTGAACTGTTGGCAGAACAGTTTGCTTGGCTTTGAGCGCCTGTGTAATGAATTTTAACATTGAATCTTTGTTTTAACTGGCACATGGAAATATGAGCACATTTCGCCTATTTTATCCTCACTCCACTGGTTGCCCGTACATGTTAGGATTCATTTTAAAATTCTTTTATTTGCCTTTAAAGCTCTTAATGTTCCTGCCATTGGTCTCTGGTCAGCTGCTCCTGAGTGTGCCTAAAACTAAGCGTAAGCTTAGAGGCGACCGTGCTTTCGCTGCTGCAGCTCCTAAAATGTGGAACGACCTGCCCTTGTGTGTTAGACAGGCTTCTTCTCTGTCTGTTTTTAAATCCCTTTTGAAAACTTACCTCTTGGCTTTTGACACCTTGTGAGATGTTGATTTTAGTTGATTTTATCTAATTGTATGTCATTTTATTTACTGTTTTTTTTCTTCTAATTTTAATTGTTTTATCTTAGTTCTCTGTACAGCACTTTGGTCCTGTGTGGTTGTTTAAAGTGCTTTATAAATAAAGCTGGAGTTGGAGTTTCTCTGCAACATTGAAATTTGTTGTTGATGCTTCTCAGTTAAAATGTCTCCTCCTGTCTCCTCTCCCTCACAGCTCCTGCCACAGAGCCAACAAAGGCAGAGCCTCAGACGCGACCATCCAACCAGACGCGCTCTCGATCACATGAACCGGAAAACAGCCACTCCCATGCTCACCACCGCCGCTTGCAGACTGTTGTGGACACAGTTGCTCCGGACTGCCTCCACCCTGCCCGGCTTCGAGTCCAAGATTCAGGGAAACATGCCCTCCGTTCTCCCAAGACCCACAGTCGTACACCTCCTGCACAGATCAGTGGTAGGGTAATGAGGAGCCGAGGCATACCTCCTCCCCCAGTCCTACCGAGCCAGACTCCCCCTCATCAGTCCACAGCACCGTACCGCAAGCACAAGCAGCGATCCAAGGAAATCCAGGGCTACCGTGCCTTAGGCTCTCTGGCAGCTACAGGACCAGTGGTGGAGAAGGAGCAGGTGAGGGACCTTCCCAGTGTGCTGCTTTATGAGGGGGGGCTGGCACAAGTGGTGCAGCGCCATGAGCATCACCACCACCATGAACATCATCACCACTATCACCACTTTTATCAGTCCTGAATTTCTACCCTGGCAGGGGCAACTCAGCACTCTTGAAGCCCCACAAAACCCGGCAAGGTCTGCAGTGAGCTTCTTCCTCGAACACTGTGCAGTGCAGCCCTGCATGGGCTTTGTGGAGGACACAGGACGTCAGGAGGAGAGGAGCATCATGAGAGGGGCAGTGGAGTGCTGAGGCATTATTAAACAGTGTTATAAAGATGTTGGTCAGACATGTTGAAGTTCGGGTATGCAGCAGGATGGCAATTCGGGGCCACAGTATGGCTAGAACTGAGGATCACATCTGGGGCTTGAGTGGATACACAGAGAACTAGGAACTAGGTCCTCTCCCCTGGCCACATATCCCACTACCTGCTGAACTGTACAGCTCCAAACCAGCACCACAACCCTTCCAGACCACTAAGCCAAACGGTTTTTTAAGGAACAGGAGAACTCGAGGAGGAAAGACTGTGATGTAAAGATGAAAATATATGAAGGAATATGTAGGTGACAGGTGACCATGGTGTGTGCATATGTGTGTATAAAAGGTTGTGTAACTGTATGGGAATTGCAAGTGTGTTTGTCAGTGTATAAAAGTTTGTGTGTGTGTGTGTGTGTGTGTGTGTGTGTGTGTCTGTCTGTTTGTGTGTGCACTTGTGTGCGAGAGTGTCACGACACTGGTGTCTTGAAAACCACTTTAAGTGCACTCATGGGTGCGTGAGTATTTAAAGCAGGCTGTCCGGCAGATATTTGAAGACTAAAATGAAGATTTTGATCTAAGCACACAATACACCATAAGCAAAAATGGGAAGGAAAAAGATGAAACTTTGTAAAGTAAAAAAGAACAGAGATCCCAAATCCGCTGCTACCTCTAATTTTATCCTAATTGTTATTATAATAGTGAGTTTGACTAAGCATTCAGAGGTTATTTTCAAATTATGCTTAAACTGTTTTTGAAAGGGGGGAAATCATGTCGAAGTCTGCAGTGCTGAAGTGTTGAAAAGCTCCTAACATACTGTACATAAGGTATATGGTTATCAATTTTGTAAGCTTTATAGATTATGTGATATCTTTGTATTCACTATCTCAAGGTTTTATGTTTGTTTCTCTTCACAACCACATTTTATAAGACCACTAGGAGCCTCATTTTGACTATATTATATGTACAACTGTATTACCTTTTCAGTTTCAGACACTCCCTTTTTGTTTCCACTTTTTCATGTGAGTAGATGCATAACTGTGTCAGTAGCTCCACCCCACATCACATACAAGTTTTTTATAGAATAAAAGAAAACCGCTGAAATATCTTAATACACACGGATGTAGTTTTGACTACATATCAAAGCATTTTACTCACTCACAAGCTTAGCTGTAATTTAATCTGTGGGTTCTGCATGAAGACAGAGCGTAAGAAATATTTTCATCCTTTACCCTTTCAAATACAAATTTAATTTGATCGTCCAAATTCGACCAGAATTGTTGAATCACATGACCTCAGTCCCACGATGCACGTAAAGAACAAAACAAGAGATGATGTGATCTCGACATCAAAGTAGTGGAGTGCACAACTTAGGCCTTTCTGCATATTTTGCATATATTGAGACCCTGTTGCGTCCAGCCGGTTAGAGGTTGGTGTGTTAATTTAGTGGTGTTTGACCTTTAAAGAATTCTTTTACAGTTATTTATGCAGGGCACTGTTTTGCTGAATGTGCATATTGTTTTTCCCCACCTCCCTGCCCCAGGTATTTACAGATAATCACACACAGGGAGCTGCTCAGCAACGTGATTTTCTTTTTGAAAGTAGACTTTCAGACTAGCACTTCACCTTGCTAGTAGCAGCTCTGGCCTCTGGTCTCACCCAGGGTCAGACGGCTGCTCCCTCTGTTTCCATGGCATCTTCCTGTCCCCCAGCTGTCAGCAGGTCTTTCACCATGCCGCCATGTGGCCTCAGTGCTCAGCCAACAAGGCTCTGTTTGTGGTGGCAGTGGGGTGAGGGCTCTTTCAGCTGTCTCATTCCTCTGGTGCTGGATAACACTCGGCCCGGCCCGCAGTCTCCATTAAACCCATAACTCACCACTTATGCTCTCCTGCCAGCACCAGGGGCTGTCTGTTCAACCTCTCCCATGATGCTCTGTGAGCGCTGTCATAAACACACAGATGTTGGTGGCACTAACATGAAAATATGTTCTCTAACGTTACCAGTCATATTTAGTCATTCTAAGGTAATGAAATGAGAGCTGCAGACTGTTTCTACTGATGTTCTACTGCACACCAAGTTTTCTTTCGATGCTTCATCTTAACAGAGCCAGGCTTCTTACCTTTAGAACGATGAGAGTATAAGTGCCTTGCTTTAAGGCAGACTCATACATACAGAGTGAAGGTGATTGAAGTGAGCCCGACCCCATTATTATAGGGCTTCATGCTCAAACTCCCCCCTACATATTTGATTGTGTTAGTCTGTCATGGTGTGGTGTGGTGTTTGTGATGAGCTGGAATTCAGTGTATGCCAGTCTTGTTCTCAGACCTGCAGAGTCCTCACAGCTGCAGACCGTCCTTTAGCAGAGGCACCAGTCAGCCGGGTCGTCTCACGGGACCTTGGTCGTGAAAACGCCATACTTCCCATGGGGGGTGGGGGTGGGGGGTGGGTCACAGCTGCGCTCCATACCTCAGCTTCCTCAGCTCACACTACTTTTCCTGGACAACACGTTCTTGCAGCTGGACCCCTCGTATCACTGTGACTCCTTTGTCAAAGCTTTCACTTCACCTGAAACAGTGTTGATACCTGTGTATGGTACAAACATATGTAGTGTGGAGATGGTCATCTGCTGGTGTTAATGGGGAGTAAGGAGATGACTGTTTGTTGCACAGGGGTGGTCCGTTTTGACACTGTGAGCCGGGGCTTCTGAAGGAATCGGTGTGAAAGGCTTGGTCTCAAACTCACCTACAGACAGCTCCTTTTTTAAAGTCCTGCTTCACGTTCATAAAATTACATGAACTCACACTAGAAATGTGCTTTCATACCTTTGACAGAGCAGAGTCACTGAAACTATTATGAGTGATTTGCTTTGCTCAAGGGCACAACAATTTGTTAGTATTTGATAAGGGTTGGGAAAGCAGTTATTTAACTTTTTTAAATACACACACACTTTCTTGTGTCCTCATCCTCTAACCTACCAATGTCATTTTGTTATTTTGTCAGCAGCCAAGTCGTCAGCTAGCTTTCGCAATCTGCCACAGTTTGTTTGTATTATTTTGTTTGCCAGGTTATTATGTGAGAATGAGTGTTACTTTTTGTTTCAAATGACGGATGCCTCATTTTGGAACAAAACAAATCATATGTCATACAGACTGCTCTAGATGCATCATCTGCTCTGCTTTTGTCCTTTGTGTTGTCAGTATTCAAAGCCACGTCTCCATGTAATGCAGCATGTATTGCACCCGTAATATCCACGTAACAATATTTTTTAAAAATCAGATGTATATAATGGACCGCAGAAAGGTTACATCAGCATCATGTAGAAAGAATATAATGCTTATTTATAATTAAATGACTGTCAAACTATCTCTCTTGCATATTGTCAGCTATAATAGTTCTGCTAATTCAATATTCATAATAACAATCTTATGTAGCAGGGAGGAATAACTCTCTGTGTCTAACACAAGCTGTTTCTGTCCTGCCACACACAGACACACTTTTGACTTGGACTTTGTTGTAAGAGAAAATTGTTTAGCACTACAGTAGCTGTTTTCCCCTTTTTTGCTCCCTCCTAATGTTTTTCATGACTTTGTTTAGTTTATATAGATTGTATTTGATTCATTTCTTTATTTATTTGATAGCAGATCTGTGCCAAGGGAAAACACCCTTTTATTAAAAGTATGAACCTGTTCCTTATGAACTGACTGAATTCTGGAGTCATTTTATTTACTTTGTCACTGGCAGTGTGCAATGAAAACAGATTACTACTATCCCTTAAAAGACACCGTTGGAACATATTATGATCATTTGTAATACATTGCATTCAAAAGCATAATTTGAATTTGAATTTTAGTTTAGCTTTGTCACCATGAGGCTTTTCTGCAACTATCCACCCCCCACAAATGTCCATTCATGCTAACAAACTAGATATAATGTGTTAATTTGGGAGGTGTAGAGGAGCTGGTAGGTGGATTTTATTACCACTGAACACTACTGAAGGAAGTCTGCTGTCAAATAACCAAAACTGTTGTCTGACCAGCTGGCCCTTACTATTATATTTTCTTCTTCAGCCACCATCATTCATGGGCCATTAAACTTCTAAGTCTTACACATGTATGTGCTGATATCTCCTGTGTTGCACTGTTGGGGCCTCATCCACAGGTCACAAACCTTTCACAGGGCCAATAAAAAAAAAAAAAATCAGATACAGACACCTGTAAACCATATCCACACCAGTGGGGATACAGTGAATCCCCACAGAAAGGTCTGACTGTGAGCTGACAGTGCTTTACCCTGAGCAACTGTGGCACTTAAGGTCACATGGGGCCTTCAGGATGACACTGGATTTGGTTTAAAGAGGGCCTGTTCTATTTTTGAAAACATGTCTATTTTTTATCTTTAATTTCCAAAAAGTAAGCCGGACTGATGCGAAGGGGAAATATGTGTGTGTGTAGTGAAGTAAAGTTCCTTTCCAGTGCGTCTTAACCGTGGTGTCACAGAGGGCTCACAAATCTGGCTGACCGCAGCTGCTCACCACGCCGCGCTCTCTACATGCACACGCACACTTTCATCTGCAGCTTAGCAGCTTATCTCTGGTCGGTGCAACCACGGAGAGTCCGCCTCTTGGCAATGTGATACGCCTTCGACTCACGAACGGGGCTATTTGTGTAAGCAAGGCAGTGTAACCCGCAGAACTCGTATCATCTTCACAAATGGTTTCTATCTTAACACAGCTTACCAGGTTATTATTACGCACCGCTTTACACATCTCAGCTATTAAAAGCATTAATCTAAATCAGAGGTGTAAAGTAAGTGGTTATAATTAAAAACACATCTTTACAATTTCTTTTTTTTTTTTTTTTTTACCATATTTTACATTTTCTGTATCTTTTTACACTTTTTTAAATAATTAGATGTATATATTACTTTTCTGCTTAGACAAAGCCAGATATGTGCAGAACACTTTCAACTGTTATTTTTAATAGATCTCCACGTGGCCATCTATTTATAGGCATCAGACACACTTTTAAAGTCACCTCCTGTGAAGAAGCAGGCTTACTTGTGCTTATCCTGGAGACTTTTAAATTTCAAAGACATAAGAGTAAGTATAATCCTAGCCTGGTATCATTAGGTGCATACAAATTACAAACAATGAAGAAATGTCTTTTTAACTTTTAGTGATAATCCTCTGAAAGTGAGACACAGTAGCTCCTGCAGAATTGTGTCTTTTTATATAACGACTTTAAACTCACAATTAGTTTCTCTCTTTCTGCACCCCTATCTATTGTCCAAAATGATTTATTAGCATTGCATGTTTAGACAGACAGAAAAGGTAATTTAAAGAAAGCACTTGAAACCGAATAGATCCCATACTTTGCTCTGTAACTGCTTTGCTATATTTACCATATTCAGTGAAACTGTTGAGGTGAATACACTTACACACACCCAGGAATCAATAATTAATCCATGATGAAATTATGGCTGCCTTTACTTTAAGAATCACAGAATATACTGACCGTGTTCACAGTGAACTGGTGACACAGTGTTTGGTGCATGAAATGCAGATGTTACACTTAATTCACCATGAGCATCTTTGTCCTTTGGAGTGAACTTTGAAGAAAAAAAAAAGAAAAAACTTCCCTTGCATCTTCATTGCAAGTCTCAAATACTGTATAGCTGAAGGGGCCATTTCTTACTGTATCCTCCTGCATCCTCTCCTCTCTGTAGCTTGACATGAGGGTTTTTTTTTTTTGCCGTTTTCTTCTTTTTTTTTTTCCACTTGGACTTTGATCTTTACTTCTTTCAACTCTTCACATATGTTCATAATAGCCTTGGTGTTCATGGAGATTTTCTTCTCCAGAGCAGGGTAACAGTTGGATAATGCATTCACGGCTTTTGAAATGACAGCACTGGAGACAGTGTCGTTCCTACATCTATTAGCCTGACTCTGCTGCTCTGGTTTGGGACTGTGCGTTGATACGTCTAGTAGTATACGTCAGTGTAGTATACGTCAAGTACTAGTAGTTCGAAAGGAATGCACTTGCTTATTACTTTATCTGCTCAACAGGTCACTAGTTTCTGAAGTTGCTTTCTGAGACAAAGATACGTTCATTTATAAATGATCATTATACCCACAGCAATTACAGAAAGCAATTGCTCTGAAAATTATCCTCAGGAGAGCTTTATGCATTACATTGAAGAATATAAACAGCAGCGATGAGTGCACTGGGAGTAATGCTCTCTCAGTACTGCACAGCACAGAGGTATTTAAGGCTACAATTTGAAAATATTCATTCACTTATGATAACACTGCCAGTGCCCAAGAGGACATTAGTTCATATTATGAAACAGTGTAGTGTAATTATAGATGTTTAACAACTCAATCAAGGTATGAGCAGTTTGACACAGTAGGATTTTGCTGAACATATAAGATTTTTTTTAGGCTTTTAGGAAAGCAAAGACTAAATGACTATTTTAAAGACCAAGCGCCAGCTTTATAATTACATTTAGTTTAATGTAATTAGAGAGGAAAGGCATCTCTGCCTTTTCACGTTTAAACCTCAGACTGTCACAGAAAATTCAGCATTAGACAGAACTATAATGCGCTATACCTCTCTTGGTCATGTGTACCATGTTGTATTTGTGTTGTTGGGAAACAGGGATTACAGGAAGTTTTTTCTGGGGGTAGAAATAAACCCTATCTCTGTGTTGCCACTGGCAAAAAAGCAATGATACTGACTTAAATATGGGGAAATGAGAGGTTGCCATAATATGTTGTGTGTGCTTTGTTTCCAGTAGATAGGCAGAGTGCTTTGAAGTGTGGATTGGCACAGCAGGGTGCTAGCTTCTGTAAAGGCAAGATGCTAAACGCTAAGGGATGAGAAGGACATGAGGTAGTCTATTACCAATACAGGAGCAAAGAGGGAAAAAAAAGGCAAATCCAATGATAATGTACATCTGTTCCAGTGAATTTATGAGCTTTGAACATTTTTTCATGTGGGATAAGTGGATCCTTTTTCTCACAGAATCTCAGAACTTCAAAGCAGATTCGCTTTGGATAATGCAAATGATCGGAATATGCTGGTCCCTGCCTACTCAACAGCATGAAAAGCAAGAGGGAAAATGGAGAATTAAAGCTAATTGGCATGGCAGTCTTTTATGTGTGGAAAGAAGGGCAAAAATAAAACACTTCAATTATTGTCAAGTTCATTCAATTAGGAAACAAGCTGACAAAGTGCTAAAGTTCAATGCATCTGACCTAGTAGCCATTTGCATTAAATGTCATTTTTCACTGTCGACATTTCCTTTGTTATATCTGATGAAATTATAATTAGCAGGATTAAATTTACTCCATAATCACCAAGCTGATACTGGAGAAAAAATGCTTTGTTCAGCTCTGATCCTGTGGTGGCAGGGCCCTGGGGTTGGAAGTTATTAATCTGCTCGTCTATTATTTTACTGTTTGTGCACATTCACGTACACGTCCCAAGAACTGAGCCATAACAAGCGGCCACTTCCAAGACCGACTGTCTGGAACCAGGATGAAAGTTACTAAATATGCATTACAAGAAGCAAACCACAGTGTAAATAGAGATTTGTCTATTTTGATGAAGCATCAACTTGAGCTATTAAAGGACTCGTGAGCAACTGTATCCAGGAAAGATTTTTCATAATGCAGTGTCTTCACCAGGAGTGGGTTTACTGTTCTTACAATGAGAAAAGATAATGTCATCTTCTTATAGCAAAGGAACCCTGATAAACTGTATACGATTAGAATTAACATATATTCTTGTTAGCAGTTAATTAGTCTGAATTAATGTGTATAATGTTTGCCAGTGCCTTACCATTTAATATACTGCAATGGCACTAAACCTTGCTTTATAAGATATGATGCCCACCATAGGTAATATTATTATGGAAACATCAACTTCACCAACATGATATGTTATAATTATTATTATCATTATAATGATTATTATTATAATAATTATTATAAAACAAAGTAGATTGTGCTCTTTCCACCAGCTTTTTGTTCACTTCACTTTGGAAAGGGCATAGTTCAACTTTTCCAATTGCAAATCTGATGTTTGGACTTCTGGAGACTTAGTCCAGACTTCTACAGATAGCAAATGAATAAAACAAGGCTCCAGAAAGTTGCATTGGTTTTTAGCAGATCATTGGAGCTCTTTCTTTTTGTAACATCAAAGGCAGCCGCAGCTCTTTGATGTGGCAGCATGCTGTTTAAGGTACAGAGTGAATGGAGAGATGTCAAGCTGCAAGGTGCCTCTGTAGTTTACGCTGAGTGCTGCAGAGAGCTGCAGATGAAAGGCGCAAGCAGAGTTTGATAATGAATGTCCAACAAGTAGGACCCATCTCAGACAGCGCACACTCAGCGGGGTGCCCGCGCTAACCTTGAGCGCAGCACCCCAAACCTTGGGCAGACGCTGGAGACTAGACTCCTTCAACTTGGCTTCTTCTGAAATAAGGGGGATCTCAGATGTGAGCTTTAATCTTCCTGTCAATTAAATCCTGATTGACACACACACCCATGAACACATGGTCATGCACATGTGCCCCTTTGCCAGTTATCTCTAAAAGAGATGCCATCCGCTTCCTCAGTTGAATGCCTCCATCTGGCTTGGAGAGGCCTTTACTAATTATACACTAGTCCTTCAAATGTAGGGGTCAACTTGAGGCTTGAATGTCTCCATTGCTACATTATTACGGTAGATAGTGATATTCTTACAAATAATGTCGCCATTAATTATTAAAAGAAATGACAAAAAATGAACTGTTATTAATATCCTCTCTGTCTCAGAGGATGCATGAGAAGTTTGAGCATGAGAAGAACTGACAAATGATATCTGAAATGAATAAGAAACTAACATTTAGGATAAATAGATTTGAAATTCTTCTGCATCTTTACCAGTACTTTTTTGTCCATATTTCTTATAAATGAGGAAAACCTAAATTAGTAATTAGCAAGGTAAGGCCAGTTATTTAAAGGATAGATTCACATTTGTCAAGTGTCTTCAAACTAGACAGCTTGTGTGAAAATGCATTCTCCAAAGTTACAGCCCTTTCAGTATATTGTTTCCTCATACTTTATGTTTATTTCAGGAACATTGCACATTAATCAACACTGCTGTAAAGGTTCTAGTGCTAGAGGCTAATTGTCCAGCTGTAGAGCAGCCATCAAAACATCAAAACACATAGACATACAACACACAGCTAAATAAGACATATAGCCTAAAATCTCCAAACCAGCAATTTCCATACCCCCCCCCCCCCTCCACCCCATTGTGGGGGTTAGTAAATAATGGAACAAATGACTGACAGGCAGTTGCATGGCTCCATGATTAATCAAGCAGATTAAAGGCCTGACGGTGGAGTGTTACATTTGTTTTTGGTACCTGTTTAAAGGAACTCTCAACATGAGGTCCAAAGAGGTGTCTATGCAAGTGAAGGAGGTCATTATTAGGTAGAGAAAAACAAATAAGTTTGGAATATTCTTAAAAAGAAGGAGACAGCTCAGCTCAGAGACAGCAAAAGGCCTTTCACAACGTCTAGTCAAGTGAACAACACTTTTTGTCAAAGTCTACAGGTAAGAGATGCTTTATGACTGTAAATACAGACGCTTCAAAACAAAACACAAAGGCCAAATAAGACGTTGCCAGAACATGCCTAAAAAGTCTGACTAGTACTGGAATAAGATTCTCTGGACTGATGACACAAAGAAATGGGCTATTCTTCACTGGCTGTCAGTCACCTGAACTCCACCCAACAGAACATGCTTTTCAGTTACTGAAGACAAGGACAAGTGAGGACCTGGCAAAACATTGCAAGGGAAGAAACGTTGACCATATCCATGGGCTTCAGACTTCAAGCAGCAAATGACTGGAACTGATTTTCATCCAAGCATGAAAGGCAATCCCCATTTTTGTAATTATGTAAGCTCGTTCCATTATTGATGAGCCCACAAAAATGAGGGAATGAAAAGTGATTCCTAAATGGTTAATGCCACAATTTTGATAAACCCCTTGAATTAAAGCTGAAAGTTATCACTTCACCCACATATTTAGTGTTTTTTTTTCAGTGTAGTGATGTACAGAGGACAAATTCCCCCCAAAAATCATCTTTTTTCTGTTAGTTATGGACTTACTGTATCTGTGTGTAAAAATCAACACTGCCTCCTGACAGACAGCTACAGCTACTACTAATAAAGAACTCTTCACTGATGTTGAAGTAGGTTATAGTGTATAGTCTAGTGCATGAAGCTGGAACCACACATTTTCCATGCTTTGACACAAGGTGTTAAAAATTCTGTTAAAAAGTCTATGTGAGGATAGAAATACATACTCATTCTTCTATCTCTGTTTTTTATTAACAATTTCTTATCTTCTTTTTTAGCCATCCAAACTTGTCAGGACTCCCTGCTGTGATTTGGATGATAGAACT
Organism: Ctenopoma kingsleyae; assembly: GCA_032353495.1. Taxonomy (NCBI): domain Eukaryota; kingdom Metazoa; phylum Chordata; class Actinopteri; order Anabantiformes; family Anabantidae; genus Ctenopoma; species Ctenopoma kingsleyae. Next base: position 22,189,858 of record JAUBNQ010000017.1, on the reverse strand, counting down.
CCACCTCGGAGTTTCATGTAGGATGTACTCTGCATTGCACTCCCCTTGGTGGATGCCAAACTTCTTTTTCTTTTAGACAAGGAAGAGGAAGTTTTATTCAAGTCCAAGTCTGTCTTTCATTACACCTGCATATGTGTGTTTGAGGATTTCCCCCTACAGGGCACAGTGAAAAAACAGAATAAACCAATCATGGTACTCAGGAGGGAGCTATAATAACAGTAATGATAAATCACCTCACAGTCCAAAAACTCATTTTTGCACTTATTTTATTCTGACATCAAATAATACAAATGGCGTCACAATATGAAAGTGTTTCTAGGGTTGTGTTTTGAAGTTCACATCAGATACACAGCATGCTGACTAGACTGCAGGTTCACAGCAGCTATATTATTACTAGTGTGACACTGCAGAATTATTACCATACTATGATTATCACAGCGTTAGATTATTTTCCACCAAACCCTCCAAGAACCACTCATAAAATCTTGTGATCAAAGGGTTTCTAATGAAACAACATTGAGCAGAATTAGATTCTTGTGGGTGATATAGGATGATGAAAAAAGTCCATCACGGAGACATAAAAAGAAATATGACAAGATAAAAGTCTCAGTCTCTGGGATAAACCAGATTGATTTATTTATGCAATACTTCCATCAAGTGGTTGCATGACCACATTACAGCCACTGCGGAACTACCAACATGGACCTGTAGGTTTCCTCTTCGATTTATTCCTGCTGGTATTTCTCATAAATACTTACAAATGAACTGTTTCTCTTCAAGGAAGCATTACCACAGAGAGTGTACGGCAAGTTCAGTTGGTGTTTCTGGCTCATATTCTTTTTCAGGCGGGATTTCTTTTCTATTTCACCGGAGGAGCTTGGCAGCAGAACAAGTTTTGCTTTCAAGTGTGGAATGAGGAAGAGGTAAGTCTAAAGCAGCACAGCGAATCTGCCAAAATGACAGATAGAGGCAAAACAGGGAGACTCAAAAGTAAGTATTTGTTTCACAGTAAGTGGCCTTACTGTGTGTTGCATGCCTTTGCCAGTGAAGTTACTGTTTATTTTTCATTGTTTGTATATGTTTGAAATTTAATGTGTAATACTATACACACAAAAATTGTGGATGTAGGATAGGATATTGGAACTGTGGATAAATCAACAACAAAATGATGTTCGTAAGGCTGCCGATTGCATTCTGATGCAGAGTTGAGTATGAACTTGTGGACGGAGGAAATTTGTGGGGGCTAGTTGCAACATGATGACATGTGGATGTTTTTCGTGACAGGTTGTGATACGGGAAACAACAGACGTTGACATTGGCTGTCTCTGAATATGGATGCTGGCAATCAGAAAGTATGTTTGCCCAGGAGCTTGTGATTAAACAGCGGGCAGAGATACTGCAGGCACTATGCAGCAGCGGGTCAGCTGAACATCTGGAAAGGGTTCTTGATATACTGCTAGCACAGGGGGAGCTGACATGGGAGGACTATCAGAACATACAGGTGCCAGGTGTAGCACTGCATTCCAGTGCCAGAAAGTTGCTTGATCTGGTTTATACAAAGGGTGTGGATACTTGTGGGCTCTTCCTTAATGCTCTCAAACAGGTCCTGCCTGAAGCGCAGGGAACTGGTCTCTCCTTTTCAGGATGCTGCTTAAATATAAAAGAAAAGGAAGACTCTCAGTGCATATCTACTCTGACTCTTCTAACTCAAAGACCAAGCCTTGTGAACAAACTACAAAGAAGCATTGATGGTGCTCTAGAGGCGCTGGTTGTGTCAGGACACTTTACCTCAGGAGACTGTGATGAAGTGCGGCTACCTATACACACCCCCTCTCAGCAGGTACTGTAAATATCCCATGTTATATACACATTATTAAACTTGACAACTTTCTGTCACTCTCACTGCTTTTATACTATGGTACATTACTCAGTCTTTTTTGCTTAAAATAGATGTCGTGCCATGAAATGCATTTGAACTAGTGGTCATTATAAAGACTGTTTTATAATGTTAAATTATGTATTCACCTTTTTGTTGCGTTCCCTAATAATGCCACTCACATGTCAATCAGGCAAGGCGTCTGCTTAATCATGTCAGATCAAAAGGGGAAGCGGCTGCCAAGGTGATACTGAATTATGTCCAGCAAAGGCAGGAATCTGAATCCCCTCTAAACCAGGAGAAACTGACTCTCCCCAAAGGTATGTGACTCTTGCTTATATAAGCAACAGTAATTGGAGATTCTATGTGAATTTGTTCTTCACGTGAAATATACCAGATGTGTGCATTTTAATTAGAAAATTCAGAAGTGGTGGAACTCCAACGTTAGAAATGACTCATTCACAAATATGAGAAAGCAAGTTGTCAGCGTGTCACATTTACTATATATATCAATATACAGTGTGTATCATTTTGCAGTGTTGCAAGTTTTTCTCATGTGCATGCTTTCTGCTTCAGAGTTCCCAAAATATCAGAAGAAGCTGAGCAGTTCACTCTCTGCCCAGTCCTGCTTTCTCAGCACTTATGGAGGGACCAGCCATATGTCTCTGGATGACATCTACACTGAAGGCCAGCTTGAACTAGCTCACGATTGTCCTGACGCAAATGGACCTTTGGTGTTGGAGGACATAGTTAGCACTGTGGGTACAGTGAACAAGGATGCTGACACAGTGCTAGTATCTGGGCAGGCAGGAAGTGGGAAGAGCACTCTACTCCAGAGGCTACACTTGCTTTGGGCTCGGGGGGCAGTTCTCCAGGACTTTCTCCTCCTGTTCTCCTTTAGCTGTCGCAGGTTGAACTCAGAGCAGAGGGAACTGTCTGTCCAAGAGTTGCTGTTTCAACACTGCTGCTGGCCAGACAGGGAGCAGGAAGAGATTTTCCAGTTCATCCTGGACCACCCACATCTCATCCTCTTCACTTTTGATGGCCTGGATGAACTCAAGCAGAACTTTTCAGATGAGCACAGACTCTGCTGCCCGACCCAGCGTGCACCTGTTCACTTCATATTATTCAACTTAATCCAGGGTTCGCTAATGAAGGGAGTGCGGAAAGTGATCACTAGTCGCCCAGAAGCAGTGGGACCTTTGCTGAAGAAACACCTTTGCAAAGAAGTCCTCCTGAAAGGATTTTCCCCAAGTGGGATTGATTGTTTTGTGAAGAAGCATCACACTGACCCCACCGTGGCAGCTAAGATTTTGGGGTCCCTACAGGCAAACACAGCTTTACTTGGACTGTGTCATAGTCCAGTCCTGTGTTGGATTGTCTCTCAGTGTTATAAGGAGCTGCTGGGCTGTGGAGATAGCAGTCCACAAACCATCACAGATGTTTACCTGATGATCTTGCAGCACTTTTTACAGCACCAAAGGCCCCTGCAGAGGACCATGACATTGGATTGGCTACAGGAACACACAGAAACAGTCTTACATTTAGGACAGCTTGCCTTTCAGGGCATAGGAACCACCTGTTACATCTTCTCTAACACAGACCTGGAGACATGTGGCATCTCTGAAAATGATGTCTCCATGGGTTTTCTGATACAAAGCAAAGATATGTCCTCCACACAAAGTAAACACTATGAATTCCTTCATGTGACTATGCAATGTTTCTTTGCTGCTTTCTACATCGTCTTGTCAAGTAACACTGACCGTTCAACTATCCTTAAGCTCTTTGAGACACATAGCATGAGAGAGACAGGTGTGACCAGCACGTGCTTCGGGACCTGCTTGCCCTCCACTAACCTGCAAGGGAAGACTCCAGACTGGGCAGTTACAGCTGCTGAAACACCAAATTTGCAAATCACAGCCACCTTTGTGTCTGGACTTCTGTCCCGGCGCCATCAAAGCCTTTTGCTCCACTGCTGCCCGAGTGTTATGACAGAAAGGAAAGTCAGACAGGTTGTGAGATGCCTGTCCAAAGGCATGCAAAAACACTTTAAATCCATCCCTCAACCTGTAGAGGGGGAGAAGAAGAGTATGCACGCAATGCCAGGCTTTGTCTGGCTTATCAAATGCATCTATGAGATGCAAGAGAGCAGAATTGCTAAAGATGCTATGAGCAAATTAGAGGTGGACCACCTGAAACTGACCTACTGTAACATTGGTCCTGTAGAGTGCACTGCACTAGCTTATGTCCTCCAGCATTTAAGGAACCCTATAGGCCTCCAACTGGACAACAACTCTGTAGGGGATGTTGGTGTGGAGCAACTTCTTCCATGCCTGCACATTTGTAATTCCCTGTAGTGAGTATAAAACATTCAAATTATTTTGTATATTTGTCTTGTTTCATTAGAGAGAAATCTATCTTATAGTATTTCCTATTTTAATTTAACTGTTCTATATTTTCCTTTATCAGCCTCAGAAATAACAATATCACAGATGAAGGTATCAGCAAACTCATCGCTAAAGGTATCCAGTGTGATAACTTCCAGAAAATAGCGTACGTACTTCATGATTATATTAGCACTACAACAAAGTCACACACTGATGACATTTGATAAGTGAAACCTGATAAATTACCTCACGTAATCATTTTGTTTGTCTCCAGACTCTTCAACAACAGGCTAACGGATGCTTGCACACTGCACTTTGCTCATCTTCTGAAGACCAAGCAGGATTTCCTTTCTCTGAGGTCAGTCGACATGCTGACCTCAGGGTCTGGTAGTCTGGTAATAATCTGGTAATAGTCTGTAAAAGCAACAGTAAATTAACTACAGTTTTTCTCTTTCAGGCTGGGAAACAATAATATAACAGCAGAAGGAGCAAAGCAGTTGGCAGAGGGACTGAAATTCAATCACTCCCTGCAGTATTTAGGGTAAGAATCTTCCCGTAAACATCCATGTATATTATCAGTGATACATTTGCATTTATTGATCTTTTTTTATTTTAATTCACAGGCTTTGGGGCAATAAAATAGGTGATGAGGGAGCACAAGCCCTGGCCAGTGCCTTAGAGAACAGTAACTCTCTGGTGTGGCTTAGGTAATATTTGGTTTAAATACTGGCACTTTTTGGGTGTATATCAATCAATCAATCAATCAATCAATCAATCAATCAATCAATCAATCAATCAATCAATCAATCAATCAATCAATCAAT
>JAUBNQ010000017.1:22142520-22169725 GCA_032353495.1 Ctenopoma kingsleyae | reverse complement strand
ATATATATATATATATATTTCAGCATTTACGGAGAATTTCCAGATGTGGAAGTTGCCCATTTCATAGGCACTAATGCACCCTCCATACCATCAGAACTACAGGCTTTTATACTGAGCGCTGTTAACATGCCAGAAGGTTCCTCTCTGCTTTAGTCTGGAGGACGCGGTGCCCAAAGTTTCCAAAAAGAACATCAAATTTTGATTTGTCTGACCACAGAACTGTTTTCCACTTTGCCACAGACCATTTTAAATGAGAGTTTGCCCAGAGAAGAGAGCAGTGTTACTGGATAATGTTCATATGTGGCTTTTTCTTTGCATGATAGAGCTTTAACTTTAGTTTTGAATGGTGCAGTGAACTGTGTTCAGACAGTGATTTTTGGAAGTATTCCTGAGCCCATGCAGTGATGTTTGGCAGTCTGTAGATCGCAGGCATCCAATATTGTTCTTCAGCCTTGTCTGTTGCACGCAGTAATTGATTATCTGAATCTCTTGATGATATTATGTACTGTGGATGATGATATATTCAAAGTCTTTGCAAATCATTGCATTCTGTGTTTATGTAGATTTTACCCAGCAACCAACTTTTTTGGAATTGGGGTTATACTGATGTTTTAGTTGTTGGCTTGACAGAGCAAAAAAAAACTGAATGGTTAAACAATGCAGTTGCTAAGTTTTTAAACACAAAAGCCATGTGTGACATGGTTTGGTGAATGTGTCCTTGATGGTTGCTGCTTACCAGACTATGCAAATATACCACAGAAATATACCAGACTGTGTCTCACTCTGTAACATGTGGGTTTATAGTTCCATGAAGTTTCACTTCTGCTGCTATACTAACAAAAAACAAAAATTGAGAAGTGGACAAAGTGGGCAGAGTGGTTTAACTGTAGGAGTCCTATAGTTATGTTTGAGGATGTCCTCAAATCAGATGAGCAGCTTAGAGAGCTAGACATCATCAACCCTATCTAGCACAGTAATACTAATTCTACCCATGTAGTGTTACTATATAGACTTTGGTACCAAAGCCACACCGTGGTCATGGAAAGCCATGTTTACTATAAGTCAAGTCGGCTCAACCACACTGACAGCAGAAAAAAGTTTCATCCTGTCCTAAAACATCTCTTTAGAGGATTTAGCATATATGAATTCTGAGGTTAAATAAATATCATAGTGGGTTGACAGTAATTTAAAATATCTCTAGTAAGTACCACAGGAAGTCCATTTTATATTCTCTTATCTTTGTCCCGTGACGACTGAAGGTGTTAGTAAAACTTGAGAAGATAAATGAACAGACTCTGTTTTCCAGATCAGCAGGACAGAAGGTCCAGGACTGTTACTTTTACCAGATCTTCATGGACAAGAAGGACAAGGTTGGAGTTCCCACCATCCAGCAACTCTTAGAGTGGTCTTTCATCAACAGTGATTTGAAGTTTGCAGAGGTGAATTTCATTTTTTGTTTTCAGGTTTGCATTAGTAAATGTAAAGATTTTGTCACATAATTTACTTTAGGTATTCATTTATATTCAAAATGTTGCCTTTCAATTCTCACCCGACTACGTGAGGTGCTGTATACATTCACATGGGAAAAAAACCTTAAATAACAAAGAATAGACCAGGTCTTGTGGATTACTTTAAAAGCATTTAAAGGAAATACCCCTTTATGACTACACAGCACAGATTACTCTCTAGGATGTAGGTGTACAAACATGTTTCCTTGTTTGCGATCAAGAAAAGACTTCACGACCATAACTTCAGAGCATTCACCACAACATCTATGGTGTGATGAAACAAAAAAAAGTCTCTGTTAAAATGACAGGAAGAGGAAAATGAATAAAAAAGGAACAGCCTGTGACTCAGAGCATACCACCTCAAGTGTCGTGGTGCGTCTGTTACGGTTCGGATGTGTGTGGCTGCCAGTCTAACAGGCATTTCTTGATGATTTCACTCTTGATAAACGAGAGCTTTCTGTGTGCAGAGATTCAACCAAGTACATCCAAGTGGATGTTTTGTTATTCAGAACAAAATCTTGCTTTTTACAAAACAAAGCGTTTATGTGTAATATCACTTGTCACACCCATGCAGCGATGTACTAGCTATGATTCAGAGGGAGGAGTAGTGAGAATGCAGGAGAGTGGAGACACTTTGATACACATAAGCTTGTTTATGTTGTTCTGTCCCACAGGATTACAGAATTATGTAATCTAAGACAATCCCCAGTATGACACTTCACAAATCAAAGTGAGCTTCCACTGCTCATCAGACAGCTAATTTAAAAAAAAAATGTAACGGCTTACTCTATATGCTTTTCAGACTTTTTATTCCTCATTTCCTTCTCTTTAATTACAGCTGATAAAATCCATTTTGCTCTACTTACTTATGAGAATAGAACTGTTGAAGTTTGTGATGTGATGATGACCCCTGGTGGCCCCTTGGCTTCAGGTTTCAGTTCCTGTGTGCACTGAATTATGTCCATGCTATTTTGTTCATGACTGCAAAATCTTTCTCTTTTTTTTCCCTTGACCCCCCTCAGGCTCCTTCCTGCCTTATCATCCAGATGCCTCGCTTTGGCAAGGACTTCAAAATGTTCAACAAGATTTTCCCCTCACTAGAGTTAGACATCACAGACCTTCTTGAAGACAGTAAGTTGTAGCTAATATTTTTTCCACTGTCACATGTTCTTGATGACGGAGCCTTTTTTTCTTGCTTTCAAACCTGCTGTTAACTTTTTAGAAGAACTACACTTGTGTGCAGAGTGTCAACTGTAATAAAGACATGCGTTTTATTATCTAGCTCCAAGAGAATGTCGAATCTGCGGAGGCCTGGCTCTCTACGAGTGTCGAGACTGTTACGAGGATGGGGATATCACTGCTGGCAAGATTAAACAGTTCTGTGAAAAGTGCAATACACAGGTAAATAACAGAGGGCAGTATTGCCGCACCAGCTTAACAATAAACAAGTTATAACACGTGTGTCAAGATGATCCATTTGGTGGCGCCAAATCCAAAGGAATCACATTGTCTCAGTGCAGAAATTATGTTTCAGAAGAGTGACTTTTACAGTGAACATACACACTAACTGTTCATTTCCTTACTTACCAGTAGTCAGTGCTTTTACTGAAATAATACATTTATAACTACTATTCCCATCTGGCAAGATGAATCATCAAGTGTACTTCAAACCTTTTATTTTCTGTGAGCTGTGTCTGTGTGTTACATGAGACATATTGTTTATCGTTTAGGGACACAATAACAAACGGTGTATACAATGGTGTGTGTCTGCTTTTACTGATTCAGGTTCACCTTCACCCAAGGCGGAAAGCCCATCGGCACGGCAAACTGTCTGTCCCCAAAGAGCTACAAGAAGGTACAGGTCGGCAGGGCAGTTTTCCCCGCCAGAAGATGGAGCTGTTTGCTGTGCTGTGCATTGAAACCAGTCACTACGTGGCCTTCGTCAAGTATGGCAGCGCAGATTCCGCCTGGCTCTTCTTCGACAGCATGGCTGACCGTGACGGTGGGTGTCGTGGCCTTTTGATGTTACGTGTGTTATGACAGCAAACTGATCCCTTTAGTGAAGATTTTATTTAGGATATATCATGTTGAACTGTATTTGCTACACCGGTAAAGGAATTTCACAGAAGTCAGTGACACTGAAAGTAGAAGATCCAATGAAGAACAGATTAGACTCATTAATCACCACACAAAAAACATCCATGCATCTTTAATTGCTGTTTAAATATTTAAACCAAAGTACGAGTTTATGATATTGGATATATATTTTCAGTTAATTGATTAAATGCTTGATTGATGAAATCAAAATACTGTAAAAAAAAAAAAAATCACCTAAAGCAACGAGAAGCTGGAAGGAGGTTGAAACCAGGGTGTGACTTTTTTGCTCAAAGGGTGATTTGTATAATTGTAAAACAATGGATGAAAAAACATTTTAATTGAACAGTTATACAAGTCATATAAAGCTAAATAATAATAGTTTGACTTAAGTTATTTCAAAATCAGCCTAATAGTTGTATTAAATCTTACTCATCTAGTCGTCCCAACCAGTTACTAGTTTTGGGTTAGGATTAGGGTTATGATTTAACCAGAGCTTTGCTGCTGCAAATTATTGTGTTGTAATGACATGCATGCATGTGGTTCTACAGGAGGGCAGAATGGTTTCAACATCCCCCAGGTGTCTCCTTGTCCAGAAGTGGAGGCCTACCTAAAAATGACCCCAGAGGAGCTGCATGCTCTGGATCCCAAAAGTATCCAGGGACAGGCACGACGTCTGCTGTGTGACGCCTACATGTGCATGTACCAGAGCCCGACCATGAGCCTGTACAAGTAGAGTCCACTCCCTAAACCTTACCCCTTCATTCCTGTCCCTCAGCCACACCACCTCACCCTCCGCCTGGACAGGAGATTCTCAGAAAGACCAAAAATCATAACTAAACTTAATTTAAGAAAGGCTGCCTACCAGCAGGGGTGCAGTCCAGAGTTAAACCTCTCCACCCCACCTCCCCTGAATGCCTGCGCATCTCTGGAGGCTGCAGAGATCGAGGAGAGGGTGAGAAGCCTATTTGCACTGTGCATTAGTTGAAGTGTTGTGTTCTTCATGTAGTCCTATGTAGCTTCTCTGTGTCTCACAGCTGAGCATTGGTGGTGGATAATGACTCGAAGGTAGGTCTTATGAAGACTCACTCCCTGTTCAGGGAGGAAGGACGGGATGGGTGGCAGAGCATGTTCTCAACATTGCGGGTGACAAAACATGCAACAAAAACAAAATGAGCTAGTGGGAGGACCTTGGCCACCTCATTTACCTTAAGAAAAGAGGAGTCCTGTTTTTCTTAATCACTGTTAAAGATGGGAGCTTTCCATAACGCCACATTGAGGAAGCAATGCAGTGTGCAAATCCTCATCCAACCTATGTGTACTGGTCTAAAAACTTGTGTAAAATCTCTTAGTAGCATAGATTTCTCCAGGTAGTAACATCAGCAGCATAGATCTCAACCTACTGTGCAGTTGCATTAAAATGAGAGTGTTTTGCTCTTTGTGAACCAGTTTGCATATTTTCCCATCACACTGTGTAAATGTCCTTACAGCATATGTTTTGCAGAAACAGATGTAGCCATTGTAAAAGTCTCACGTTTTGCTGCATACTTGCTCAACCAATGCTGCACTTTTGTTCTATCCCCAAGTGGACCTATCAGGAAACATTTAGGTTTTGTTCTTTTTTTTTCCCCCTCTCCTATTGGAAGTCACAGTGAGTGCTAATTTGTTGGTTGGTAGACATCAGAGTTTTGTGTTACAGAATACAAATTTGCCTCTCCTCTGTAGCTTTAAAGAATGGTCTGCATTGCTAATGCAGAGTAGATGCCAGATAAATGCATGAAGGGAGACTTGTACAATGGCTCCTGTTGTAAAGCTGGTTGGTGGAGCGCTCCATGCATTCATAGGTTCAGTGAGGTAAAATACTGGAAGAGTGTGTCTGTTTTCTAAGAGTGTGTGATGTGAGGAATTTCACATGCAGTGTTTTTAAGTGTCTGACTCATTGTGGTGATGACTAAATCTAAATTATATTTTACGTTTACAAGGCCTTTTCTCCGCCTGTCACGGTGGGTTTTGTTTTGTTTTGTGTGAAGAGGAGCAAGTATTGACTGTCGCTGCCTTTCATGAAGATGTGACCTGCAGTGTTTCCGGCCACGCACCACATAGCAAAAGAATTGTGATCAAATATTATTATTTATTTTATTCTAATCATATAACAAACTCATGTGTTGTCACTTTGTAAGAAAATGAAACAGGGTTGATGATACTATAAGTTTTGGGTACTCCTTGTCCTCTTTTACTGTATACTGAAGTGAGTTTTGTAGTTTACGCTGTCTCAAAGCAACTACTGAATGTTAATAGTGACACGTTGAGCAGTGTAGAGTTAAGAATAGCAAATGAAGAGGCACAAGGCTGGTAACCTTGAAGCAACATATAAAATTTTTAAAGTTTGCATTTCAGTTTAACAGAGTACTTAAAGTACCACTGTTCTGAAAGCACCAATCATACTGTGGATCAAGATATAAAGTAGTTGTTGGCTTTTCCACATGTAGCACAAAATTGGATATTGTCAAACCGCAGAGGTTGGAATCAGCATTATATACACAGTGCCGTGCAAAAGTCTTAGGCCACCATTAGATTAATTTTTGGCAGTGATATTATGACCATATATATATTTTTAGAATACAACTAGATATAGAAAATATCTGCACAGAATTTAAAAAACGAAACAAAAAAATGTTTAAAATATCATCTTTAGACTAAAGTGACAAATAATGAGTGTGATCTCTGTAGAGGAACCTGGAGAGGTCACTGACCAGTGGAAGACCTGTCAAAATCTGATGAGAAGTTTCTCAGAGTTTCTTCTTTGAGACACCGGACGAAGTCCAGCAAGGACTTGACTCAGCATCTGGCAGCTTCATCTGGATACCAAGTTGATCCTTCCATAGGTAGAAAAGAACCTGATCAGGAATGGTCTTTGGGGAAGAATATCAGCAAAGAAACTACTTTTTGTGTTTCTAGTTGTTCTAATGTAAAAACTGATAAACTGATGTGGACATTGCTGAAAAACGGGTCTAATAGTGGCTTAAGACTTTTGCACAGTACTATATGAAATCACAACTTACATTAATAATGAATTTATTTGTAAGTATAAAATTAATTGTGTAAAGATGTTATCTAAATTTTATCCCAAAGGACATCTTCCATTGTGCTCTGCGGGTGTTGTGACTGTCCCACAGTTTCTCACAGAGGACCTTCATGTATGAACTTTTCTGCGCTGCTGAAGCTTGTCACTGACTGGAGCTTTGTTTTTTTATGAGAGAAGTCTGAAGTGTCAGAACAGAGGATTAAATTTTGATTTTTTTTTTTCTGTTGCATCTGTACAGTATAGACATATGTAACAGGTGGAAAATTGTCAGTGCTGTTCCTGTAAATGTTAACAAAATAAAGCCCATTTTGAAGGCTACATACATGTTGAGTACATTTCAGAATCCTACTGTAGCAGCGATAAAGAGAGTGATAAAATAAAAATAACTTTAAATTCAGATATATGATGCATTTAGGAAGCAGCTACTCTATATGTTAACATCAACATTATCTTCATATTTTGCTTCAGCGAAGAACTTTGAGCGAATCAGTGAGAAGCAAAACTTGATTTGGAAAGCCCAACTTAATGTCAGTGAATAGTGATGTAGAAATATCTAAATTATGGCATCATCACTGTGACCTGAAGCTTTACTCTGTAATGCATGAATGTGTATTTGCAACAATCCCTCCTGTTAAGGCCTATAAAAATATTAGGGGATTTCTTTAAGTTTATCTTCATGTGCTCGTGTGTGTAGACACACAGCGCGACAAAGCACTACAGAAGAAGAGCTTACAATAGTGTTTACCAAGAGTGAATTAAAATACAGACCTCTCAAAATCTGGTCTATAGTAACTTCCTAACTTAATATTCAGCAGTTTTTAATGAGCTTAATTCTCCTTCATCACATGCTGTAATATATTGCTGCAAGTTTTATTTTGGACTATTTTTGTAACAAGTGCTACTGCACGTGTATATTGACACTTTCTGAACATTAGAAATACACTGATTTTTGACTTAATTTGGTCAGGATAGCACAAACGTGTCATGTCTCACATTTAGCATCTATGGCATTTTTCAACTGTTAGATTAAAAAAAAAATCCTATTGTTATGACAGTGAGATTTTGGAAGCTGTAGCAGTAAATCCTTATCAAACCTGGTGTGATTTTCAATGTGTATTATCCATCTCTAGAAAGATCTGGTTCTGTGCTGATTGGATTACAATTATCAAACCCAAATTATTCCTTTGAAACAGCAAATGTCCGCTGACTTGTAAACCTATAACAACAATATGATTACAGCCCGTTATGCCTACAAAAGGATGAGAGAGATTAAGTATAGTCTTCCCACTTGGTTGGCTTTAGTCTTATATCTGCCCTATATGTTCAAATTAGGTCTACATCCAGTGACCCAATTCCCCAGACAATCTCTGACAAAGTGATACCCCAGGACAAATCAGCATGTATTATACAGGCATCTCCCCCACAGGAACCCTGTTCCACACCTCACCCTGTTTAGTTTTTAGTCAAACTTGAAACCAGCTTAGCAAGCTGACTTTAGAAGTGCCAGATAAGTATTTGTCAACAGAACAGCTGGCACACAATGCCCTCTTGTAGCTTTATGCCACAGCATATGCCAGCCGCTCGTAGCGTGTGGTAATTTAGCCGGGGCTGGTTCTACAGGAACAGATGGGCTCAAGTATTGTTATTCTCACTCCAGCTCAGGGCCCCTGGGGGGAATCACTAAATAAAATCAAAGCAGATGGACCTCTCTGGGCTAGACTGTGTTTATGATAAACAGCCAGTACAACCAGTGTCCATCTAACACCTTAACCCCACCGTCCACCCAAACTAATAGGAAATGGGAGTACAGTAGTTTAACCTCACCTGCTCTGGTCGCTGAACACCAAAACAGCAGCCAAACCCAAACAGACGGAAGACAGGAAGTACATTATGTCTGAACATGTCCTGTGAAGAGTTTCAATAATTTTTCTCCACAACAATGAGACCTTTCTTTACTTTGTTGACCTTAAACTGTAAAATTCTCTCAAAACAGAAACTGTTATTTTGCCACTGATTTAGAAACATCTGAAGTCCCTGTTTTTTCTCACTGATTGTTTTGTTCTTTTATAACCTTGCCAAGATTTCATTGCTGTGGTTCTCACATCCATGCCATAGACACAAGGCCTTGGTGGCAGTATGGTTGTAGTACACACATCACATAAGGTAAAATGGTCCCACTGTTGTTATACAGTATATGGGAATGCAGGTCAGTTTGCACTTAGCATTGAACTCTAAAACGACTTGGATTTCCATGGGAAAGATGGCAATAAACAAAAGAATCGTATCAGTGCACAAGGAAGGTAAATGTTCAAGGTCATTCAGACAACAGGAAAGTGGTGATTTCCGGCAGTAAAGATGAAAAAGTCGAGTGTGAATGGTTTTAAGCCAATCAGCCCTAACTCAATATACCACTTAGGTGTTGTTTTAACTCCATCATGATAACCAGTTGTATTTACTGTCTTCAAAGGTCAGTTGCTGATGAAGTTAAAGTAGTGTAATCAACCTAAGTGTTTATAGTCAAAAGTATTAACTCAGCAGTCACTCAGTCACTTTAAGCTAAATTCTTTTTTTTTTTCTTCAGGCACCAGGCCTCCAAAATTTTTACTCATTTAGTCTATATATCACATTCATCAGTAGAGGCACACAAATGCCTTTGGCATCAAACGTTTCACTTCACAACATCTACATACAGCGTGGAGAAAAAGTATTTGAAAGACTATTTCCCTCCTTGCTGACTTTTTTTTAAATTTGTGCATATTTGCTACACTTAAATGATTCAGACCATCAAACAAATTTTAATATGAGACAAAGATAACCTGAATGAATAAAAACATACATTTTCTAAATGATGACTTCATTTATTAAGGGAAAAAAGCAGTTGAAACCTGCCTGGTCCTATGTGAAAAAGTACACGCCCCCCTCCACCCTTGCTAAATTATGAATGCACTGTGCTGGAAACCTGTGTTCAATTTCACTTGCCACACCTAGGCCTGATTACTGATATTAAAATATGTTTTCAAAGCACTGTATCTATCTCTTGTCATTGTTGTCTCCTGGTTGTAGAGAATCGATCCACAATTGGCCTTTTCATGAATTTGATTCCAAATTCTGACACTTTTTAGTGGCTTTGCTGTAACATAAAACTGCAGCTGTACTGGCTCTCTGTTCTGTAATATTTTCATGGTACTGCATCATAATCTGAGCATTTGTACTCATCTAAGTATCACCTAAGTCCTTCTCCTACATTTTCAGAAAGGACCCTAGTCACTTGGACGAAGAATTAATTGCCTCTAAACCAACAGCTACCAGATGTTGTTACTCCTTAGAGCCAGGTGTGGATAAATTGCATATGCAGAATGTGTGTAAAATATTTAAAGTCGTATCTTTCATTTAAGGTGTGAAGTGTTTTTATTGCCCATCACTGTTTTGAGTATGGCAAGAGGAAAGGCCGGCAGCCCCCCAGGGCTTGCCATGCTGGAGCTCAGCACCTGTGGTGTTAAGACTGCGGATGGTGAGGCTGAGAGTGAGACTTGGCATGGCAGTGTGTCATGGTGGGGGTGATGCATGGGTGAGTGTATGGGGGTAGGGTGGGGGATTCATCCACCTGTTCACCCTCTAATTTCCTCCTGGCTGCCACCTTTAACACTGCATTATTTACAGGTGCTCTCTGGATGGAGACACAAGCTGCTGTCTGCTTTAAATATGGATGGTTGTGTGTGTGTGTGTGTGTTTATAGACTGTATACTGTATGTGTGAGTGTAGAGTCACACAATGCAGATTGGCCTCCATCCACACTGACACATTTTTCCATCATGGGAAATTCAGTTGTTCAAAAACTCACTCCAAAGTGAATACATTTGCTCAGTACACTGTAACTCATTTTAACTTGTTCAACCCCTGCTGCACTTCTAGCACCTGAATCCATGTCATACCAGAGTCAGTACAAAGCCCAGCTGGACTCAGACTGATACCAGAAACATAATCATCATATAGGGTGAGCTATGTACTCCTGGTTTATTTTAAAGCAGCAATAACGTATTATAACTATATTATTTTAGATTTATTAGTTTAAGCTCATTATTAAGCTTAATAATAATAAGAGACAGACACAAAAAGTGACTAGCTGGTCACCATAACGGAGCATTGAGGAACATGGTAATTCCCTATTACCATGATAGATATGAGATATTATTGGATGTATATTTACCAAGGGACCAAAACATGACAAATAATATTGTTGTTCTGTTGAAGCTGCTAACAAGTTGTAATCACAACTTGTTTCTGCTGCCTTCCAATAAATTAAAATACAAAAGAACGTTTTATTTCATTGCTGCCCTATGAAAACCATGTAACTGCAGAAAACAGACCTGTCATGTCATGAAAAGTTGAGATACATGGTTTCAGCAGCACAACATGGATGTGTGACTGCTGGGTTCTCTGTACTTTGAACAGCAAAAGGATTGAAATGACAGAACTCTGCTTTCCTTTTTGCTATTAGGTCCGTGACTCATGAGGTAACACCCAGTACTTACTGTACATAACTTCCATGATTGCTAAAGTAAAGTGATGAAACAGAAATTCCAAATCAAGATTGTTGTATGTGCCATTATGAGGACAAAGGTTTAGAGGCGACTTAGACAGACACTAAATATTTCCCTCTTTCATGAACTACAAACTATCATCCAGTATAATGAGAACAAAATGACTGTCATGCCTCACCAGTGACCTTTTATAATCTCCCTTACAATTTCCTCTCAACAATGGTCAGATTGGACTGATATGTACAAAGGCACTTGAAATTATCTGAAGTAAATAATCAAAGGATCAAAAGGACAAATAAATGAACATATGGGAAAGCCTTTTTTTTAGTTTCCTCTCACACTCCATTACTAAAAAAAATACTGCATGCAGGTATGCAAAAACTCATACAGGCTTTCACCTTGTCAGCCTTGAGGCATGTTTATTAACTGTACATACAATTGTATTATAATGTGTGCTGTTTGTCACTCAATATACACTGTATATGCCACATAAAATAGAAAATCTTCAGAAATTTGTTAAGTGAAACACAGTTTGTCTGTTCCCATGTGTCCGTGTTCTTACTTAATACTTATAGCTAATGCTAATATTATTTTTACCAGAAGCACCACTTCAGTCTCTCTCTTGTTCGAAAAATGACTCTGCTGCCTGCTGGATGGACGAGGTGCACCCTGTACAGATAAATGCATAAACAGTCCTTGCACCCAAACAAAAGTATCAAGCAGGCATTTCATTAGACCATTGTGTGATATGGCAGGCCGCTGCTGTGAATGTATTTATTAGTTTGAGATACATGCCTTTTCCTGTTGTTCCCGGGGCAGTGGATAATGCGGGTTTTGTTCACAGCCCAGTGTGAACGGCGCCTCGGCTGCCAGCTGTCAGTGCTGATACCGTCTCATTTGGATTCCCAGCCTGCTTGCTGAATGGCTAATTAGATTTGCCATTTTCAATCCACTGATTGCTATACATAGTAGGACAAAGGAGCTGACAGCATGTAGCATTCAAGTACAACTGTAACAATTAATAACTGTGGTAATTAACATATGTGTTGGGCACCATTGATTATGACATTACCTGCAGAACGGATGGCCTCACCCCTGCCATTTCATTAAGGAGCACGGATATAGATTGTTATTAATAAACTGCTCTCTGCAGCTGAGAGGAGGTTATTAATTACACAAATTAGCAGGTGCAAGGGTAACCAAGTTAAAGCGGTTTCGTTCACAATAATTGATCTAATTTTTACTGACCAGTCCTGTTGGATTGTGTCACATGCCCCCGTGTGAAGAGAAATCACCTCATTAACAAAAGTTTAATCCTAATCATAGTTCTTGCTCTGCCTGGCTTTAAGGTCATATCTGAATGTTAGAACCATTTGAAATTGATTGGTGGAAAATTTAATCAATGTCATGTTTAGAGAAAACAATAACAACTAATGGATGGGCAAGATAGCCCAAAACAGAAAGGTTTATTGGGAGGTGTATGAGGGTGTGCTTGCAGAGAGACGTTGGACTGACACTTTCATAATTCATTATGGCCATAGTAAGTGAAATGTCATGATCTGGGCAATTAACAGGAGCTGCTGGGACCTGTTGGTTGGTGGCGGTGAAGGAGGGGGGCTGCTCACTGAAGAAGAGACGGAGGTGCAGCAGAAATGATTACAGTGAGACAGATTTAACTTTGACAGTAAACTGAGAACTTACACTTTCAGCTTTTTATTTTACACTTTAACAGGTATGTTACTTATAATTCAAAAATGGTACAAACAAAAGGTCTAATGTGTGATGCACAGGTGCCATTTAATAGAGGGGGCGCTATGTTGCGTTCTATGCGCTCTATACTTCAGATTTCAACAGAGCGGCACCTAAGCCATCATACACTTGATGTAAAAAAAACTATTAGACAGTTTAATAAACTGGCAGAATGATTGCAAGATTAAAAATGAGCCACGTCTGTGAACAACTCTTGTCAGAGTCATTTGTGACTTGACATTTGGCCTCAACACAAACAAAAAGTCCCCTTCCTTTATTTGGATTTTCTGTTTCAGGTGACAAACAGGCCACCATTAGAAACAAATCCTCTTGATCCTTACAAAGCTGCAAAACATGAAGGGAAATGGACATTTTTTTCTAATACACCCTCAGCATGGTTTATAATAAAAGCAGCTTCTCTGCAAGATGTTGCTTTTATTATAAACCACGCTGTAAACAATATGCCAACCTCACAGCATATTGCTTCTGTCTCTTTGCATGTCAACATATACACAGAATTTTATTTCGCCTCACCCTGGCAAAAAAGCAGCCATTTTCATCATCTGGAGCGTGTGAAATTTCACACTCATTTTTCACAACACATCTTTTAATATGCACTGCTCCTTTCTTTTTCTTTCACCACCCCTCCTGCATATGAAATCCTTCCATTCTTTGCTGCCAGCACCAAAAGATGCAGCCAATCATCTGCAAGCAATGGCAGTTACAATTTTCTGTGAACAATTTGCCACCTTAAGAGGAAAATTGCTTTCAATATAAGCTCCCTTTGAAAGGCAACAACAATAAAGAGATACAACTGTAATACCATTGCCTCTGTCAGCACTTGGCCAGGACAGCTTCAGCAGGAACGTATGACTGGGGGATGAGGTGCTTACAAGTCAGCCTTGTAATATCAGCATCTGTGTGAGATAGTCCTAGCAAATGAATCCCACTTTGAACATAACAGCTTGGCATCACATGAAAATGACTGCCATGAGCAGTAGTTGTCAGATATGCTCCTGCTATTGTGATGGTGAATTGTCATTTATTATATGTTGTGCCTGCCTCTGTCAGCTCCTGTTGACTGTGTGTATTGATTTGCAAGAGCAGAGGGGTGCAGAGGTCACTTTGATCAACACTCTGCAACACATGGGAATCATGCCGAGCTGACATTCCATTACCTGAGACAAAAAGAACTCAAAACACAGAATATGTTAAGGAACGCTGAACTTCAGTGTGGCAATGTGACCATAATTAAGAGAGAAATTGATGGTATATGTTTATATGGCCAGAGGTTGTCTGCTCCCAGAGACTCTGGTGTACTGGAGTCATGTGCACGGCACTCTTGGTATTACATGTTTGACCTTTTGGTTCTTCCACACTCCTAGTAGCCTTGCATGTCCTGGGCTTCTTCAAATCAAATATTGTCCTTTCAGGTGCTGTCAAATCACCAGGCAGACCAAGCAGGGCAGTGACTGGACCCACAAACAAAAACACTATTTTTATTTACTTGTGTTTAATTTGATGTACCATGCACCAGACACAAACTAATACTTACAATTGCAAAATCATTGCTCATTAAAAAAAAACATTTCTCATCTACACAGTAGCATTGCGGGTGCCATCATCAACAGGGTGATGTGATTTGTGGGACCATCTAAGGATATTTAAGGTTTCACTGGATTCACTTTGGCGATAACACGCCATTTCAATATAATGTAGACAAGAATTAAAACACCAAAAGCCAACCCTCAGTCATCCTCTCTGAAGGTGTAGAAAGACAAAAAAAAATTAAAATCTTTGCTCATATCTGACAGATGTAAGTTCATTTAAAAAAAAAAAAAGAAGGTGGGAAACCTGGACTAATGCAGAACTCCATACCCTTTTGGTCACATTCATTTGTTTTCTCACATTTCTACATTGTACTTAGTGATTGTAGAATAATTCCAGTCATTTCTCAGAGCGTACAAAACCTTAACATTTTCTAGTTTGTACTCTGTAAGAAAAATGTTTGCCCTTGATAAACCTTTAAAACTGTTACTGCAGTTTGTTCATTTGAAATTCTAAAAACAAAATAAGGAGCTGTGCTGCTGATCTGACAGCAGCAATATGCCGTTTTTATTAACAAGCTGTTGGCAATAATTAGGAGCATGACTGTGAGTGTAGGTGTTTAGTTTGACGACATTGTTGCAGATGAAACGCATGTCTCAGTGCTGCGCTTTCAGCGAGAGCCTGGTTGACTGGCGTTATTGCGTGGGCCAGCCCTGCTGCTGTCTGTCGTGCCTGTCAAAGTCATGAGAGGATCACTTTATCATCGTTTGTCTGCCGTGTCTGACGCTATTGAGTAGGAGGGAGCCCTTAGGGAAATGGGGGCAGGCTGCTGTATTTGCTGTATGCTCCTTTTTTACTTAGTTGCTAGCTTGGCTTTATCAAGATTGTTGTTCCAGCCTGTCAAATTGTTTGTGAAGGTTTGTGACACTGCTCGCAAAAATCAAAAGCCTAGCCTGGCCTGTGGTATACTTAATATGACAGCGCATCAAGGCCTCAATGGTGTGATAACAAAGACTGCATTATAACTGTGGCTGCATTTACATACAATTGAAATATGATCATAAATATATATGATATAATATGATTATAAAACCAATAGTATATAAACATTTTCAGCAGAAATGTCTAGACAGATGTTTTTTTTTTTTACCAGAGACAAGCTCAACAACGATAACAAGGCCAAGTCTCTTTGCCTCACTAACACATATTAGCAGCGCATATCATATGAAAACATGACACAACATTGGGAGCTCATTAGTGCAACATTATGATGGTGAGCAGTGAATTACATGGGCTATGAGCCTGAGCACAGGAATTCATAGTATTATTCCAGTGCATTACACTCAAATGAAACTGATGTAGCTTCCTGTGAAACTGAACAGTCATGCTGGGGCCCAGTGAATGAAGTTAATGAGTTCTGACTGGTATTAATATTAACAGACCATGTCAACTGAAACAGACCAGTGTGCATGACTCAGGCAAACTTCAGACTTTTTTCAAAAGATTATCCTGGTAGCTCAGTAGGCATTATAAAGTCAGTGGGATGTTTCAGTGGTGGATGGACAATATGGCAGATTCAGTGTCAGTTAGCCATTGCCAGTAAGTCAACATGCCAGCTGTCTCCGCAGATTCTCTGTACTCTGAACATTAGAAAGATTATATCCACAGCTTGGAAATGTGTGGAGCATTTGAGTTTCCAAAGCAACGAGAAAAATAAATTCTTGCTGGACATGAGTGTGTCTGAGTGTATAAATACATTGGAAGTAGCATTAGACCTAAAACTATTTTCTCATTAAAGAAAGATATAAAGGAAAGCCTAAAATAGGTCCACTACTATCGAGGGCATGTGTGCACCTAATATGATAAAGCTCAGTGATACAGAATGAGCCTCTTCACAGTTATTATCAGAGGTTCACGAACATCCATCCCGTCAAAGACACCGTATGTATTACACACTGCTACAGGGCAAACCCGTAAGGCAAAATTGATTAATATTTGCTTTCAAAATGACACAACTTGATGCATGGGGGCTCTCCACATGTAAATGAACACTTTAAAGGAGATGAATAGCCTCAGTGGAGGATTGTAAAGTTCAAGCAGAAGATTTGCATATTTATATTACAAGTTACTGATAATAAGCAGGGCAGGAAGAAGTAAATGCAATCCGTTTGTCAATGTACGATTCCTACACTACAAAACTAGGTCTTATTAGCTTCTGTGAACTGATATGTTCAATTACTTGGCACAATAGCTGTGCTGAAGATGTATTGTACTATGTTTTGACTTAATAATGCGATTTAGATGAAAACAGAGACACGAGACAATTGATGATTCATTATGGTATACAACAGAAATAAATCACATCTCAGGAACATTATGTTATTTCTCACTAAGGATTTCTATTAAAACTAGAATGACTTGAATTTCACAATCTGTCGATATTAAAAAAAAAAACATGCATAGAAGTGCTTTAACTTATTTCTCTGTTTGCTGATTGACGAGTTACGTTCCACTGAAGTGAAATGATAACAGCAGTCCAAACAGACCAGCTGTGACAGGTTTGATGATAAAAAGGTTTTCTCTGCAGTCATCTCTTTCTTTCTGCCACAGCGTGTCTTCACATGGATTTCCTGTTCCTGAGGAGAGATACAAATACTGGACACCACTAGAGAGACAAGCTGCCATTATGTTTTGTGAGGCGGGGAGAAACAGGAAGCTTGTGGTGCCCAGGATGATGTCACTTTTCTCCCTTCAACAAAGCATTATACCAGTGTTTTCAGTACTGTGTTGACTTTACTTTTGCTTTGCTGAGCTGTAACAGAGTGGCAGGCAGTCACTCTGTGTTACATCAGTGATTAGTGTTTTTTAAATGTTACTTGTGTTGGGTTATAAATCTATAATAGTTTTAAAACTAATGACAGACTCCAGAGTTACAACTTCTGTATGTTGTCTGACTAAAAGTTCAAAGCTAAAAGTACTCTGTTTACTTTGTTTTCTGTAAGACACCTATTTGACAGTTTTCCCTCTCAACAACTACCACTGAAGTGCAACACACACACACACACACACACACACTGCTCCAGTAGTCTCAATTTATGCAATAATTGTTCAGTTACTTGCATTTTTACTTATTCCTCACCTTTCAACATGGTCAGTTTTCTTGTTTTGAAATAAAACACAGCTTAGTGGTATTTATTTAGTGGCAGCTCTAAAGAAGTATAATAGCTGATATCAGATCCCAGATAGACTTCAATAGCTGGCGTGATATGAGGAATGGAAGAGAACATATGTTGCATGAAGCCATTGGATGAGAAAGATAATACCACCAAAACAAAACATAATATATGAGTAATCCAATATCTGCCATATGTTGACTATACATACAGGACCTTCCTTCTTTTCTGAAGTGAAAAATGAAATTAAATATCACAAATGAGGAGGAGCCATTAAATTAAGATGATAGAAGCTAACCAGAGTGTAACACACACCATTCTTTGTGTGGGACATTTTTGTGTTTGGCTGACACTCAATATCTCAGGGTTGTCCCCCCCACCCCTCTTTTTCATCAGGTGAATTGCTTCTATTGAGCTCCTTAACAAGTCATTATAGTGTGGTGCTTGAAGAGGGTCTAGCCAGGACTCCAGGTGTTAAAACACACTTGGCCAGGCCAGACCAGCAGGAGAGTCAGCCAGCCAGACTGCTCCTCACCTCCTCCACTCTTTCAAAGTTACAGGAAACTTTAACTACTAGCTTCCTCATTCACACATATTCCACCACAAATGCTACACACAGGTTGTCAGGTGTAAATTAGTTCACTAATTCACTACATTATTTCATTAAACCCTAAATATCTAACCAGCTGTGCTGGATACAAAATCTTAGCTTAACCTTACCCCTCAGCCAAATACAGCCATAACATTAAATCATCCTAACTACCACCAAGAAGTATGGCCTTGCAAAATGTTCTTCCTTTGGATGTGACCTGTTAAAACACAAGACACACACATATACAAAAGTTCAGAAGTGGGAGGCCAACACTTACAGCATGGGCTTATTACTGTATTAAACATGTTTCCTACTACAACTCTCAGAGGACACTTAGTCAGCTCGCTACTGTCCAGTGTGAATCGTCCCCTCGCAGTATCTAATAAGAATGTTAGTTTTGCTAATGAATTGGGCATAAAAATCTAAGAGGATACAGATGCAGGATAATTTAATTTGGTACAATTGCTGTGACAACTGAGGGACAAAACATTTTTGTTAGTGTATTTATGAAGCTGATATTGGCACGGACAGGAACATGGCTGTCACTCTGTGCTACAGCAGAGCCATGAATCACCGTCACTTTAACAAGAAGAGACAGGAACCAATTTGCGACGTTTATGTTTTTTTCCTCTCAAATATGAACCGAGAACAGACATATCTTTGAAGAAATGATGATGCCTCCAAATCTAATCAGAGTGGAAAATGAATTCTAACGGACTTGTCGTTACAATTTAAGTATCATAAGGAGCTTCTCTTTCTGTCACGTTAATTCAATTCCCGATCACGATGATCTCCACAACGCAGAAACTTCTCAACCATAAAGTGGGGCCTTAAGGACCAGAATTCCACGTTTGAGAGAGAGCTGAGAGGGAATAATAACCAGTGTCTAAATTGCATTACAGTGATCCAGAGTAATTAGATTAAAGGGAAAAATGCTAGTAAACCACACAATAATAACATATAAAGAAATGGATTGAGAACAGACTGCTGGTCATTGATGGGGCAGAAATGGTCTGTGCTGAATGCTGCTGTGGCTTTCTGATTGTGTGTGCCTTGTGCACAGTAGAGGTTTCAAGAAGAAGCTCACTCACACATTAACACAAACGTAAGCCAACACTATTTAACAGTAAATAAAAACATAAAAAATCAAGTGTCAGCTTAATGGTCTGCATGTGAAAGACTCTATTCCACAGGCTTTGACCCACGTTTAAGCTAATATTATCATTAAGCTATAATATTATTATAGCAGAATCACTCATCCTTTGAAGAGGAGGAATTAGTATTAGAAAATTATATTACAGATGAAAGAGTCAGATTTCATTATTTAAATACATTTCTCATGA
Source organism: Ctenopoma kingsleyae (assembly GCA_032353495.1). Classification (NCBI taxonomy): domain Eukaryota; kingdom Metazoa; phylum Chordata; class Actinopteri; order Anabantiformes; family Anabantidae; genus Ctenopoma; species Ctenopoma kingsleyae. The sequence continues at coordinate 22,150,092 of JAUBNQ010000017.1, read as the reverse complement.
CAGAGTAAATAAAGAGGGAAAACCACAAAACAAAAAAATAATAAAAACAATGTTAATAGACTGAGGTGGAAGACTACACTTGGAAAGTCGTATAAATGTGAGAAGACACACAAACTAAGATCTTTAGCAAACTTACTAAATTACAGGAGTTTAGCAAAGTCAATGGCAGGAATGTTTTCACACCTCCTGCTCACACAAATGCAAACTATAATATATATTCATGATGGTCACATTGAACTTTTGAATTAACCTCATGGATAAGAGTTATTGGATATTCCCATGACCGCCATCCTTAAATTTAAGAGCTGATAAGCTTGTATTGCTGAGCTTGATCTTACTCACATACATGCACCAACTCACTAATCACACGTTCAAGACACACAACCACAATTACCTTCACCCCTCTGTCGAAGACCCACCATTTTTTCCCACTGGAGGAATTAAACCAGACATCCTGCAAACGTGAATACCTCAGCTCGACTGACCCAGCATGCCATGTCGTGCATGCCGTAATCTGATAATATCAATCATAATTGTGTTAGATGTAATCCATCTGACTTTCAGTTTGTCGGGGTCAGGGTAGGCAGCAAGGCCCCACTTGCCATCAATTATCAGACATAAGAGAGTAGTGGATGGAGCTCTCCTCTATAAATAATATGGTGGGGCCCCGACGCTGCCGATCGATGTCGTACAGTTCCACTGTCATGGCTTTAATGGCAGCTGGCTTTCTTGGTTGTGCAGATCAATAGCGTGTCTCCTCTGGGCTCAGTCTGGGTCCAGGTCAAGCCTGGTGACAGGGGCGTAAATGACACCTCTGTTGTGATTGGAAAAATGCAAGACTTTTGGGTTATTTAGTCCTATTACTGAATGTTTGTCCTTTTTCCCTGCAGAGCATTGGGGGGGTGGTGTGGAGGTGGTGGGAGGGGCATCTGGCATCATCTCTCGAGATGAGTTCCTCTCATCATCAAAGATAATGCATTATTTCCTTTCAAAATAAAAGTAAATATAATTAAATGTTCATTGTTTTCCATGTCTGAAGAATGACTCACTGATTAATTGATCTTTATTCTGTTGGTAATTTCATTAATTGTTAAATTTTACTGATTAAATTTGACTGATTCAAGTTCCTTGTGCCTACTGTAAAAACACCACAGTTGCAGATAATTACAGTAAAGAAATGCATATACTGTATATCAATATTTTTCCCAGGGAAAAACAGATCTTTGTTTTCCATGTTCCTAGGCTATATAAACAAGGAAAGTGAGCCCTTTAAATTTCAAACATGGTGGTTTTGAAGTGATGTCTAATTGAGAAACATGAAGAGGCACAGCTGCTCAGTCTGAATGTCAATGGAAGCAAGAATGACAGGCAGCACAGCAGGCAACCAGGCCAAGACTGCTCGGCCAAGACTTACGAGACACATAAACAAACACACACAAACTGAGTTAACATGGAGATGTGGACACAAAGCTAAACTAGGTGGTAGCAACTAAAAAAAAGAGCAATAGAACAGACAAATAAAACCAAGAAGATGAGAGAGAGACGGCTAAATTGTTCTGCCTTCAACAGAACAATAAAGGTAAAAAAACATGACCCTTGAAAAACAAAATGCTTCATAAGGACATAATGTTAGATGCAAGGAAAGTACTGAAAGAATTAATCAATTTCTGTTTGTGTCACAGAGAGACCACAGAACTGTTTGTGTCTATGGGTGAATTATAAGTGCACAGGAAATAGGATTCATCCCAAGCTGATTAATTAGGAACATTGGAATCATGTTATAGTGTGTATGTAGAGTAGAGAGTGTAAGTGCTGGGGGGGTGTGAGAGAAAAATACATCTGTAATTAACAGTGATATGGGTCGGTAAGCAACTGAGGTATTGTTTGCCAACTGGCTCTTTCTGTTGTTCTTTTGACTCCTTGGTTGTTCTAGGGAGGTAAGAAATGAGAAGTGAGAGTGTCATCTTTCAGAAAACACACATTGGTGTTTCATAAAGAAACACCCCGATGTGAATGAATCAACTTCTGGAGGAGCGCTCAGGGCATGCCTGACTTTGATGTTAACACAGTCCTTCTCTGTAAAAAGTGCGCTGGGCAACTTTCGTTCTCCAGCAGTTTGAATGCTTAGACAAAATAGTATTACAGAGCTGCTTCACACTTCATAGATCTATATAGACAGCGGATAGGCTTCGTAATTCAAGTGTTACGCTGTAAAAGACAGGACAAAGTCATCAGATACTTTTCAAGTTCAACTTTCATTCTGTGACTTGTCCATGTTGTGTGGACATGACATGTGGCAAGACTTCCAGGACTGATTGTTTTTCAGTTTTACAATACTTGGAACAAAGTACAAGCTGGAAACTGTTCACATCAGTGGTCAACATCAAAGAGGAACATGCAGTAAATGGCTCTGAGTGCCTTGACCACACTAGAAGAAAGACTCAGGTACAATTACCATGTACCTTTTCCAAAAGCTTATTTCACCAAGAACAAGAAGAAACTTGTGTAAATAAAGTATAAATCAGTGCTTTGGAGGCTGTGTTCATTGTCCACAGACCTCTTTCCCAGAGAAGTAATTGAGTGTGGAAGTTTGGTGATGCTGGATGAGAGGGAGAGTGTGTTTCTGCTCTGCTGCTGCCATCAGCCACACGTAGACCAGGCCGCCCCTGGAACTAATGGAGCTTCCTCTGGGTCGCTTTTCCCCTCAGATGGGCACAGCTGGGGGAGAGCCCCCACTCAGAGTTAGGGTTACACCCCCCTCCACACCCAGCTGCCACCTCCTCCTCCTTGCTCTCGCCACCCAGTGCTGTTGCATCAATGCTGGGACTCAGGCTTCAGGCAGCAGCATGGCGCTCACTTCTGACAGAAGAGGAGGTGAGAGTGGCAGTTTCAGACATGATAACTGTATGATGCATATCTCCCCTCAAAAAAACAAAACAAAACAAAACATAGATTCTTTCCTTCCCATTTCAACATAGCAGGTCCCCCTGCAAGAGACAAGCATGCTTAAATAACACAGCCATCTAATGAGGGCAGTGAAGCTGGACCAGAGGGTCGGCCTTTTGATATGCCTCTGTGGAGCAGACCTGTGGGCTCGCTCAGCTCTCCACCTCTTTGACATTTTACATGGCCTGGGAGAGTAGACTGGGAGAAAGAACCTGTGTCATAAAAACATTAACAGCAGTGCTGGGAAGCCAGCGTAAAGGACTGTTTGATGTTTTCACCCTGCATTCTTTGTTGACCAAAACCATGTCCATTTAACTCTGAACTGGGCTGTCTGTTATTTTGCTTTTGCATGGAAACTTTAACTTTACCAAACATGAAAATGGGCCTGTTATTTGGGATAACATAACACTGAGAGGTGCTAGAGGTTTAAGCAAAGGATTAAATAGAAATATTACATAGAACTGCTTGACTCTGTATAAAACAATAACACTAAAGACAAAGTGTCACATATCTGCAGCAGTAAGTTTTAATTGACAATATCAGGGAGCGAGGACTCCCCTCCCACTTTGTGTGTGACGGACAGTGCATGTGTGGGAGCAGGTTATAAAAAAGTGTACTTCCACACTGTGGAACTTGTAAAACATAGCAAGGGTTACACCCTCTGCAGCCACACAGCAGGATCCAATTAAGACTCTTATCTACTAATTATGTTTCTTATACATCTGCATTCCAGAATAAAAAAAGGCTCGTTGTCCTCTTTCCGTAACAAGCTCTCGAATTAATGAGATTGCTCTATAACTGAACCTCTTCATGGGTCCCTTGGTGGGGAGAATATGCAAAATTTGACATAACACAGCATCAATCATAGTTGATCAAACAATAAACCGTGCTGATGATCATAGGTGCAAAGTAGTTACACCTTTATGTAAATGTGCTGTCCACTGTGGAGCAGAGACACATGCACGTAAGAGGACAGAGGTGCTTAGGGAGAGCGGAAACCTGTCTTACACTAGGCCACTGTGGGGCGCCGTGCTCCAGATCACAAACTCCACAGAGTTCACATGAATACACAAACACATCCTGTATGTACGTGTTTGTGTGTTTGTGGTGCTCGCATGTGTCCAAAAACACATATAACTACACAGAGACACACCTATGAAGAAGGCTGCACCAGTGTTTCCTAGTGAACTAGTTTTCACTAGTGGTGTTATTGCTTCCTCTTTTGCCTGAACTAGCAAACCAGACCATATGTCAAACATAAATGTTATGCTAAATGTAAGGGGAATATATGACGAGGTATTTTGTGTACTGCAGATCAACTTCAGTGCACTTTTATAAATGTCTCTGTTTAGATTTTTCAGTAATTCCTCTAACTTTCACATAGTATTTAACATGATTATATATTCACAAATAATTATATATGAATAAAATCGTTACCTATAACCATGTATGACGAAACTGAAGTTATCACACAGTTTAAAGTTCACATACTAATTCATGTTTGTGACTTCTAACATCAATTTGATCTTCAGTTAAACAAAGTCACATGTTCCGGTGTGACGAAAAAGAGTTCATTCAAGTTCCATGAACATTTATTCCATGAATCCTGGTTGGCCTGTACTATGTGCATGTAAAGTACAAGAGGTTACGTAAGGTTTTTAATATTTCAGTAAGCACTGAAATTACAACAAATCTAGCAACATCAGATTAAATTGAACGGCTTCTCGAATAATGAAAAATAAGAGATGGAAAAAAAGGAAGGAAGAGGAAAAGGTCACAGCAGCGTTTATTTCAAGAATCCAACATTTTCAGTTCCATTCAAGCCATAAAACTATTTGTCTCCATAAAAAGAGATTCTGCTTTCCCAGGCAAACTGACTGCTTCAGGACTTTTTAGAAAACACAGTCATGCAGTCAAGTGTTCTCAGAGTTTAACAGGTGCTTGAGACTAAAGAGAAGGAGACATGGGCACAGTGTGGAGGTTAGCACAGGTATGTAGAGTGGAGACCCGGTGGTTAGCACTGGGAAAACATCATGACAAGACAGAACACTGTATATTCATCACTTTGCACGCCATGTAACAGGAAAGCTTTCCTCCAAACACTGTGCCATTATATTACACTTTTTAACTGAACATTTTACTAAACTAAACAGATCTGTGAAAGAAAATGTTTATTTTGCCATAAACCTTTGTTATTGACACTTTAATGATTGTTGTTCCTTGAGAGAGATATAAATCTTACATTTGTAGTCAAGCGTTCTGTTTTCTTAATTTATACATTTCCTTCTTCTAATTTAAAAATCTACTCTTATCATTTCATCATTCTCTTTTCCATTGCTGCAATTAATAATTCTTCAAAGATATGATCTCTGATCTGGACCTCATGCCGCTGACGGACGACCACGTGTCGACAACAGATCTGGAGGTGAATGAAAGAGGTGCACGCTTTCTTGGGAGGCTGAGCTCACTTTATTAGCATTGATTCCCTTTTTATGTATTTTGTCACAGCTAATGCTATCGATCAGCGCTGCCACTTGCCGTGTCCCCTTTAAAACTTACACAAATTCTTTTTGTGGGCACGTTTAGCTTTAAAAGTGTTTGATGTCCTTTCAGAGGCATTAATCATTGGAAGAGAGAACTGTGCTACTGTTACAGACCACGTTGGAAGTTTAAACCATGTTTCTATAGGCTACATCTGCTTTGTGCTTACAAGAATGATTTGAAACATGCTGTGTCTTATAAGGAAAAATGTTCCAGTTGTTTCATGTTTTATTGAAATGTAATAATACTTAATAATAATAACATCCACATCTTGAAAATAAAATACAAAGATTTAACATTGAGTTTGTCTCTTCTTCTGTAAAATGTCATGAAATTCAAACTTACCATAAAAGTTTCCTATTTCTTTTCAAATAACCGATAGCTCTGCACACAGTGATGCAGCAGCTCTCACGCCAGCGAAACAGCTAAGATAACATGCTCTTTCTGAGAAACAAGGACAAATGAAAGGAAAGGCTTACAGAATCATGGCTAGTGTTGATGTCAGCTCTCCTCTCCTCCCTGTGACCCAGCATGTTGACAGTACAGCCATGAACAGCGGCTAGGGATCAAGCGGAGTTCACATGTCCCTTCCATCTCAAACAGGATCCCCACTGAGGAGGAGAATAGCAATTAGCATGCTAAAGGTAGCACTAATGTGAGACCATCTTTGAACCCCCCCGAACCAATCTGCCCATTACAAGGGCTAGTAATGGACTGATTTTCTAATATACTAACTGCTTTAAATTGATAAAATGCTTCAACTGTGGTCCTTCTGCATTTTCTTGTTTGATATAATAGCTTTACTGTGATCACCAGTGAGGAACTGAAATGATGGCCAATTTCTGAAATAAGTCTGAACACATCAAGGGCTGCAACTAACTATTTGTTTTCTTAAAGTTAGTTTTGTTTGTAGCCAGACATACAATGCATTGTTATTATTTTTATTAAGACTGCTCTCTCTGTTGTATAATAGTTAATAGTTTTTATGAACAAAAGTCAAATGTTACCAATTTAGTATTTCAGATGCATCTGTTGAGTATTTCGTATGTCTGCATTTGTCTGGCAAGACAGAAATAAAGCTATAACTACGACAACACCTATATTGTGTTAACAGCTGCATTAACACACACTATATACAGTGTTTACACGGTATAGGAGGAAAGGAAGTTCTCACTCATGAGAAACTGACAATTATATATCAGCGTCTTTTAAAAAGTTCAGGTTTTCACACTATAACATGATGCCAGTGTTCATAATTAATCAGCTTGGGATGAATCCCATTTCCTGTGGTGGAAAATGTTGCTTTACAGTTAACGGAAGCCCAAAACAGAGTAAAAACAGATGGGTTTTTCAGATTTAGGTGCTTTGGAGTTGACGTGGTTTGAGTCTCTGGTGTGACATCAGAGCTGAGGATCAGAGTGTGTGTGCTGAGATGAGCCTGAGCGCTCCTCATCAGCTTATGGTAATGTTGTGAACAGTGTGACTACTCCAATAGAAAGCCAGCTGACAGCCAGTGACATGGCCTGCCCGTCACCTGACACCTGCCAATAGAGGGGGAGGGCCCCACACACACACACACACACACACACACACACACACACACACACACACCTGATAATCATTGAATTATACACAGCGCGCCTCTTTCACTAACCTCTCCTCTCCCGGGACCCAGCTGTTCATGAAATACCTCCCAGTAAGACAGTGGGGATGGAGGGGCAGGGCAGCTGGGGGAGGCTGGAGGGAGGAGTGGAGTGAGGAGGTAGAGAAAAGGCAAAAAAAAAAAAAAAACATCACGCCTCACTGGCTCCCAATACCATGTGCATGTTTAAGAGAGCCAAAGTGAAAAGATACAATTTCACTCAATGAGGCGGGCTGCAAAGGCAGGCACAAAGGAGACAAGATAGCGCAATCTAGAGGTCACTGACACTGACTCTGCTGTAATTACTACACTTCCTTTAATACTTCTACAGTGCAACCATTCTACCACCCCCAGAAACCTCCCAGCCACCCCAACACACACACACGCACACACGCACACACACACACACACACACACACACACACACACACACACACACACAC
>JAUBNQ010000017.1:22114443-22142420 GCA_032353495.1 Ctenopoma kingsleyae | reverse complement strand
CACACACACACACGCACACGCACACGCACACACACACACACACACACACACACACACACACACACACACACACACACCTCATCCAGATGAACATGAACATATCAGTAACAGAACAAATGCTCACTATAATGTCTGAGCTCAAAGCTTTTAATTTTCACAGAATTAAGCTTTTTAATGTGATTATCTTGCTAATATTAGATAACAAAAAGCATATTTCAACCAGCCTCTGGATTCTGCTAGAAAACATATTCCCTATCCTTACTTCTCACTCTGTCAAAAGGTGAATAATATGAGCAGCTCTTTGGTTTCTCTGGTAACATGTAGTATTGAACTGCAGGTCACAGAGTTGATCAAGAGTATCATAGCTGAAATTACCAAACCTAAACACACGCTATCGAATGGATGTAAAAGCTATTGCAAACCTATAGGTTTGATCTGGCCTCCACACAAACTTTAAAGTCTGTTATTTAGCCTTAGTCTGTGTTTGGTCAAAGTATAGGTCTACTGCAACTTTCCCTTAAACTACAGGGTTACAGCAAGATTAACCTGCAACAGTTTTCACTTGTGATTCAGGTTCAAATTTGCAATTTTCAATCAGGAAAGTAATGGTAAAATCCAAAGGCATCCAAAGTTTATTTTTATACTTCTCAGCACTTTATCATTTCTCAAATCAAAGTTCTGTCCCACAAGAGAAATTCAAGGGGTGAGCGGGAATGAATCACATCAAAAAGCAGTGTATTTGTCTTGGGCTAAGTTTTGATGTGTGTGCTTGTGTTGCTGTTTTAAAGGATTGCAAGCTGGGTAAAAGGAAAGGACTGCAGTCAACAAAAGGCATTATATACCGTGCCCAGCCAACCACTTAAGATATCTTTGAAGATGAATCAATCACTATATTATAGTGAAAGTCCACAAGGTGCCTGGCTCATGATCGAACACTGCGTCTGCACTTCATAGCAGTCTACAGGGCATTGATGCTCTGATTGATCGCAGAATGGAAGTGACTGGAAAGAAGAAAAGGATTACGCTTGTCAAATGCAGTCAATACACCAGGACGGTGGTCAAATGTTTGCAGTAAATCTCAAATAGTGTCTGCAAAGCTAAAAAGGAAAAAACAGGCAAAAAAAAAAAAAAATTCATTTGCTCAGAGGACCATCCTCTTGCATCCCCACTCAAACTGACAGGCCTGCAAATATGCAGTGGGATGGGTTGCCTAAGGCTTTAGGAGATTAGCAATACTTTAAACATCAAAACAGCTCTTTCTATTATCTCAAGAGGGACCTGCCATCTAAAACTGAGCAAATTCAGCCCAGACTGAAGAATATAAAGTTTCATACACAATCAATATGCATTATTGTTTCACTTCTGCTAGATTGTGATTTCAAGCTTTTTTTTTCCACGGGTCTCGGCCTTACACCGTAGGTTCAGTGTGTGTGTCTCTTGACAATACTGGTATTAAGTGTTACCCCATTTGAAGAAATTATACGCAAAAGTCAAAGCATCAAATCCCGGCGTTGGCATGAGGATATTGGAAACAGGTAACAATGATATCTGCGCATCAACAGAGCTCAGCAGCACTGCGATTGGGCTTAGTGTATTCAATGCACCAATAGCTCGAGTGTTATTTACAGAGGGGTTTTCTTTTATGGAAAAATCAAGACATGATTGATTCAGGTTAATGTGACTGCAAGCCAGCACCAAGCAGCATTTCAGTGCTCAGGTTAACAGAAAACACTAACTTCCATAAAATGCTATGGAGATAAATCACTGTTATCCTGACAGCGCTGACAGCAGTTTAAGCTGCGGCAATCATCAGAAGCACCTCGGGAGCCCCTGTGCTGCATTTTGTGAAATGTCATGGGGGGTTGATGGAAGGGGAGGAGACAGGTGGGCTGGTATAGAGATGGGGGGTTGGAGGGTGTGTGTATGGGGGGGGGGGGTCACTGGGAGAGATGGTCATATGAACCACCCATCAGTGTGCAGATGCTTTACATAAACATCCCAGAGCAGTAAGCAAATTCTGTCTGTTGACAAATAAAGGTAATAAAACAGAGGGGGGTTGGAGGGGCGACCCATCCCCGGTGTATTCTCTTCGCACTGCGCGCTCACTCACTCACCAACTCACCCGAGTGAGATTATGGTGTTTGCTTTTATCTGTCAGAGATCAATATTTCAAACGTCCGATAAAAGAGGAAATTGAACTGGGAATAGACTGAAGTGCTGTAAAAGTACAAAGAACAATTATCAAAAAGCACTTAAACTGCCTAATAGGATACACATATTAAAAATGCTCAAATGGATGTCTCACAGCCACAGTGAGAGCTGGTTCTGGTCTCCCATTCCCACTAGTCTCATTGCTGTCTTTTGATCACAACACTGTGCCCTTCTGGCTGCAGTCATGGTGGTCAATGCACTCTGTGTAGTGTATGGACCCCTGGAGGCTCCACTCACCGTGTTTTAACACACTGCCATTAGGTGTGATTGGGCACTTTCGGCTTTATTAGAAGTGCATTACAGATTTAAACTTTGCGTTAGCATGTTAACTCTGAGGACACAAGGACACGTGAGAGGCTGTTGGAAACAGAAAAAGAAATGTGTCCATAACCCCTTTTTTCTTACAGGAACATCACTCAGTTTAGTCTGTGTAATGGTCACTCTGCTGAAGAACTGTGGTAGACCGTTAGGGTTCTGAGCAGAGCACAGCAATGGCACATAACCTTGTGTAAGTTTATTTAATTAGTTTTATTCTTACTGTGACCACTTAGGTCACTGCTGTGTGACAAAGCAGGACTCAAGCCCAGCGAACAAGCTGGTCGTGGTTCTCCAGTACAGGTACACTATGAAGAGGTTTATCACACTGATTACCTGCCAGTGTTAATTGCCGTGTTTGGAAACACGCATTTCTGTTTGTGCTGTCATTGGTACACAGAGAGCTTTTGACTTCCACAGTTAGGAAGATAGAAAAGCTGCAAGTTAGTGAAACAGAAACCAGTTCTGCAGTGTATTATATTTGGAACACTCTTTTAAAATGAGAACATTAGACAGTAAGACAGCAGTATAGGTTTCCATTATGAAGATGAAGAAGGCTTGCTTTTACTGATATCTGGGAATCTTCAGATAAAAACTTCCTATTACTCTTGACATGATATGATACGCTAACCTATTCTTCTCCATCCTATCTAAAAGATCCTTCATTACAAACCTAATCAATATTCTCCTGTTGATTAAGTGGGATGAGAGGCATTTCAGACTAATTTCATTTTCAAGCATTTTTACAAATCAATAACGAGACTCTCTCTATCTAACAAACAACAGAGATGCTAGGAAGGCACTGAGAATAAAGAGTTATACATTCTACATACGTGCATACGGTATGAAAAACACATAAGCCAGACCTGAACACACACTACACAGAACACACAGAGCCACACGCTGACTACACAGCTGCTGAGTAAATCATGGAACTTGGTAATCACTGGCCTAATATAATTGCAGATGGAGCTTTTAATCGGGAATGGTAAGACATTAGGTAAATTAGTTTTTAAAGATTTAAGATGCTTAAAGATTTCATTTGCAGATACCTCTGATTCAAAGTAGCAGGGGGAATCACTGTTGATTGAAACTGATAGATGGTGGAGTTCAGTAAAATGTGTCGACACTGCAAACCCAGGCTTCATTAAAGAACAGTCGTTACCTTGCACTTTTTCTGTGTATGTTTTTAACCATTATTTATGCAGAGAAGCGTTAAACTGAACACAAATACAGCACTGTTTACAGCACTTGCTTAGTATTAATGCTGCATGCACTACGTATTTGTGTTTTCATACCTTGTAGGTGTTGAGACACAGTGTCTACCAGTTTTCTCTCCAAAGAGTAGCTATACCTGCAGGATCAGTGCCTCGTTTGTGAGTACCATGATAGTGATTTCTAACAGTTCAACATTTTGAGATAGACACATTTTTGCTTTCTCTCCCAGCAGTAGATGACAAGATCATGTTAATTTGTTAAGTACAGAACTAGAATTAAGAGACCATAAGCATAGGTTAGACAAGAAGCGGGGAAAATACTGTAGCTAACCTGACTCTGGAGTGGCTTTTTCTACAATGCAGCGTGACTTAAACTGTCAAGGTGTTGGTCAGTACATGCAAACATGCATTCCTGGTGGATTACTTTCTAACATCAGTGCTGTATATTTGCTAATTACCTTGAGATGATCATAACAAAAGATGAAACAGTTACCATTGGGATAACTTTCCAAAGCTGTAGAAGTCTGTCTGTCAGCATTAAACAACAACAGTCCTGCTACTGGACTGAACTTCCTGACTGAGTTATGTCAGTCTGGATGTGGCCTTACACAAAACTCAAAGTAAACAAACTTGTATTGCAGCTACTTGTTATGGGTGGTCCCATGAAAAGTAAGGACCACACCAACCTGACTGAAGTGTCATTGAAGATATGTTGTTGTGCTGTTTAATGTGCGGCTGAGCAGTTAATTAGCTATTTAGCCTGCAAAGTGACATTAGTCCTTCTGCAGGACAAGATTGTGTACAATGTATGTGTATGTGTACAATGTGTATGTATGTGTTGTTCAGTACCACCATTATATTTCTTAAATTACTAAATTACTGTTGAACTATGTATTTGTTGTACTAGTTACTGTTGAATGTTACTAGTTGAATATATTATATTTGTTGTGTTTTGTTTTAATGTTACTGCGAGTGGTGCGACCCTGTCTCCTAAAAATGATATTTCTATATAATTAAACTCCAAAAATGATTATGTTTCTGTAACCAACCACAAAAAAAGCAAATAATGTAATGACTACATTAAAAAGTAATAATGTAGTCAGAAAAACCAGACGTCATTGTGAAAGATTGGACATTTTATTGATATGCTCAGTATCAACTTACCATTTATGTTAGTTGTCAATCATCCTCATTATATTATGTAATCTGCTTGCAATGATGTGATCTATGTTTGCAGTTTATTTGTATATAATAAGGTCATTTTTAGGAGGCACTGTTGCAATGGTCCTGTATTTGCAGCCATTTTTCAAACAGTTTATTGATAAGTCTGTTGTCTGGTAAGTTTAAGAAATATCATGTGAATGTGGTGTTAGTATAAAAACTGCCTCTGGTGTTTATACAAGCTAAACTAGTGTAAATAAGTACAGCGCTAGAGTCAGAATGTGTTTGCACATCCATACGAGAAGTGTCAAATTAATAAGTTTAAGCTGAAAACAGTAAATAACCACATACCTATATAGTTAAACTGTTACTCTGTGGAAAAAAAACATCCTACTTACTATGACTTTCCCTACCCTTTTCTCACAAGTGAGCACCATCCACTTAGCCTTATTTCCAAGAGGAGAAAAGAAGGGGCAGGCAAATTACTATGAAGCTAACCCTGGTCAAGATGTTTCTTTTGTAATTCAGGGACAGGAAGTGTTTTAAGTCCAGCCACATCCGAGTCCCCCTCTCAAGGACAGGAAATATGAGAAAAAAAGGCCCATAAGAGGATACATTTTTTCAACATTTTATGGGTTGACTCATTAAAGAGAGGGCACTTGAATCTCTTAAGGGTCTTCAATTAACTCCTGGGGCAGTTTGGTCTACCACTCTGTGACTTTGGGCTCAGGCTCTCCAGGGTTTCCCTCACACTCTAGCCAGGTGACAGTGAGTGAAAAAGGCACAATCAATGCCTGTAAAATAGTGCCTAAGTGAGGTGGTGTGTCGTCACCCACCGCACTACACTGTTCCTCCTTCTGATGCCCTTCAGATTAATTTTTTCCAGGATTCAAATCACATTTTTAATATTTGCTTTATATGATGGAAAACTGAAGGGAAGAATTACGGTCTTTGTGCTGGTCTCATGGGCACTGATCTCAGGCTCAACCTAATTTGGAAAAATAGAAAGGTCTTGCTGTGTTATTATCATTTGTGCTGGTGCATTTGATACTGGGCTGCCTCTGGGGATTGAGCAAACAGACGCCAATGGCAAAAAGAGACATCTAAAGGTGGTATTTCACTTCCGTGGACTGTTTTCACTTACCAGAAGTTCAGGAGCATACAATCTCCATCATTATCTGCTCAGAGGATACACCGACCACAGCCCCACCAACACATACACAAACACTTAAAGGCCTCGATTTGATCCACTGTGAACATTACACTATGTATTCAGCTTTCACTTTAGGATAAGTTTAATGATATTTCTGACTTACAAGGATTAAGAAGACTTTCACATTGTCGTCTTGATTGCAGAGAAAGGGGACTCGGTATAATGTTGAACTGGGTCAGATCAGTGTGGGAAAATTCAGCCCTCAGTTCAATAAATTCAAACAGCTCCATGTTATGAGATGTGGGATAGTGCAGCTTGCACACACTGTCTTGGCCCCTGTGAGGATAATTCATTAACTTCCCTAATCCTCTCATGTGGTGTTGCAGCAAAAAAAAAGATGAAAAGCTCACTGAATATCAAAACGAAGTCTGAGCTCAACACTATGGCCCTCACACTCTTTCACAAGTGTCTCTCAGAAAGGATGCTACATGTTCCAAGCATGCATGTCCTGTGTTAATGAGCTTCAAAATACATTTTGGGCAGCTTATGGCTGCCACGCACCGCTGTGGGATGAGAACAGCTCAATAAAATATACACAGGAGGTCGAAACGGTAGGGAAATAAAAACCCCTTTTTGACAATGTTAAGCCTCGCAGCTGCTTTGGGGCAACTGAGGGGTTTTTATCAGCTCTTCAGATGTTGGATCATAGGGTGCAGAAAGCTTTTCAAGGGTAAGCAAAGTCAGAGGAGTCAGTACTGTACCAGTACATGAATCTACCCATATGATTAACATACATGTCACTGTGTGTTCATGGACTTTCCATTCATAGCTGCTGTCATTTTGCTGCTTGTTCAGTGTATGTATCAATGTGCCTTTTCAGTATCACTATGCATTTTTTCCATGAGTTGATCAGAATTTGAAACATGACTGAATTTTTTCAAGGAATTCAACTGAGCGTAAGTGCTCTACAGATTTATACAGTGATTCACACATGGGAACAGTCCTGAACTGTCTTCAGATATTGCCAAATAGAAAACTCTGCAGTGAAGTAAAACTAAAAGTCATCCAGCTCACAAGCAACTGAGTGGTATCTTCTCAGGGGTGTCACTTGGAGCTAGTCACGAGCGGGTCTTTAGCAGGACCAGTGGCCCCCACGAAGTGCAAGTAATTAGTGGTGTGCTATTTGGCCTTGAAGGTATACTGCTAATACTGTTTCAGGTTACTTCTGTGGGTTGTAAGCTAGTTAACTGGGTATGCTAACATTAGATACATAGACACATCTGCCCTTGAGATATCAAAAGCGCTTCAAAAAAACATTTTAGTCTTGAAAGGAACAAGTGTATACAAGTGATACATTCTTTGAGTCTCTGTGGCTGCCCAGGGGAGGAGAAAACGAGTTTTATGATGTATGCTCTGCACAGATAGTGTTATAAAGGAGAGGTCAAGACACAAAGGTCCCTTGCAGACAAACATTACAGGAGCATTCTATAATGACCATGGCATAGGTTAATGACTGTGCACTTGGTGTGAGCTACTAACGTTGAGTCCATATTGTGATGTATGATGCAGTGATTGTTTGGGGTGTGTATAAATTAAAAGAATGCCATCTCCTTGACATCCTGGATGATGAAATAAGAGGCACTTTAGGTAAATCCTCTGATAAAGCAGCCTGACCCCATTGTGAATGATACAATCAAAAGCACTTGCACAGGTCGCTGTCAGAATCATCTGTCTAGTCAGTCCATTAAGGCTGAACGTCAGCCCTTCAGCTTCCTCTGTGAAGCAGGAGGACTCAGAGAAAGAAAAGGTTTACAGTCTGCAATCAGAAGGATAATCTTAACAAACTTGCAACGATGGAGAAGGTTGGTAGACGCATATTGTGACTTGCTGGCTTCATGTTGACCCTTCAAACCACAATGCTGCCCTGCCCCGAGTACTGATATCTCAGTGCCAGTTACAATCATTATAAAACTAAACTCTCAGTTTGATACAGTATCACCTTTATTTATCAAGACACATACTATATCTGACACTGGCGCAAACATAAATTAATGTTGACTTACCAAGGTCAATATCCGCTCCTCTGAAGGAGGAAGCTATGTTCGTTGAGGGTGTTTAACATTAAAAATTATGATATTGCATCAAGGCAATAAATAAAGGAGTAAATATGTGGATAGGAAGCAGGATGACGGATAGCAGCACTTGCTGCAGCCCATTAGTTGTTGACAGCTTCTGCAAGGGAAGCAGGCCGGAATCTGTGGCCTGTAATTCTGTCTCATTACCACGCTAGTGGGCACTTCCTCCCCTGGACCTTTAATTAATCTTTTATAGTTTGCCTGTCGCTGGTCTTTGTTTTATTGTGCGCTAACTTGTGTGCTATGATGCCTGATTTATGGCAGTCATTGAGCGTCTACAAATCAGAGAATATTTTCATTGATTACCACAAATTGTCCAATCTTTTCTATGTTCTTGGCCCCTGATTGGGTGGTATTTACTGATTGCCTCTCCCTAACTTTAAAATCAATCAGTGGCCACAGTCAGAGTGGCTGGATAAATCCAGGCCAAGGCAGCTGCTCCTCCTCCATTAAAAAATCTCTGAGGCATCAAATGAATTCTAATTATTGATAACGTTTATATATGCAGCACTTATCTCTCATACAAAGACAAGAATTTATTGAATGCACTGGGTCTTTATTTTGAAATTAACTGTCGATTCGATCCATACTGCACAGTAAAAGTCACGATGCATGCAATCCAACTGACTTTGCTGAACTAATGAAATGTCTCTCTTGTATGATTGTCATAAAACATACTAACATGGTAAATTAATTGTACCTGTTCCCCATCAACATGTTAAAATAGCTGCTGCAAACATGTTTGCATGGTGACAATAGCATTTAGCAGCTGCTTTGATACTATTTGACTCATTTATCTGACAATGACATCGCTTTCACTTGCACTTTTGACATGAACTGGCTTCTTTATACAAGGCGTGGCTGATAATTATAGAATGCATTCAGGGCAGCAGAGGTGTTCTGCTGTCTGGGCTGAATCTAATGCAGTCACATCTGCTTAACGTCACAATGTGGGAGCACCTACAGGTCTAGGAGGGAGAAAACAAAGCTGCACAAAGAGGGAGATACTGCCGGTGAGACTGGACAGGTTTAATGTGCTGGCCACTGGCGTCTCATACGGTACTGAACAACAAGGAGGAATCTGCACGTTTGTGGGATCAGTGTGTGATATGAGTCCGTGATGACAAGTCCTGATTTATATTGAGGTGGACATGGATGTACAGAGCCCCGAGGGTGGCTCACCTAGTCACACATTACCGTCACTGTCAGGAAGGAACAATGAGAAGGAGAGAGAGTTTTCTTCATCTGAGCTAACCACAACATGTAAGAAACTCAGCACCTGGAATACAAATGCCCATTATTAATATTACATTATATGTTACCTCAAAGTAATAATCGGCAAATATTTGATTTATTTTGCTACTCTCTGTTACAGATTTATGCTGTAGCCACAAATATTGTGGTCACAGATGTGTCCTCCAAAGATGACTGACCGCATCAGTCATTTCAGTATTGCACAACAAGACTAAGAGTTCTGTATTTAGGCTTTCAGTGAGATGCAACATCATGCTAACATGCTCACAAAGACAACGCTAACATTGTTTACCATGATAACAATTTTAGTTTAGCGAGAGAAAGGGTGTGAGGTGTACATGCTGAGTGTGAGAAAGAGAGAAAATGAAAGAGACATGCGTGGCGTGAGAGCAGTTTCCCTGAGTAATATCATCTGCTGACATACACATTGTAGAACCATTTTAAAACTGCAGGTCTGAAATGGGATTTTTTAAGCTCAACCATTAAAATCTAAGAATTCAAATAACTTTCTTCATTGAGAATTTTATAGATTCCACATTACAAATGACCTTGAAAAGAGGAAAAATAGAAATGGTAATGAAAAAGTGCTTGCTGGGATAAAGTTACAGAGGGGGTAAAAGGGTTTAAAGCAGCTGATAAAGGTGCAGAGTAAGAACTGAGCACTTTGGGGTGTATCATAGACAATATTAAAGAATCAGACTCAAATAGCAGAAGTAATGCTGTTGTTATGTAGGTCTGCAATTACAACAATCAAAATACATGCTTTCTGTACTGTCTTCTAAGACAAATTGATGATATTTTTATAATTTTTCTTTAATGATATTGCCGCCTGTGATCTTACAAAGAAAAAACAACAACATGCAAACCATAACCGTTCCACTGCAATCAACCCATGATGAGTAAGCCATCTTTGACTGATTAAAAACTCCATCATACATTTTTGAGGGACTTCCTGTTTGGTCTGGCTCACATCCCTGCCTAAAAACAGCACCCTGCCTGTTGCGTATTTTGGTGCTCGCTAAATGTCCTCTCAAATATTTACAGAGCTCCTTTTAATAACTGCATTTCCCTCACAGCTCATAAGCATCTCTGCCACTTGAGCCTGATTTTGCTCCATGAGTGATTGAAGTGATAAGAAAATCTAAACATCCGCCAGGTTTATCCTTCATAGGCTGTGTTTTCAGTGGCGTGCATTGTCTCTGACAATTAGCGCAGAGAAATGGAGCCCTTGGTTGCAGGCCTTGCCTTTTTTGTATGCTGACAGACAATTCCCTTTGGGGTCACAACTCGGCAACAACACAAAGACAAAAGACAGACAATAGAAAAGACAAACCTGAGAAATAAGATATGAGGAACATCATGACTTTTAACGCCTTTGGGGGAATAAGTCCGCCAAAAGCTAAAGGCAGGTTACATCAAGCTCATCCACTGTCCAACTCGCTTGAGCGGCTATCTACTGTTTTCTCCTCATACCACCTCACCAACACCCCCTCGCCTCCTCTCCCACCGACTCAACCCCCCACCATCAGCCTCCCACCTCGTCAATAAATCCATCTGGGAGATCAATGCTGCAGCGAATCACTAAAAGTTATCAGCTGAAGCTCTGCCAAATCAGCAAACACAATCACTATGTAAATCCATCTTTACTTCTCTTCCACAAAGACTAGGCTTGCTTTGAGTGTAAAGGAGGTCTGAGTATGAGTGAAGCTACATTCTCAGGGACCTAAATGTGTGATAGAAACGGACAATATTGGCAGCTTTGACTGGTTGCTGAACCTCAGCACCGTTCTCAGAGGAGCTACATATTCTCACTAGTATCAACAAACTCCCACATTAGGTAGCACAAAACAGGTCAATAAAACATGCACATAGGCAGGAAATATTTCTATTATTTCTTTTCAAAGCAAGGTATCATATATTGAGTAACAGGCGACTTTATGGTTATTTTATCCGTGTGACTTCAACAACGAATACTTTTATGTTTATTAGAAAGATGCCATGGGCCAGTCATTTATATGCTTAGATTGTACTCTGATGGTGACATCTGTGCTTCTGTCAGTCATGGTGCTACTGCGGCCACCACCTTCCCCATCGCCGTGGGCAACCCCCCTGTCCTACTCCTCTCTCCCCAGATCTCTCCCAGTGTCTGTGTCTCTCTCCCTTGCTCTCTCTCTCTCGGCCCTAGACAGCTTGGTCATCCAGGCCTGCAGGAGTGGGACTCGCCGTGATGAAATAGAGGCAGGCAGTTGTTCCTTCAGCCCTAGGGTCATTATTTAAAAAGTGACAGAGACTCCAGTGAGTGAACGTGAGAGAGGTGTGGAAGGAGGGAGGGTGAAGAAGAAGGAGGGAGAGGAGAGAGGGTATGGCACTCAGGAAAGAGGGGAGGAGGAGAGGCAGGGGGGGTTTGGTTCTGCAGGTGTATTGTCCAGCGGAGGGAGAGGGTGCTGGGAGACAAATGAATCCAGCAGGCATTTGGTACACACCGGAGATTGCTTATCGATCCAGATCGCAGTATTCAGGCCAGCCTGAGAGAGGGCTGAGAATTTTCTGAGGGAGTTAATAACCTGGCAGCTCAGCTGTCTTGTCCAATTCACCAAAGGCAGAGGCCTAATCAGGGCTGGATTCCTTTTTCTGTCTGAGGAGGGGGCTCTAACCCTCCACCCTCTCTTTCAGCTTTGGCCTCTCTCTCTCTCTGTCTTTCCATCTCTGTTGCCCTCCCCCATTCCTCCCTTTCTCCATAGCCCCTCACTTCCACTCCATCGGAGCTCTGAAAGTGATTGAAATGACAGCCTATAGAAAGAGGCTAATCAAATTGTTTATTATCAGTCTGAATCAATATGTATGGATTGTTAAAACATCAAAGTCAGCCCCTGGAAAAGTAATAGTCGTCGGCCGGCAGCAGCTGCTCAGCCAAGGCTGGGTCGTTCCATTTAAAGCGACTTTCACTCTTACTTAAGTCTTGATGACCCGGCGAGGTCAGTTGGCTGAAGGGGATGTACATGATTGTGCTACAGCGTCGAGGCACAAAACTTCCTTCCAGCCATACATGTCTGTTTGGGCTGACTGATAAACAATCCAGCAACTGAATAAATGAGCCTCCATGGTACTGAGATAAAGAGCATTGCTCACCTACTGTGCTCCAAGCAATATTTTGCACTACTGGTCACTGGTTTCCTAAACTTCAATATTTTGCACCCATCGTCTCTGAATCACTCTCCTCTCTTCAGGAAGCCAAGTGTGAATTGCAAATGAGGTCAGGCTGATGAATGAGTCAGCTGAAGGGATCAGATTGCTTTGAGATGGACATTGTAGTTGGTTTCAGGCCGTGAGACAAACTGGCATGGAAGATTGATGGATAGCCATTGTCCATTCATTGGCGCTGAGTGTGACACCTGATGTTGAGTCGGGGTCTCCCTCCACCTGCAACACCCCATAAACACAAGGCATGTTGTGGGTTGATAGAATGATTAGACACTGAATGATATCTTCTTCTTCTGAGGCTCTCCATCTTGACCACTCTACCGTAGAAAACAAGGTAGTCTAAAGACACCAGGTCAAATGTGAAAGGATTACATAATTTGTGCCTTTACAACACAAAAATTATGTAATTTAATGATTCATGTTTCTCACTAAGAAACGCGTACATCTCTGTTTTTCACCAAACATCAGGACAGCTACACTCGTGTTAAGGTTCAGGGCAGGACATTAAAAATGATGCACTTGCTTGCTGCTGCTTGGAGGACAGGCTCAGTGACCACCATGTCATCCCGCTGACCTCATTTGGTCCCAATTTTTCTATCACTCATTTCAGTCGTCAAATTGTCAGTTCAATGAAGCCTGGTTGCCATTTCAAACAATTCACTAATCCATATCACTATAGGTGAAGCTTCCTAATTGGAAGTCCACTCAACTCCTTATCATCGGCTCCATTACATGAGCCACAGAAAGGCACCATCATTCATCATGCTCCAAATTTGTACTGTCATTTTTCTTTTGGATAGAAGATAAGGGCCAGGGGGCCATATTGATTTTATAAAAAACATGAAGCTGAGGCTCCAGAAGTGGAATGTTTGCCTGTTATCGATAATTGCTTTAATAAGCATGACGGATAGAGGAAAAAGGAAACACACATCTGGGTCTGACACCCTCAAAGAGAAAGATAATCAAACATTTTCATTTTTATATTTTCACCTCAATTTATATCTTCCTCCTCAGCAGTTCAGTCATGTAGTGTTCTCAGGTTATCACAGTTTTGTTTAATATTGTTCAAAAAAGAAAGAAGGCAAAACTACATGAACATCATAATCATGTCAATGAAAATTATTAGTCCCTGTTTACAAATGACTGTGCAACAACAACAGAAATGACTATGTTTTTGAAATAGAAGCAGATTTTTTAACATCAAAACCTATTCTGAAATACAGTGTAGACATTGTTAATATTAAAAACGACTATTGTATATAGAAACTGTCATTTAAAAGAATATTTACATAAACATACAGAGGCCTATAGTCATCAAACATTAGTATTGTCTTCCAATAGCACATTATGTTTGCTAATGGAAGTTTATTAAATTAAGAGGATAACTGATCATTATAAAACCATTTCATAATGATGGTAACACATCTGAAGACATGCATCTTTTCATGGAAAAGATGGTAAAGCCTGTGTGTGTCCAAACTTTTGACTGGTAGTGTATAATGAAGTAATGGAGTATTATTAACTTAACATGGTAGAAAATAACAACAACAACAACAACAATAAGAATACTTATTATTATTATTATTATATAACACACTTGCACACAGTAATACAGTAATATAATATAGTAATACATAGGATGCAAAGAGCCAGAATCAAATGTGTTGTGAAATAATCATTGTAGTTGCTATCAAAACATGACAAACACATTGTCATTCAAAAATGTAAAAATAAAAAAAAACTTGTAGGCTCTGTTTTCCCATCCTCCACCCACGTCATTCTCTCTTCTAGGCTGAGCCAACTGAGCTGTAGCTGATGGCAGGGTTAAAGAAGGGTTCTTGCCAAAGTAGTGCTGGGCACGTAGCTGCATAGTAAACACCCAGGGTCCCTGCTCTTGATATGATGGGGGTCTCTAATTAAAGAGTGCAACAAGACACCCCTAGCCAAGGCTCTCCCTATCTGCTCTACACCCACAATTAAGTCCTCCATGGGATCCAAGGCGCTGCATTATTGATGGAGCAGAACGTTTGATTAGAAACTCTTAACACAGCTCCGGAACAGAACAGCCAGTCCATTGTCATTAAACACCACTTAAACCAAGTCAAAACATACCAGTTGGACATGCTTCTTAAACATCCGAGTTATGATGGAGTCGGTGAGGGGGAGGACAACTGGATTGAATATCAATTCTTTGTGAATGCATACTGCTAGCATATGCTGAAGGGTTTTATCCGTATAGGATAAAAAGGTAAACATTATACCTGCAGGCCAGTTAACAGAGGTTCTCTTGATGACTTGCAGGAAAGAGGAAAAAAGTGGATTTCATGTTCAGGAAACACATGTGAGAGATAAAAAAAAAAAGTAAGTGGAGCGCAACAGTGTCAGCGCACCATATGATGAGTCAGTGAATGTTTGAAATTATAACAAGCCCTACACCAGGAAATATGTACTTACATCAAAGCCAGGCTGCTCTAAGTGGGGCTAAACAGTATTACCGGCCCACAGTCAATCAACTAGTGCATAGATAATGTATCACATTATATCAAAAGCCCTGATAATGAGAACAGGATGATGTATACAGTACCTAAACATACATACAGATGTGTGGATGTAACTTGGATGGGGATGTAATGGGGTGACAAATTAAAGCGTGCTACAACATGCTTCACTTTAAACATGTATGCCTTCTTCTCTTTAAAATAAACTGCACTGTTACACACAGCAGGAGGCATGTGGGTGTGTGGGAATGAATTTCTGAAACACACTATAAGATGCATTTCTTGCTCTGTATGTGCACTTGTGTGTGCATATGTGTCTGCAGCAGAGTAGAGCAGAGGGAATACTGCAAATCTGTGCACTTCGCCTCTGCAATCAGCCTAATTAATACAAACTCAAGGGTTGATAACATTGTGGCTGAAAGTAGATCTCCTTAAGAGATATTTAATCCAGCTAAAGATTGCACTGCTCCCTTCTCTTCCATGGCATCACAATCAAAGGTATTGGGTGGGTCTCTAGTGGACTCATTAGCAGACTACTCAGCAGTAGGGGTCTCAGCTAAGGCCCCTCCTCCCGCCCACCCATCCAAACAAGCGTACACATAAACCTCACCTTCCCTAGATGCACAGTCCAAACTCAATGCTCTCTGACCAGAGCAATCAGATATGTGCTTATTAATACTATTATGACATTTATTAATCGTCACTGGTGGAAGCCCCACACACTCTCATCACTACTGTGATTAATCACAACTTTATCAGCAAGCCACAAACCTTTGTGTGTGTGTGTGTGTGTGTGTGTGTGTGTGTGTGTGTGATTGAGGTCTCATTTTACCAGGGCAGGGGTCAGATATCAGGGACAGGAGTGATCAGTAGCTACTCAGTGAACATCATCCAGCTAATGAATGTTCTGGCATCACCTTTGTGCAACTGTTGCCACCTAAATGTATCTTGCAGCAATAACTAATACACCTGAGAAACCACCTGACAAATAAGCATTTTAGGATGTAAACTTTTTTTGAGAAAAGAAAATGGTATTGAATAACAAAGAATTTATTATTTTTTATATTTATTTATCAGTCAACATTATGTAAATATTTCAAATTTAGCCAAAAGTAAAATGTTCTGTCCCTAGGCAGGCTAATAAAAAGCAACATTCATTACTGTAATGAATCCTATATACATCCTTTAACACCTGTACATTCTGCCTCTGTTTAAAAGTCACGGTCTCTGTATGGAAAACCACTGTGATCTTTCTGTCAGGAATAATCAGTATATCTATCCTTGTACCTGATCTGAATTTATAATACACCAGGTTAGTAAGTAGAATCAGGTTAAAGAGTGCTGAGCCATGTTAAACCACTGCAACACAGGAGCATGCATCATGTCCACGCATTAATAAAAGGCAACTCTGCTATCATTATAAGCACCATACGTGCCTGGGCTCCACTTCCTGGCTGCTCTAATAGCTAACTGGTCAAGGGTGATTTATCTGATAAACTGCTTTTGTGTTCCACAAGCCTGAAAGATGGTTTAGTTTAGCCTAGTCTGCCATAATGTGCTTTATAAATATAAAAACAAATGGTTGCCTAGGGAGGAAGAAAGATGTACTTTGTATATTTGTGTTGGGTGGAGTGGGTGTAGGTCAAATTGTATCCTCTTGTGCTTAGGGGGGGGAGACAGGAAAAGCCTGAGTTATAACTCTTCCATCACCTGGCTTATGCCTCCCATGCATTACTCAGGATATAGCGCAAATTGCAGCCGGCATCCATTAGTTCTTTTCAGGGTTAATATTGATGTAGATATCATGCCTATCTGCTGTGTCATTTATTTGAAATACTATGTGCGAGGAGTAGCTCAGGCAGTGAATCAAATCAATTGATAGAGCAGTTAGCCTTGCAGCCTGGGCTGCCTGGGAGCTGCCGAGCGAGCATGAAATATTATGGAGATTGTTCTTTAAAGTGATCTCTTCATCATCATTTGTCTGCAGCCTGGGCGATCCTATCCCCCACTGCTGCCTTCCTCTTGGGCACCAGCTGTCATAACTAAATCAGCCGGATAATGCAGTCATGTGCACAGTTCTACTGCATGCCCCCGCAACAGCCGCCTTCACAACCCCACCCACACCCGCTGCCTCCCTCCTCTGCCCCCTTCACCCGCTCATTGCTGCAGCCACACATGTCAAGGAGGATCCAGAGAGTCGCTCATCATTGCCACTGATGGCCCTCCTCTCTGGGGCCTGCTTGTTTATGTCACTTCCTATGTGCAGGAATGCTAGTTCATGTCACCCTGTGCAGCAGGGGTGGGTACGCCTGCTGTTTTACTTCATGTTTGGCTGCTCGTGACGGGCAGAGAGGTACACCGTGGAGCTCAGTCACAGTCCTCCTGGATGTTATGACAGCCAGCTGAGCTGCCAGTCTGCACTACGCTGTAAGTGAATATGACGGAGACAGTTTTTATGGCGCTCTTCACAGTCTGTTAGCATGAGGCTGGATGTCTGTTTTTACTGCCCATAAATGGAGTGGCATGCATATTTTCTGAGTCATTAGAAGGACAGTCAGGAGACATACTCAGAGGGAGATGCACGCCACTTAGGCCAGGCCATTTACCATTGTAAAAATCTCATCACGGAACCTCTCAGGGTGATGTAAACACTTACTTGGAGAACATTTCCATGTGTCAGTGAGAGATGAGATGAGAGGGTATCTTCAGTGTCAGGGCCCAAACTACACAGGGCCTTAGAGGAAAAAGCTACATTATTCAGTGGCAAGGCACCCAGATCCGGCAGACGGTCATGCCATCCTGATCAGTGGTTCATAGCCTACTGATATTACAGTCAACAGGCTCTGGATATGGTAACAGTAAAGACAGTGCCATGCTTAACTCTTCAACTTTCCAAATGAATGTGAATGAATGAGAGGGCGCCAGGTTACATGCACACATACACTTTGAATATTTTGGTGCTGTAATAAGCTAAATAATATCTGTCGTTATTAAACAATGTACTTAACTTTTATTTCATAACATGACATTTCATCACTAAACAAACACAGACACAATTATACAAACCCCCTCCCCCCCCAAAAAATAAACAGAGCCTGGACATTATTCTCTGGCAAAATCGTATCAAGTCAAACATTTATACCAATTATCTGCTGACAAAATAGGCGTCTATAATGTTGAGACAATGATGTCAGACTACAGCCAGTTACATTTATATTTTCTAAACAAGTCATTCTGGGCAGCCTGGTCAAGGCGGTGACATCTGCATGACTCTTAGTCAGAGAAACAATGAGGGCTCTTAGCAGAGAACAGAACCCCTATTTGTCACTGTATGCTGATAAAATTCATACAGGGTCATTGTATGGGTCTGAAAATGGATGTTAAATCCATTAATCAAAGCCAGATGGATTATGTGCTCTATGGGTTATGTCCTACTGCTTACTCTAGGAGATACAGAGGTTTAAAAGACCATAGTATGTGTATGTGGATGTCAGTGGGTGTGCGCACACATGCACTTGTGTGTGTCAGTTCCCAATGAGTGATGATGACCACTGGCTCACCATATTGATCAGGAGAGCTCAAGGAAGGGTGTGAGACAGATAGCCACACACCAACTAGAATAGCACATGAATCTTTGCACAACAACGCTGCATGGCTGAGGATGTTTAAATGGAACTTAGTGTGAAGGGTATCATTTAAGCTGCCTTATTATTGTTTACATATTAAAATAATTAAAATCAGCGAGAAAAACAGATGCAGGCAAGTGAGAAAAAAACAAGATGCTTTAAAAACAGAAATTAGGGAGAAGGGGGATCAAGCAGGGTGCAAAGAATGCCAGGGTTAATAAAAATAATGGTTTAAAATACCACTCAGACCACCCATCCTAAAAATGTAAGCTATGCACTCACACCACTATAAGATACCGTTGGCATATGCTATGCAGATGTAACCCTCAATGAAGACCTGCGTTATTAAGCGAAAGCAGAATTTTGGCTCCATCTCAAAGAGAAGTTGTGTATTTACAGGAATCAGAAGGTGCAAAAATAGCTTGCAAGCTTCCAGCTTGGCTGAAAGATTAATGTTAAAGAATAATAGTTTGTTTCTGAATAAAACCAACCATCAAAGTGTGCCACAGTGTAGTTATCTGTTTCCACATCCACATTTTTAAATGAACTTTCAATCAAAAATTTTAAACTTGGATTTTTGCCTACAAGAAAATTCTGTATGTATGTAGTGTTGGGTTTGTGACTCATACTGCAACACCAGCTGGATGCCATCCCCACCCAGCTTTCCACTGCTGATTGGACAGGTAAACGCAAAGACTGTGTTGTTTCTCTCCGCAATTTTCCACAGATTCAGCAGAATGTGTTTTATAGTGCTTTTTTTGTTTTTACCAATCCAAACAATGTGTGTGCGTTCCATACCGTCATACACATGGCTCTGGTTTGGCTTGGCGAAGTAGATTTCTCTCTCTTTCTTCCTGTGGTTATTAATTATACAGATATTGTTCTGGCACATATTGTAAGAGGGCTGCTAGATAGCTTTGGAGGTTCATCTAAAGTCAGACACTGAAGTTTAATTTCAGCATTGGACTTTAATATCCCTTTTCATGGTCCAAGTGGTGCTCTGGTCTCTGTCGACTATGCATTGCTGGGACACGCATGGCTCTGGAAGTAGGGGAAACAGCCAGTGTAGGACAGCCTCTCATGACTCCCTGGGGGCAGATCTGTGCAAACTACACTGCAAATTACACAGTGGGTTGCTGTGCACCCTGAGCCAGTGTAAACAACAACAGCGTTTCCCCTCTTATACTATGAATCAAACTGAACTTATATGACCCGTGTCTGAGTCCACACCCATACTTTGTATGCCCCCCCAAACCCTTTTAATGACACACCTACGTAGTAGCGTTCAGCCCTGAGCTAGCTTCCTCTCTCCTCCCCCTTCCACTGACTTCATTCATGAAAACTCCTCCTCCCTTCATCCCACCGGTCTCAGTGTGTCACATTCTGCAGCTGTTTCATTTTAGGAACTGGGGACTCCAGAAGTTTGCCTCGCAGCCACCAGACTTCTCTAAGAGCCAGTTGGAAACCACAGCCAATACTTGTCCGAAATGCTCTGGCAAAGTTAAATATAGAGCCCCTCAGTTGTAGTAAGAGATTTAATAAATTCCTTCTTCAAAGTTTGCATAATGCTTTCTGGTTTAAAAGAACAAAGTCCCCTTGCTTGTTATTTCCCAGGCCTATTTGTTGATCTCTCATTGCTGGAATATAGCATTTCAGTAATGGTCTGCTGCAAACCAGCTGATGTGTTTAATAAACTTTACTGTGGCTCAGTCTGGGCGCTACCTCCCAGTTAGTTACAGACACAGAGGAAGGCAGTGGGCCATAGCAGTACAGAATGATTCATTAACACTTTTAATTCAGCAATTAAATAGCTATAGTATATAATTATCCTTGTAAAAATCAGCAAATAAATCAGGTCCTGAAATACAACATTTGGTGCTTTTTATGATATAATAAGTACAGTATGAGTTGAAAAAACAATCTAAAGACTAGAACAAATGCTATTTAATTATTATCATATGATAAAAGGTTACACATTAGGGTATTATATTTTTTGTTCACTTTGCTAATGAAGGTCAAAATGCACACTATGCACAATTTTTATAATTAATTATTTTATAATTTCTAATTAATAGTGTCATAGTCATAATGTGCATACAATACATCTATGCTGTCCTGTAATGTCATGCATACTTTACAAGGGCTGTTTTCATCAAAGTAATAAGAAACAACCAAGCAGTCTTATTGGTCCAAGATGTGTTGTGATATGTATTGGTTACCATGACAACTCATAGTAAACAGAAAAATTTGTTGTAACCAGCAAAGCAAAACAATTGTGAAAACAATTGTGATTGCTGCATTTAACCAAATACAGCTAGAGAATTTTCTTAGCGACGGTCATAATGCTTTTAAAAAAAATTATATATTTTGCATTACTGTATTGGGTTTTATTTGAACTTCAAACAAAAAGTAGAAATGACATGTAAACTATTTAAATGAAAATTTACCTAACATCCATTTCTAGACTACAACATACTTCAGAAATTATGAGTAAATTATAACATAATTTGCTATATAATTAATTTAAAAAACAAATAGGAAAAAACAAATACTGTATGATTTAAAGGAAGTATATAGCTGGCCCCAGCTTGGCAGTGTACTCTGTGGTGGAGGTCTGTGTCACGTCACCAGAATGTGTGGCAGTGTGCTGTGGGTCCTGAGAAAAAGAGCCCGGAGCTCCACATTATCAGCTGGGTTGATAACAGCATGGAAACACTGAGGCCAACAGGAAAGACACGCAGGGATCCTTCCCAGATCTGGCCACTGTTCTCTTTTCAAAGCCAGTAGCCCCAGAAAGGCTCTCACCCAGCTGTTAGCTCAGAAAGTGGTGTGTGAATGCAGGTTAAAGAGGCTTGCAAATGTGAAAGTAGAAAAGAAAAGATGATGTCACAAACACACACGCTGAGCTCCTCATTAATGTTTCTTCATTCAAACGGAAAACTAAAAAACAAAAGTGCAGGGTGAAAAAGGTCATTATAATATAATTTCTATATAATTTATTTATTATTGCAGTTTATCTTTTAATTTACAAAAAAACTGCTATTATTAAAAAAAGTGTTGTACATACAGAATTTGTCCTTTAGTTTAAATTGAAGCCTTGTCTCAGGCTATTCTGACTTTCGGTCAAGGAGCTTGACGTGAATTAATAGGACACGTTAACTTGCCACATGAAAAAACATGTCCATCCCACTGACCTTCTTCACATTGTGCGCACATGATGTTACTTCCATACATAAACATATAGCAGGAGCGGTCATGTGAACACAGGACTGTAATTAATACCATGTACAATTTCCCCTACCCCCCAATGCCCCCACACATCCCCCAGCTCCACATTAACTTGTGGGGAGGAGGTGAACAAAATGCCCCTCTGCTCATCTCCCCTCCCATCGCTTCCTTCTCAGAGGGGAAGAGTGCAGATGTGAGGAGGGTCAAATAAATAGCCGTGATTCAGCCACAGTTTCACTTTGACATCCACTTAGCCTCAGGTTCCCTCTGCCAGCAGCCACCTGTTGCTCTTCTTTAAACAGTGCCTGGTGAGGAGGAAGCCCTCTCATGTGGAACTGAGCCCCCACCAATATGCTCTAAGGAACTGTAATGGCTTAAATAAAATTGTACAGGGCCTCGGTGTTGTCATTCAGGCCTTTTACATGCTTCAGAATTATGCAGATAGAAAAGGAGAGGAAAGTGGAGAATGAAAGTGGGGACTGAGATAGATATAGAGAGATTCAGCCATGTGGCCAGATGCTAAGGTCATTAGGTCTGTGAATGAACAGAG
This sequence comes from Ctenopoma kingsleyae, assembly GCA_032353495.1. Classification (NCBI taxonomy): domain Eukaryota; kingdom Metazoa; phylum Chordata; class Actinopteri; order Anabantiformes; family Anabantidae; genus Ctenopoma; species Ctenopoma kingsleyae. The sequence goes on along the minus strand of JAUBNQ010000017.1, from coordinate 22,119,871 downwards.
GGACAAGAGGGATCTACTGTATAGAGCTGGATATAAAGAAGCAGGATACAGACATCTGGTGTGATTTTGCACTGGGAGGAAAAGTTAAATATGGAAGAAGAAAAGCACGTACACCCTATTTACTTTAATTAGGTAAAAATCATAACCACATACGCTTTCACTGAATTTAAGAGCTGACATGATATTCTAGCAAGAGCATTTTGGTGCTTAGTGTTTGGCATAAAGATGCACTGTGAGAATATAAATATTTCCTTGAATATACACTGGCTAAGACAAAAACATCCGACACCTCAGCTGGCCTCAGAAACCACTCTGGCTCCTTTCAGCAAAATGCAATACACTGGTTTTAAGGTTATTTTTCATGTCAAGGTTTTTATGGATGTGCACTGACTTTGGGGAAGTTTGCACCGGTAACTTCAAATTACTTAAAATGCTGTTTTGATCAAACCTAATTAAACACAGGCAATTACCAAAGTGAAATTAGCAACATTTAAATGCATCCATTTACTTGATTAAAGTTAGATGATGAGAGTGAGATAAGTGAAGACCAATACTCGAGCAGATGAACGCAATAGGGCAAGATATTGGGTTTCAGGTGAAATGAACTCAGACTGAGAGTAGGACTTTGACAAAAAAGAAAAGACAAAAAAGAAGCTACAGGTAAATAAATGAAGAATGATGACCGTGTCACATCTTGCCGGTCGAGCTCGACTGAGTATCGTGTAAAGCTCAAAGCTTCGCCCTAGAGTGTCGTATGCTGACACGGGCCCTGCCACAGATGCACAGGGCCTCTGGTTACAATGCAGAGAAATCCTGCCTGCTCAGACCCAGCTCTATTACTGAGGCCGGAACAAAGATTGAAGGGTAACTGCCTACCTGAAGTAAATGTAGAAGCATCCAGATTTATGGAGCTCAAACGTGTCGGAGAAGGGCTCTCTGTTATGTATGATGCAGGACAGACAGGGCTAATTATGATCCCATTAGCAGCGCTGTTGTCACTGCTTCTTTGTGAACCTGGTGAACCAGGGATTTTACCAAGTGTCCTCATGTTAACCAATAGCAGGACAGATCAAGCACCCAGCAGGGAGAAAGCAGTCAGAGTGAGCCTATTGTGTTACTCTGAGCCTGGCCTGGCTGTGCTGCTGTCCTTGTATGTGTGGGCTACTGCTACTACTAACTGGGGAACAGTAAAGCATCTGTCACCCCTTTTAAATCCCCAAAGGAAAGAAAAGCAGGTTCAGAGTTTCGCTGGCCTTACTTACAGCAGATGTCATAAAAAAGCCCCAAGACATTCATCCAATCAGTAGCATTTAACAGAGCAACTCTTTCTAACCAATAATTAGCTCAAATTGACCTGTTCTCTTCCTTTCTCTCTTTGCCTCTTTCTCTTTTCAGGCACTGATATGAATAATGAGGCGAGGGGGTTAACGGCAGGTCACTCAGAACTCCCTATCTGCCGTGTTATTTATTCAGTGGAATGAGAAATTGATCACATTATTGTGTTAAGAGGGACCTGATTCGTTATAATCAGCCCGGTATTGGCAGGGCAGGCCCGCAGGCCTCACTATTGCATTAGGAATGCTCAGGCAGCCATAGGTCAGCACTGCTCAAGCCATTTTACAACTTCACATCACCTCCCTGACCTTTTGATGACCACTTACAAAGACAAAAGAAAAGCTAAATTTGATATAAACTGCTGGTTGAACACCATGCATCTTCACTGCAGGAGGCAAAATGTCACAGGGATGATAATGTCTCCAATGAATATTCATGTGTGTTTGTATTAAACCAAAAACAGTGTATAGACAGCATACACTGTACACTGTGTGTGTCTGTACTACACAGAACACTAGTAGGCCATGACCTATAGGCTATATTTCTTTCTAAAAGATTGACATTTATTGAGGAAGCAGTACCAACATTAGCAGAAACTCAATCATTCAGCTATTTAAAAAAAAATTATAATTCCAAGCAGTGGTGGGTTTGAATCACTTTCTTTGACCATTTGCTCCCTCAACGCAGCATTTTTCCAAATGAATGAAAAACTGTGTAAATGACCAGGTGCACTAACCTATTCCCCCCGTGGTTACATCATGCCAGCTCATTAATCAAATGAGTCTGCTGCTCTGTTTGCACTAGGCCACAACGTATTGGTTAGTGCTTGTTGATTTAACTATAACACCCCAGCACATAAAAATGGCCTTGGATCTGAGTTTAATCTTCAACAAGACTGCATAATTTCTCATTTCATTAGCTGACGCCAATGTGTTTATCAGCTACTGTCCTTGACGTAATCTATGAAGTGTTATTTTTCATAAACATTATGAGAATTTTGGATGTTGACCAGATTGTCAAGTCACAACTGTCCAGGTCACCAGTGCCAATAAAACTTATTTAGAACAGAAAAAAAGCGTCACGCTCTAATACCTGACACATTTGTCAGGTTGAAAATGCATTTTTAATGTTCATATCAGCTTTGCTCTCTTAAAGCAAAAGATCAATGATTGTGATTGGATATTTTTAACTTTGATTAATATTGAGACAGTTAGGGTATAAACCCCCCACAGTGCATTATGAAACCTTTACCTCCTCACACCTGACTGTTTTTTAAGTATTTAGATCTGTATCTGATCTGTAAAAATATTGTAATCTGTATTTTCTTGTTGGTAAGATAAGAAGAACTATTCATAAACCAGGGCCTTTTAGCAACTTGCTATATTTTTTTTTATATGAACCACACATTATTTGTAATTGTTGTGTTTTAGTTTGAACCAAAGTGTTCTTCTTGAGGTCTTGTCAAACAATGTAAAATAACATTATCATTTATTTGAGCCGTTCTCCGGACAAATTTACTTTGTTTTAATTAGAACTGAAATGACTCCACCACTCAAGCAAAAATATTTCAGTATGCTTTCCACCTCTGGAAAACACTCCTCACTCTCCCTGACGCCCGCTTTCATCCTCCGACTCCCCCCAGATTGCAACGCCTGTTTACAGTGAAAAACATCTGCATTGAAATTATTCTACTTCCTGAGGCTTGAATAAAATCAAGTCTCCACAAAACAACAACAGGAAGAGGGCCATTTTTACAATAGCTGTGTTTAAATATGTGCAAGACTTCGGTGACGCCTGCGAGCAGATACTGTGTCAGCAGGGATTGGTGCAAAATATCACCCGATTCACACATTAACAGACACCAGGAGACATACCAAACCTAAAACAATGTCTGTCTTTGCTTTTTTTTCTTGACACAAGCTTAGTGTAATACCAATTATGCTCATTTTCAATCTTTAACAATACAAATCCAAGTATTTCTTATATGTTGTGATTGTTAAATAATATTTCTTTGTAATAGCTGTCATTGGTCTACATTTTAAAACCTTATCAACACTACATTTTTTTCACTGTCATTTTACTGAGTCAAACATAAATTATTTTTTGTCTATAAACTACAGGAATGACCAAATAAGCACTACATCTTAACTATTATCTTTTTTGTGCTTTGTCTCCACTGTTAGCCTGTCAGTCTGGGAGCCTATTTCCCATGAGGGCATGGAAAGAACTGGTCAATCATTATCCAATGGCAGCCCCTCCCTTACCTTAGACAGTTAAACACACACAGGTTGCTCCTCCAATCTGTTCCTTTTTTTGGATACAGCCATTGAGGGAAAAGATAACTAAAAATAAAACACTTTTGCCCCATATCCTTGTTTTCACAATCATGATGCAACAAAAACGAGTAACCAAGAAATGAAGAAAGACAGGCTCATCATTTCTACTGGAAGGGACCAACATACAGGAGAAAAATAACCTGTTGGCTAGAGGATGATGCCTTGTTTGCATGAACTGTATGTACAACTTGAAAGCATGTCTAAGGTTGCAAAAAACTTTGAATCACCCACTAAGCGGTTCATAACAGGAAATGGTACAAATAGCCATTAAGTTTTCCTTGTGTACTTTATTTTGTCCTTCCTCCAATTTCCTTTTTTCCTTCTCAAATGACCCAAACTAGCCTCAGGGCGTTCAGCTTCAGAGACAAGACCACGACGCCAAAAAAGCTACAGGTACTGGTGTAAACAATCCCCATCACTCTTCACGCTGCTTGAAACTTGTTTAAAAATGTCTCAGCGTCACCCTGAAATGTTTACACAAGCAATTGTGCACCCAGAATTAATCTTATGGGCTTACAATTAAGACATTGAGGAATTTCCCTCGACATGAGATGAGGCTGGCAACCTCATTCTCTCCCCTAACAGTAGCCTTGAGAAAGTGTGTACATAAACCTCCTGTGGTTACTCAAATGTTGTAAACTGTATAACTAAAGCTTAGGCTTCATTCATAAGCTGTTTACCTTGTCGATAAATCACAGTGTCCCTGAAGCGATAAGTGGTGACAGGAGGCTAAAGAGAGGAGAGGTGGATTTGAATTTTAAAACCTGGGCCAAAGTAAACCTGAATGGATAGAAGTCAGTTAGCTCTGAAAGTTTTTTGTTTGGTTTGTATTAGCTGTAACCAGAGATCAGGATACTTTAAGTCCAGGACAAATGTAGTTTATCTGTTCAAATAACTACATTAAAACTCAGGCTTGTGCTTAGGCATTGAAGAAAATGCTGGGAAGTGTTGGGCATAAAAGTATAGGTGAACTCCAGCACTTCAGCACACTTCAGTGGTCCTGTAGTTCTGTTCTCTTCTACTAGTTTGTGGGGCCAGTATTGAGAAAAAATAATATAAACACACTTAAACACTTAAAAAATGTTGGAGTACTTTAAAGTGTGGCATACCTAAGGTCTGCAATTTGCAAATATATTGTTTTAAAAATATCTTGTAAACACTAGGGATATTCCGCATTTTTCATTCTCTTATTATGCATTTAATTATTCATGGATACAAACAACAAGCAGACAAACCAGCAAAAAAACAAAACAAAAGATAATCATAATACAAACATCCAACATGGCCCCACTGTGTTCAAAGCAAACAGTAAAAACAGAATGAAACCAGCCAAAGTACTTATGCATAATGTATGAAAAATGCCTCTGAATTACGGTATTTCAATAAATGCACTGCACTGAAAATAAAATAAACAATGCATCTGTACAACAACTACAGATTAGAAAAGTAAAATCACATTAATGCCACTTTATTTTTTAAATAATGCAAAAGTCCATAAAATGTTTTGTCAACTTCATATTTAATGTCAGTCTGTTCCGTCATGTTCGTTTCATGTTACAATATTTACTCAAGGGACTAGTGCTATTATACATACGATGCCGTTTCTGTTAGGTTACCACAATTGCTCATTTTACTGGTGATTTTACGAAGTATAATATTGTATAACACTTGTGTTTTGTCTCTGTTAATAGAAGTACATTCTTGTGGCTGTTTGTGTTAAAGCTTTTATCGCAGCGCACACTGCAGCCGCACACACT
>JAUBNQ010000017.1:22093600-22114343 GCA_032353495.1 Ctenopoma kingsleyae | reverse complement strand
CACACTGCAGCCGCACACACTAATGGATGTTTTTTTGCTCATTGTATCTCAGCGTGATGCTTCTGTTTTGAAAAAAAAACTGTCTTTGTCTTAACAAAGTGTAAAGAGAGCTTTATTCCCAGACACACTGGAGGTGTGTTTACAAGTGGATGAAAAGGCCAAACAGGTCCCTGATAGGCAGAACTTTTTCTGGTAAGACAGAGAGCAGATTACACACAGACGCTGCAGCCTCCACAGCGCCACATTTCTCATAGTTTCAAGTAAGTGTTCACTTGATACCCTCTTCAAAAGGATAACACGGTAGACCTGTGCCACACGTCATGCATGAAGGTAAAAGATAAACTCGAAAATTTCAGCTGGGTTTCACATCCTTACAATTTAATCCCTACTATGCTAAATCTTTTGCCAGGATAGTAAAGTGACATTATGCATTATGCACCACTGAATTGAGTCCTTATGAAACTGTCAGTTACACAGATACACCCGTGTCCAATTATTGATGCACAACAGTATCATATCCCTTGCTATCCTTACACTGGGGCTCAATTACAGCTGTGAAGAGAAGCACCTGCTGTGACAGAAGCCACCGGGGTTGTGACACTGAATTTCTCAGCTACAGGGGGTGTCGAGGGTCAATTTGTTTTTCTGAGCCTTTGCTCAGTCACCTTTGCTAGGATCGATGATGTTTGACCTAACTTCACTGAAAGTCAGTCAAGTATGCAGATTGGCAGCAACAAGCAAGAACCAAAAAGAACTGTGCTTTTTTTTTAAATTGTCTCTGCATTTGTGAAAACAATCTTTCATTATTTTGCCCCATATCAATGTAGTGAATTACAAAAAAAACTCAAAAGGGCAACTGATGACAAACAAATGTCATCACTAATGTTGATAATGTCCTCGCTTATTGAACTGTAGTTTGGATACACTTTTACTAACAATTATTAGAATAAGAGCAGCAGAGCCTACAATCACAGAATAAGAATAAGAATAAAATGATATATGTAATTTACTTTTGGATCTAAAACAGATTAATTTAAAAAAAAAAAGTGCTTTCTGGAATTTTTCCTTTTGAACCTTCTTTAAAAGGCTGTGAATGGTTAGCTGCTCTCACTACTGTGTGTGTACTGTCATAAAACAATCTTTCATCACTTCCATGTTGTATATCCTACTGCAAAATGACTAAAACAGCTTTCAAATAAGGTATAACACTTATGTATTTATATCTCAAATCAATATGATAATATATGATAATAATGGAATATTTGGAATACTCATATTTTTCATATTTTTGTACAATGATTAGATCCCGAGGGATTTCTAAACTGACTGCTCAATTTTTCCAAGTTGATAAATGGTATAAAAAGAGTTTACTGCTAATATAAAAGTATGGTTATATTTTAGTCTTGTAATGTATATCCCACTTTGGAATCCTGCCCACTAGACTTCAGAAATCAATAACAGAAATCCCAGCAGCAGACCTGCTGCTATATGTATTTTATTCACACTGTAGCCCACACTGAGCCTGGTAGGGCAGAGACGATGTCTGAGAAAAAAGATACCCAGACCCATTTACGATGGGGCAGCCCAGTAAAGCTGGAGTCAGTCTGCAAGTGAAGGGTGGAATAAAGGAGTTTCTCAGGTTTTGATAGCCCGGTTGAGAGCACTGAGGCCCCGTCCCACTGAGAGCTGTGCCTCTGTAAATTACACTCACACTGCTCAATTAATCTATAAACCATGTGATAACTATACAACACACAACTTTTTCATCTGCAGTGAAAACATATCCTTTAACTCTTTCCATAAAACAGTTGATTGAAAGTGGATATCCACCTTTTAAGATGTTAAAGAATATTTCAGGAATAAATACATGTTTCTTAAATAAATACTTCATTCTTACTAAAACAGTCCGCATAAACAAGCTGAATTCCACAAAGTGTTTACCTCTAAATACCTGTTATTGCAACATATGGGATTACAGGAATTACCAAACAAGCAAAAGTGCTTACAAACACTCTTTCATTATGTATGATATCACTGAGAAAGTATGTAAGTGGAAACGACTAGTTTTACATTTTTGGTCATGGAACTCTGTAGCGGCACATGGCCCCTTTGTCAGAGTGGGATTATCAGGAGCGAGCGCTAACAAAAGGAAATGCTTGTGGAGCTACAGTAACAGAAGGATAAAATCAGCCGTGTGATGATTGGGGTGACACATTTGTTTGGCTGTAATGAAAATAAGCCCATTGATGGTGCATTCAGTCATAGGCCTGAGCCCCCCCACTCCACATCCTGTCTTTTTATCCTTCATACAAGTGGCAGACAGATAGCAGCTCGGGGGATATTGCAGCAGCCAGTGGGTGAGAGGGGCTCAGTGTGTGTGTGTGTGCAGACCTGTCAGCCTGTCACTTTGGATATACTGCTGATGTGTATGACGGAGTTGCCTCCGCTGCTCGCAAGCTAATCAATTTATGTTAATCTACAGACCTTTGCTGCTTTAAAATACCACAAGCAATGACATAAATGACATTAAAACCAGCTAATACAGCTGTTTATTTCACTTACATAATTTCTTTCAAACTTTATAATACCTTAATAGTAAATATATAGATATAGATATGTTGTCCATTGTAATAATGAATGGAGTGGGACACTCTCTATTATCACTATAAAATAAAATGATGAATGAAGGTTTTCCTTTACCATCATTTGCTAATGACACTCCAGTCCTACAAATTATGATTATTTAATCATTATTATGAATTGCTATAGTATGTTGTAATGTCAGCTTCTGTACAGAATTTATTAGACTCTTCTATAAACACAAGAACAAACACAGAAGTAAAAGTGCAGGACACACTCCACTTTAAAATGTTAGGCTGCCATGTGGCACAACTCTAATGTGAGACAGTAATGAAGTAAAAGTTTAAATCACTCAGTAATGTCGAAATTTCAGACCTTCTCATCAGACATATCACTGTTTTTTTTTTCTGTGAGCTTTAGCAGAGGACTACAGTGCTGATAAAACATCAGGCCTGATGGTAAACACAGAGCCCACTTGAAGTGTTTGATCCTGGGATAGCAGCTGTGACTCACCCCTCTGTGTGTGTTTCAGCCACCGGGCTTATGAACACACACATGGTGAGAACATCTCTACCGGAAACCAGTCTTCAGTGTACCACAGGGCGACTGTATGACTTCAGACTCACTGTATCCATCCAAAATCTACCCTTCTCTCCACCCGTCTGCTCCAACAAATCCCTAGGCTAAGACGCGCCACACAGAATCCAGATCAGTGTTCAACATGCACATGTTCACACTGCCAAATGTCTTGGTAGCTGTATACAGCTGTTGTATGAGGACTACTGAAATGGCTCAGAGTAGGTGATAAAGAGAGCAGAAGGCCTTCAGTCACAGGATTTTGATCTGGGCTGGTCTGATAAAAGCCATCCTACAACAGGCGCAACTGTGATTAGTTGTTCAGAGAAACTTATTTACTTTTACCATTACACTGGATTGGCTATGTGCTAATTATGTTTTCTATGTACATTGAAAATCTATTTGAAACATTATAGGTGAGCATTTTGGTACAATATTATGAGTACTTTCTGCCCAGTGTGCCTTCAGTGCCTATGGGAAATACCAGAAAAAAGTACCATTGATTGTTGACATACAGAGTATTGACATTTTTCTGACAAGTACCCTCTTGCAGTTGTGTGTGTATATGGTTTATATCCTCCTCCTACCAACAATCAATGTTGGTTTCTTATAACCATATAAGTAAGTTTTGCATAACATTAAACAAATAGTTCAGTGTTTTTTGCAATGAAGTCCTTAACAACAGACATGATGACGGTGGCCCCTAGAGACAAAGCACATGCAAATGTGAAAAAATGTATAAAAAGGAAAAGCACTGCAAATCCCAAAATGCAAATAGAAAAGCGTGTACAAAAAGAAAATACTGCAAATAGGTCATCCTAAACTGGAAGTGGTCCAGGACGCTAAGGGGCGCAATTTTCAAATAAAACCATTATTGTGACTAAAGTTTGAAAACTGTAAATTAGTAGTAATTAGCAACTGGCGCTAGTTAGTCCACATCCAGTGTAGCCTCGCTAGTTTACCCCACTAACTAATTTACAAAAAATCTAGTTTAAATTTCAAATTAGGCTAGGTAGTCGGCTAGGCAGCTAAGCGGCTAGCTCAGTTACTAACTAATTATATCGTTATGTGAACAGTTTTATTCGGAAGTCAAGCTCCTTGCACCCCCTAGCGTTCTGGAGCACTTCTGGTTTAGGATCATCAATTTGCAGCATTTTCTTTTTGTACATGCTTTCACATTTGTACATGTTGTGTCTCCAGGCTTGTTTTGTTAGGTGTTGAGCATATTTGTATACTATGTATGAAATAAATGATATGAGAAAGATGTTAAGAATACAAGATCCCTTTTACTTTACACACTGAATAACCAATTACTGAAAACTTATATTTTATTGTCATATAAAAATTAATGAAAAAAATGTTTGTATTGTTATGTTTTACATATTATTTGTATTGTCTTATGTGTATTGCCTTTATTACACAAACAGAAGAAGAACAGTGAAAAACTAAACAAACAGAACAGATTAAAAACAGAGACTCAGTAAACAGTCTAATGATAACTTAGCTGCAAAGACATGACTAAAATTAAATAAAACATAATAATAAGATTTCCCAGATATTTTCAGATTTCAAGTGGCTTTTCTGTGCACAAATATCTTCTAACCAGCAGCCCCCACCTCTTCACCACCAAAATGTCTGAAAGCACTCTGACATCGTGTTGGTGGTATTAGGTGTTACACAGGGGTCCATTTCCCTCTCACTTGTCTGAGTGGAACACACCCGCTGCGGCAGGGCTCCCCCTCGGCTCCATGTGTGACAGTAATTTTACAGCCGGGGCCCTCGGTCCCGGAGGTGGGCCATTAAAGTTCAGGTGAGGTTAATTACAGAGAATTGTTAAGCTTGCTGCTGTGCACTGGACGGGTGGGAGGGATTTGACGCCTCCAATGCTGATTTCTGTGTGACAAGGCTCCGCCGGCTCCGCGGGTGTTCAGCAGCAGATTTACACACAACACCTACAAGCGCCAATCATTCACTGAAACAGCACGAAATTAAACCCCACAACACAGCCACATGAAAATACTACAGCTTGTTATTACACCCGACGTATAAATTACCACACACAACATACAATTCTCCACATGAAATACAAAGAAATTGAGTTTAACTACCTTTGAATAAACACCCAAATTTAGCAAAATGATTTTGCAAACAGGATGCAATCTCTAATTTCTACCAAGAGGTTATATTAACCCAGAGACAAGCCAAAAGCAGAAGCTGGAAAACAAACAGGAAAAGAGTGACTCAAGTCTGGCGTGTTTGAGTAAGGATGAGATTATATTGGATTAAAGGGGATTTTTGCAATGCAAATGAATGCACCTCAAATCAATAAGGCCTGTTCTACTCAATATACAAACTAATTAAGAGGTAATACAATCAAACCAGAATAAAATAGATTGTGCAGCTTCCTCAGAAAGAAATCCAATCAAACCTTTTTATGTGAAAAGATAAAATCTAAAGCGATCTTTCTTTGTACGAATAATGACCTCGGCTTTGTGTCCATTTAATAAGGAAAACTTGTCTTAAGAGGTTACGCTCAATGTGCATATTCTAATCAATATGAATTACATAGGGTTTTATCTATGTTATCTGCTCCAGACTGCTAAGCTAATTAATGTTTTATCGAGTGTTTTAACTCAATTATTTCGCAAAGTCAAAGAGGTTCAACACAATTTTCTATGAGCAGTTGGAACATTTTCAGTGGAGAGGAAGTAGTTGAGTTCTGCAGCTTTTAAAGGAGAAACAACCACAACCCAGACACGTGATAAAATATGTGAATTTTAAAGATTGGTGGTGAAAATATCCATGCAGTTGGGTATTTTCATTGTTTGTAGAGCACGCTGACTCTGTGACATTTTGTGTTGTATCTGTCAGGTATCATTACTAAAGTTTGGACGAGGCCCCCCTCCTCATGCGCTTCATTCCAGCTGATTGCTCATTTTCTAATGCTAATGGTGCTAGGCTGGGGCTAGGGTTTCTCCTCTGTCAGCTGGCCACTGGGACTGTGGGTCGGATCTAATGGGCTCTGACAGGAGGGAACTGATCTCATTCAAAGGGGACTTGATATGTGGCATGAATGTGGTGACCCTCAATGGACATATTAATGACTGTTATCATTCACAGACTTTGTGCCATTCATAATGGTCCTTTCTGTTGGATGCACCGGTGCTGCGCCAAATGCCATGACTTATGGATGAGCTAGCCGTATATTGTTTTCACTGCCTTTTAGGTAACACATCAAAATGACTCAGAGTTGTGCTCCGGTGGCAAAGACCGTGGCTGGTCGAACGGTTTGAGCAGCATAGTGCAGTAAATAATAACATGGTGGGTGTTGTTTACAATTCAATTAGGACACGCTGGTGTAGAAAAAGACAAAAGGCTTACAGTCACAGGAGACATCAGTATGGAGTCACAAAGTCAATATTTAGCTTCACCCCAATGCTATTTATGACTGAGGGGTCTCTTCATGCATCCCAAGTATTGTTTGAGCCCATTTATCATTATTAGTGCCTCCATCTTATAGTACCCAAAGGTAAAAGAAACAGAAGAATTGTGTGAAGCTCAAAGGGAAGTTTGTTAAATTTAATACCAATGTGTTTGTAACAAACAAATGGTTTTTCCTTAATTAGATTAAAAATGCAGAAAATGCAAAAAAAAACAAAACTTGCTGGCCATAAATGATCAATACATTAAAATTGAATTACGTATTCATGAGAATTTGTAGATTAGAAATATATATATATAATTATACTATATTCACCAGAAAATGTACCATCATTCAACTAGGTTCATAACTTCATGAAAGACATGACTGGGCCAAAGGAAGGAAAAAATAGGGTTACAATCAACATGTGGATGATTCTGAATAAACAAGTCTTAAAAAGGCAGAGTACTGCTTGTGCACAAAATGGAGCAGCCACAATTAAATGTCTTGGGCAGGATGTTCATCAGAGTGTGGTTTTCCAAAAAATCCCAAACAAATCTAGCCTGTCTATAAATGGGAGAACCAGCCGGAGAAAGTCATATTCCGCCATACATGCATCCGGTGAGAAATGTAGAGGACCGACTCTTTGTTACACAAGGGCAACTGCTGCAAACACATGTGGCTGGGTGGCTGCAACTTGAACTATTCTTGATGGCACCTGGCTAAGATATCTGTCAAAAACCCACTCACCCATCAAAAGAACAACAAACACATGATGCAATATCCAAAAGATCGGGCATCCTGTATTAATCAGCACTCAGAGAAGTTATACATCATCTGTCAAATCAACATTTCTTAATGTGTTTCTTTTTTTTAGCAAAAGGAAACAAACTTAAAGCCTGCCCTGAAATCAAAGTGATGTGCATGTGTTCTGAAAAAACTAAATCATACTAATGGTTACACTATCATTTGGGTTACTATGATTAATCATGAGCAGATTCCAAGTGTTTTCCATTCTCCCATTTTCCCTGCATGCTCTATTAACAGAGCTGAGGTGCAGATACGAGAGCAGCAGCAGCTTGGGAGGTGCTGGGATGTGTCTCTTGACAGCTGCACAGGAAGTTACATCCCTCCACACGTTGAGGTGTCACAAGCAGTATTTTAACATTTCCAATTTTAATCTCAGATTCCTGCCATGTGTCAACTTCAAAATAAAGTTCCGCTCCTGCATCCTTGCTGCCTCCTAATAACAATTTGTTTACTGCCACAGAGATGCCTGGCCCCACTTTGTGTCTTTGTTCTGCTCATTTCTAAATTCTGCTAAAAATTTGCTGACAAAGGACTGACACTTGTTTCATGTGAGGAAGCATGTTTGAAAGTGAGGGACAATGTTTAACTCATACTTAAAATGTGTTGAAATACGTTTTAAAACATATGGCTTAATAAATGTACAATTTAATCACGTTAGCTCTTAGAAATTGATGAAATTTCTATTATTGAGTTAATAATAACATTATTCAGTGATGGAAAGTTTTTAGTCAAGTATTGATTTTTTTAGGAATAGTTTTCAGGTAGATACATGGACTTTATTTTAGTACAGACACTGTACTGTCCTTGTTAGAATTACTACTAAAATGTAGTACTTTCACTTCACCTTATCAGCATGGACAGTTTTTTTAGGGAATGAAGAATGGAAATTCTCAAAAAACAATGGAAAAATTGACCAACCATAGTACCTTCAGTGTACAGTTTTCACAATGAACATTCAATGAAAAACACTGATTAAACACCCTAAAACAGATAACAAGAACATCGACAAAGCATGCTCGTCACTCAGAAGCCAAGGCAGCAGGACATTTTTGCCTGGCTTCCTCCATAGCCTGAAAAATCCACCCCACATTACTACCATTGTGAAAGCTACTTTGCTTTCACAGTCCAAAGATCAAAACAGCAGCCATGTTTCCAAGGAACAAATGTCCTACCAGCTGGGCTGGTGTGAACACAGATATAATGCTGACAGGAAGCTGAGGCAGTCACTTGTAGAGCCAATTATGGGCAGAACCGTGGGGGCAGGTTTACAAACACTGCTTTTTTTGTGTTGTGCTACTCTGAGGTATATGATTAACTTCCTCACCAAAAGTACCCAAGCAGCCCAGGGTCTGCCCTCTTTGTAGGTGGCAAAGTTGGTGAGTTGTGGCACAGCCCAGGAAACACCAGACTAACAAAAAAACAACAAAAAAAACAAAACGAAAAAGAGGGCTGAAAGCGGATTAAGGATTTATTTTGTTGTTTTTATCATTGACTGTACTTTTAATGGTTCTTCTTTGGGACATGTTTAAGCATTTAGTTAAGTTTTATGGTGCTATCACTAGGAGAATGCAGGTTATAGGCCTCTCCTGAAGCCATAGAGGCTCTGCTTTCACCATCAGAGTTGGGAGGAATTCAAATTGACCCATACGAGGAAAATACCTCAGCTTTCGGAGGACTAATTACAGGCCTTTCCCATGAATGGAGGTTGAAGGAGCAACTTAATTAACCAGTCACTAGATTACCCTGCATTATTCCACTGCATGCATTCTCCCAACCAAAATTATTTTCTGGTGGATCACAAGACATTTTGCTTAACAGTTGACCTAAAAATAAAATTGAATAAAGTAATCCCCTGGTGTTCAGTCTTGGTTAAATTAAAATAAGGAGTGTCCACAGCGAGTTCTTCCTAGTTACCAGCAAACAGCAGTCTTTTAACTAGCCATGGTCTAGTAGCCCTCCTTCACTGTTGAATATAAAAAGTTCCTTTCACCACGGCCTTTTCTTCACCTGACTTGCTCAAGAGATTTGCTTTATCTTAAAGGTCATTTCATTCAACTGGGCAACAAACAGAAGTGAAAATAACTGTCCCCAATCTTTTCCTTGCAGAATTCATGCTTGAGTTGCCCCAAATAAAGAAGGTCCCTGCCAGCTAGATGAAGGAGCTCACAATCTGGGCAGTTCTATAGAAAAGACTCCCTGTATCATA
Organism: Ctenopoma kingsleyae; assembly: GCA_032353495.1. Taxonomy (NCBI): domain Eukaryota; kingdom Metazoa; phylum Chordata; class Actinopteri; order Anabantiformes; family Anabantidae; genus Ctenopoma; species Ctenopoma kingsleyae. Next base: position 22,104,750 of record JAUBNQ010000017.1, on the reverse strand, counting down.
CAGTCCCCCTTTACAACTCTACATTTCCATTTAATGACACCCTACATATTAACCCTGGTCAGCATCCAATTACACAGAATAAGTGAATTATCTGTGCCAGCATGCAATTTGAAAATGTTTTTCATGCAATGCAGGGACAATGGGTGAGTGGGGAGTCCTTTTCTCATCAATCCAGAGTTCATTAAAGTGTGAGCCTGTGAGTTATTTCGAATGCATTAACTCTAAATACAGGTGATTCTCAGTCCCCTTTTACACAGGACCACCGAGATTCCCTGTCATGGAGTGTTGTAAGGGTGTAGAATGACACCAGCACAACTGATTTGATGAGCTTTCCTCCCCAGGCCAGCACTCAACCAAACAAACTAGCTGGGCAACCAACAGTGCTCCATTCATATTTAATTACAGCCTGCTAACATTGCTCGCGGATAACATTACACCCGGCAGAAATGGAGGGAACTAGGATGACATTTTTAAATTATATAGTGTTTATGTACTTCTGTGTGATTATCGGGAAACTATTTGGATTTTTAACTTAATACACACAAAGAGAGATTTTTTGATTATTTTATCCAAATCAGATAAATCGAGAGTCAGCGAGGGCAGCATCCATCTCTCATTTAATGGCATGTAAATAACACCAGGTGGTGAATATTAAGTATCAAACGTGGGACACAGCAGTCTGTGTCACATGACCCACCTCTACGGGTGTAAAGTCACTGCTGGCCTCCCAGGCAACAAGCTTGTGTGTGTGGAGGGGGGGTTGGCATTAAGTTAGCTGAGATGACCAGATGAGAGGTGGCTGAGTCCAGCCAAGCCATGTCAAGTTACTATGTGCTCTCTTAGAGAGTGCAAGCCATCTCCAGTGACTCATGATGGTTGAGCTTTAGATACAGCACACACCAGAAGACATGTTTGCACACTGCACACTGCACTAGTAGTATCTATCTATGCAAATAAAAAATACAGAAGAAAAAACATCAAAACTCGTCAAAAACTGCTGTATGTAAAGTGGTACAATTTGTTAGTCTTAGAGCATGTGACACCATATTGACAGTGTAGCTATAGGGAAGATGATCAGCAGGAGATTTCAGGTTTGGTGTCGATATGACCGGTGCAATCTGCCATTTGTAAAGTTGTTTTGCAGTCACACAGGTTGAGACCATCATGGAGATCAAATCCTTCTCCTGCTCTACACTTCTGGTTCCAGATTTTCCTCACATATTGTGGTCACATTTCATATCTGTTTGTTTCCCTAAAACCTTGGATTGTATAGTATACACTGTAGCGGAGATTACTGATCTTACTGAATATAGATGAGGCAGGTTGACACGAACAAATGGCAGCAGCATTTGATCACAAAATAAATGCTTAGAATGCCTTGTAAGTTGATAACTATTTAAGAGTATGTGATGGATGTCCCCTTTTATTCTTAGCTGTTTTACCATGAGGTAGGCTGTTGTCCATTGGTTAGTTTTCCAGAGATCCATAAGGTGATACATGAGTGTGCCCCCTTTCTTTCCTGTTTTGCATTAAATTATCAATACTCTTTGTAACAGACCTGCAGCCAGGATACATCAAAACGTGATCATGTACACAGTTCATAGCTAACTGATACAGCACCAGGCTTAGGTATTATTGCTCATCTCGCTTTGTATGTTACACTGTCACCGAGACTCATTACCTGCCACGGAAATTAGACACTACGCACACTACTCTACACTGTGCTTGATAGTGTACGTAAAGAGGAACAGGCTGATTTACAGGTGTGAGCTATGATGTGGATGAGAAAATAATGCTACAGACACCATAGACACCTACAGACACGTATAACTACACAAAATGTCTCACACACACACACACACACACACACACACAGTCAGAGTGCGTCATCGTCTCTTGGCGTGCTGGCGCCTGTCACTCAGCGGGGTCCTGGAATATGCACCAGAGCCATTGACAGGCGTCGGTGTCAATGCCTGACAAACCTCAAGGCACCAGGCTGTAATTGGAACGACTGCCCTAATCCTCAGATCAAGACAGACTCATTGACAACCTAAGCGGGCGGCAATCCCAACAGCGCCTTATTAGTAGAGCTGCCCTCTTTGGGAGCACTGAAGTCATCACTGCCAGCCAAAGGATGCTGTCTTGGCCAGAGAAGGCATTTCATGAAAATGCACAGTGATGGTGGGTTGTGTATCATGAATATGTTATGTAGGCTGTTTTGCTACATAATGTCTTAATGTATTTTTAATTTTTCTCTTAAAAAGAAAGTTGCATTTATATTTACTTATGTGGAAAATTCAAGAAAAAAAGCAGAATGGAAGTTTGGTGATAACCTTCACATTTTTATTTTACATGATTCATGTCTCAGGATTGTATAATATAAGGTGTAAAGGCGCTTTTTTCAATCAAACTCTGTACTGTACAAAAACAAAAAGATGAAGATGAACTCAAGAAGCTGAAGTTCCCTGCTTCTTCAGGCAGAGAATTAATTAGTTGAGAGGTGCTGACATTTCTTTGACACCAAATCTCACGCTGCACAGGACTGAGGATGCTGATGTATCCTCCTCATCAGCTTGACTCCTGCTCACTTTGCTGGTTGGTCTGACTGAATGTCTATTAGCAACAGTGACTGTATGTGTAGTATTTAACTTTCAAGATCTTAACTGATGTGTTTAATGCAAAATACCATAAATACTAACCCTGAAAGTGAAACACCAGCTATGGAAGAATAACCCACCCAGACAAGGCTCCTGTCTGTGCACAGTGCAGTTCATGTGAGAAATCATTCAAATTAACACAGCTTGCCTTGCTTAGAGCAGACAGCTAGCAGATAGGCTCTTGCACCCTTTCAGTTTGAGTAGAAATAGCCACAGTGCTCTCTTGAAATCACCCTATGTCCCTCTCTCTCACCTCCCAGATGGGTAATCTGCTCTGGGATGGAGGGGAGTGTGTAGCAGAGGTTGGCTCTGACACCTTCTTGGCAGGGCCACAGAGCCAGGCTCCCAATCCTATTCTCAAAAGCCAAGAAGCTCAAAACCCTTGACACAGTGTGTTGGCTTGTGGCCCCTACTGAGTGCCTGGGGTCTCCTGTCAATGAGCAAATCACACGGTTTGACATGAACAGAGACATAAAGAACAGTATGTGCACTCAGGACATAATATGTTTTAGGCTCAATAACTTGCAGATAAGATATAACACGTATGAATGCATCTCTAACACACCAGCAGAAGTAAAAACAAGTGAAATGCACATGTAGAGATTATTTACACTCATACAACTATTATGTTTCAAATCACAATGTGCTGCTGAGGCTCAACTGGTCATATGATATCACAGCTAGTTACTGCAATTTTAAAGAACTCAAAGTGTACTTTTCTTTCAACGTGCTAAGTAGTTCTTGGCAAACCTTAAGAGCCATCAACAGCATGCATAGCATGACATGAGTGTTTGTGTGTATGTCTATGTGTGTGTGTGTGCACAGGATTGAGGGTGTGTTTGTAGTTCCTGGTTTTTGTAAAGGCACTGGGAAGCTCAAGCCATCCATCCAGGCATGCCTGTGCAGCGTAACCAAGGCTGACTGGCTGACCTCAGACTGTGTGGGCCCTGTAGCAGAAGATGAAGGAGCTTTTTCATTGACACAGGAACAGGAGGTATCGCCTTCCCTTTGCAGCAGCACTCATTCATACCAGACACAATGCGTTATTATTGGTTTTGAATTGAAATGTTAATTTTGGGAACTGGGCAACTGGGCCTGAGAGCTTGCCCTGCTCATTTCTCATTTTTCACTTGGCCGAGGTGGTCTGTTTTAGATGGAGAGCGTTAACCCTCAACTCTCCTTGTATTACAACGCGTTGGTTCAGTTAGGTAAGAACTGAGGGCCCGCGGTGTAGGCTGGAAGGACTTTCACATTTGAACTTAGACTGGATGCTGAACATTGCTTCATCATACAGGAGGTGAAAGGTTGGTGGTAAGAGGTGAAAACTGCAAGAGACCACTTCATACCCACAGAGAAGTCACTATTGATCCTGAGGCCACGGAGGCAAAACCAGCTCTTTCAGGGCTAGTGATGTGAGGTAGGCAGGTCAGCACTCTGTTGTACAGCCTCACAGAAATGAGTGCATCAGCAGCCCCCCGCAGATCTATATGACGGGAATTAAACAGCATAATCAAATTGTTTGCGCAACCATTTAGCATCTCATTCCCTCGGTGCCATGGGCCAAACTGACCACTGGAGACTGGCCATCCACAGCAGTAACAAAATAGGGCAATAACTAACAGCGATTAAAGGAATATTGATGGCCTGTGACACACAGCATCCTGAAAAATGCTATTTGGTCAAATAGCTGCAATAATTAAGTATATGAGGGTCAGTCAATTTTATCTGCTGCTTTTCTTTGGATTGATTATTTACTAAACTGACCAAGCTTCAGAGAGCATTAATGCTGAGTGTGGTGTTGGTTTCATACTGCAGGTGCTTCAGCCAAGTCACAGAGTAGGAGCTCACAGTGCAGAAGAGACGCAGTAGAAGTGTTACAATTATTATTCATAAGTATATAAAGATATTCCCAGGGATGATTCATAATATAACTGCTCACACTGTAAAACATTTTTGATATGTTCTCAAAATGTACAATCACATCCTGCACATGTCGCCCTTGTTCTAAGATATTAAAATCACTTCATCGTGCCCTTTAATGTCAAAACAACATGTTCCTTACTTTCGTCAGATAGGAAAACAAGCATATAGACCTGATGTAAAATATTCCCACCACAGACTGATAAACATTAGCTGAAAACAAAAGTAATAAGATCTGGTCGCATAAAACTTAAACGCATTTAATGTGATGCAGTGGTTAAAAATGAACTAGACTTCTCTCTGAGTGCATTGATTAAACATTAACCTGGTGGATCTGAGATATTTCTTATTAATCACAGGTGGCACAGACTTCACTGTGCACCAGAAAGGCATACACAAAAAGATCCACACAGGAAGGAAACTATAGAACACACACTCACTTACATGTGCATGAAAGTCTATAACTAGAACGTGTGTCATTTAGCAAGTGCTTAATCCAGTGAGCGATGCCGTTTCATCACCAGTGTACGTAGTAGGAGTCAAACATGTAACTCTGCTGGTGCAATTGGATTATACACGCAGACACACACATTTCTGTATCAAACAGGACATTGTGGGAATTGCCATGAGCTAATGTCTGTCTTATCTTACATTTGATTACACATTTCACAGAGGAAAGCATTTTTCTCTTGTCTACATCAAGAAGTCCAGTGAGAAAACTTGACTCGTGAGGAGTCTTTAAGAGAGTGGGTGGCAGATCTGTGATCCTGACCTATTAGATACACAGTACACAGCCCAAAGCTCCGTAAAAGACAGAAGAACAGAGCAAAATCTCTATCAGGCCTTCTTTATTTTCCCACAGTCAGTGACTGAGTAGAAAAACAGTCCAATAACACGAACACTGAATATTCAGCCACTGTTGCAGGCCATGGCTTTGATCTAGCACTGATGTGGGTGGTCAGTATCCACAACTACAAGTCTTCAATTTGAGTCTGACAGAGCAATGAACCTGCCTCTGAAATAGCTATGTTTTTCTTGCTGTAACCCCGGGTGACGTTTTTGTGCCTGAGGAGGCTTTTATGAGAAAATTGACAAAGTAAATATCCTTTCAGCTGTTTCCCTGATGAATAATGTACGCAGAGACTGATGGACTGCTTTCAAAAAAAGAAAAAAAGAAAAATCAACAGCTTCAGGGTTGTCCCTGCACATCAGCTGTCATTGCGTGATGCGGACGGCGGTCCTGGTGCGTGGGCTTACGGCAGCACACAGGTGCCCCTTTCACTCCCAGGCCGAAAATGACAAATTCAATAAACTCAAGACATCTCTCCGGAGCACCTATGGAATCAAACACACCTGACAAGGGGCTGAAGGGCTTCTTCCTAGTCACTCTGACATCTCATCTTGACGCGCGATATCAATATCTTCATCCGCTGAAGCAAAATGCCTTTCCATCTCACTAGCATGCTTTGACACTGTGAGAAAGAATAAGAATATGTGTCAGAGGTTGTGGGACTTGAGGTAAGATTGTGATGGGGAAATTGAATCTGTGAGATGACATTAACAGAGAGTGTCCCCAAGTCTGTATGTGTTTAAGCTCCAGAGCAGACAGGCCTGGCTAGGGTTACCAACCGTAATTCTGATGGTGAAAGGGCCACAATCAGTCTACTTAATCTTGAGGCTGTTCTTTAAAACCAAAGAAAGATGATCTGTCTCCATTCTACTGTACAAAACAAGGAACCATGTGATTCATCTCAAAATGGAAATGCACATTAAATTAAATTTGCCTTTAGAGGCAGTGAGGACAGCCCGTGACTGCAGGTTTTACCACAATAACAAAAAAGGTGCTTGTACTCTGTCAAAAAACCCCGTCGCACAGACCTATCCTGACCTGAAAGAACAAACCCTAGACATCAAATTTTAAAGAATTAGCATCACAATGGGCTAAATGTTCCCCTTGTAGTAAAAGCCCAGTAAAACAGCCCTGTAATTTCAGTGGTGATGATAAACTGGGAGACACAGATAGCAGGAGCACTGTGCGTGAGACAAACCCTCAGTGTATGTTCATTAGCATCCCTGAACGTTCCCATCTGATGATGAGGGAAGCAGAGCACTGTGGCCGTTCTGCAAGCATGAGTGCCTTATTAAAGAATGGGCGAGGGAGCCTCAAGTTTGGTGAGTCTGGTCCACAAGGACCTCACATTAGGACTCCCACCTGTTTGTCTGGGTACTCCTTTGACACAATAGGTCATGAAATGCAATATGGGCCTGTGCTGCTCTTTCTCACCACACAAAAGGCAAGGAGCGGATGAACTGCAAGATAAATGACCTTGACATTTGGATAGTCTCCAGATTGCTGTGCCATAAAAATAAACCATGCGGGGACTATCTCTAAACCTTCATAAGCAGTTGTTCTCCACAATGTGAATGGAGAATTAACAGCAGCAAAGTGTATTAAAAACGTGCTGGGTTTTGGGCAGCATGGATATTTCCTACTAGACTTTGATTGCTTGTCTGTAAAAACTGTGACAGTGTACAGGCCTGAACAATCCTTGACTCCATGTTTTTTTTTACTTCCAATCTGGAGGTCTTGTCTTCCAACCAGCTGTGTACAAGCAGTAGACAGGCTCCATTTTCCACAGGAAACACAATGAGAACCACAGGAAGATAAAACCAGCATGAAATGGTTGGAGGGAAATGACAACGCAAAGAAGAGTGAGGTTTAACCAAACATAAAATAAACCAATCACTGTTCTTTTAGCACAAGACTGCCAGTTAATTATGTTCATTTATAAACAGTGAGACGCAAATGACAAAGGATCTGTATTTCATTTTACATTAACACCAAGAGAATGAGATGACTGTTGGACGTGTTTTTAATGGAAAGGTTCTTACAGAGAGCAGGAATCTGAGCAAGGCCATTACCTGAGTGTGATTGACAGTGTGGGCAGGTGTGGCAGTGCATCCAGGGAAAGTGAATGGCGTCTGGCTAAATGGGGCTCACCATTGTTCTCCGCCAGTCTTTGATCTCCCAGCAGTAGGCCAGAACCGCAGTGGGGAGTCCAGGCCGGGCCCCAGGCTACGGTTTGTATCGACTCGGGAGGGCTGACAGCACAAGGCAGAGGATATGGGAGGGGGCTCCACCTTCCCAAGATCACCTCTGTGCAGTTTCATCTCAACTTGACCTCCACACTGAAGGAACAACTGTTAGTAAACAGATTTGACTCCTGAATGAAACTCCCCCTGATGCTACTGCTGTCAAAGAACAGTTTCCTAGTTTGTTTCATTCATTGCTTCTTCTCCTTATAGATTAGAAGAAACACACACAGCCCATGACTCATCTAAACCTGCTACCAGATGCAGATGTCATAAATTGCTTCTCAGCTAATTTGTTATAGAATAACATGTTCTTTTCTACACTCCATTTCTCCATACAAAAACATGTATTTATATTTATATAAATTTTTATATTCATGTATATATATATACTGATGATGAAGGTGATACTGATATATTTTATATCAGTGCTAAAAAAAATAAAACAAAAACAAAGGTTTACAGTCTTTTGATAAAACAGAACATAAAGTAGATCCCCTCTAAGTTTATATGGATGAACAAAAAAAAAAAGGCAAAAAAATAAAATAATTTTCAAGTTATTTCACACTGGAAACAACTGATCTATTTTTGCAGTGCAGCAGCTGTGCATATAGCCCTTACTTATGGCAAACCCTTTAATGAACTTTCAAGTGTACAGTAAGTGGGCAGGAGTGGTTTACAGCTAAAGACAGTACTGTCTCTTTGCTGATGGTTCCCATTCCCTTCACTGGAGTAAAATGCAATCAAGTCATTTAGCTCAGTCACAGGGAAAAACAACTTGAATGCTAAAATAAAAGCACTTTAGATAAAATGTCAAGAATATATACATATGTATATGTAGATGGGTGTGTGTGTGTGGCTGTGAAGATTGACTACATATGCACCTTTCCTACGAGAGTGTTTGTGATATAGTGGTAAAAAAGTATATATAGCGTTTAGAAGAGTGGATGAGACTCATAGCACTACAACAAATTGTGACAGTGAGCTGGGCAGACTGGGACAGCCCCTCTTAGTCTGCAGCGATTGTGTTTCAGTGTGTTCGACTGGCTCTTCCTGTGGTGCTCTGTGTTGTGGAGCAAAAAGCCACTGCTGGGAGCCACAGTGGAAGAGATCAATTGTACACATTCCTGCCACCTGAGATTCAAGTGTTTCTGTAATACTGCACAGCTCAATCGATACTTAAGTGAGGAACGGTGAGGGAAGAGCCCACTGCCCATGCTTAGTGGAGGAACTACTCTTACAGAGATAAAGAGTGTATTCACTCCTGTAAACTCCGGTTTCCCACCTGTAAATGGCATTTGTGGAAAGTGAGTCATCCTGCTTTTATCCAAACAACCATTTTATATTTATATCTGTTTTATATTCAGTTAATTCAGACAACAGTACTGATATTATCAGTTTTTGTTGCTGCTGTATTTTTGCTTTCTAGTCAGTATTATAAATCACTATTGTTATTCACAATTCAATAATACAGATAATAATAATAATAACAATAATAATATTTTTTTATAATTGACTTATAAATACAATCGAAGTATTCTTCATAATTAGCAGACAATGTGGAACAGATTTAGTTTTCTTTCTGTCCTTTGAAGGAATCTCTCAGGAAGCCGACGTATTGTGCACAAACACAGCTCAGGAGAACACATGTGACTGTTAAAAAAAAACAGGCACTGTGGGCAAGGATCATTTAGCTTCGACGTCTTGAAATATAAAACCTAAATATTGGGGATTTCGGCTTTGTGAAGAGGAGGGCAGAGCGCTGAGGATGCTGGACAGAAATTAACAGATCCTGTATTGCAGGATGTGCAACGATGTGTTAAATTAAACGCAGCTGCTGAAATACAAAAGGGGGAAATTTTCCGTTTGAATAAAAAAAATGCAGGGTGAATGCCTTTAAAGTCTTCAATGGCTTTATAAGGACGACCGTGTGATCGTTTTGACAACTTCTTTTGGGGCTTTGTGCCAGTGAATTAGATCGTCCCTTCTTGATAAGATGAAAAAAATCTTCAAAAGACTAAAAATGCGAATCGCATCATTTTAATAGTGCGAAAATTTGCATCTGCTTCATCATCTTGTCCGGTAAAATAACGTTTTCTCCGCCGATATTTTTTTTATTGCAATCTGGTGAAAGTGTATATAAAAAAAAGAAGGATGCTGTTTCTTACTGCGTACAATGGCCCGAATCTATTTGACTCCAAGGATTAGCGATTAATTGGAGATTTCCGGGACTGGCAACGGGAATTTTGAGGTTAAAACTAATTTTAAATTAAAGAGCAGAGAAGCTCACACCATCACTGCATTCAAGTCTCGGTTATTGCTTTTGCTTAGTGTTAGTGTCAAAGTCGCACGGGCTGCACAGAGGCCCTGAGAACAAATAATTCTAAGGAAAAACATTTTATTTTATTTTCACTTCTGCTCCGATTGTTATTGAAAATAACTGTCAGTGTATTTTGAATGATTTTATCAGAAAAAGAAGGAATAAAACGACACAAACACACGAAGTTTCTTTTGGAAAACTGATGTATTTGATTATTAGAGTAAAGAATTACAGTATCTTAGTTGTTAGTAGGTATTAAAGTGTAGAGAAACTGGACCCATAAAGATCTTCCAACTTTCCAAGAAAGTGCATGTAACAGTCCGAAGGTTGTCAAACCAAATAGATATTTATATTTATAAAAACATTATAATTTTGTCCCCTGGCCATGGTGGATTTCTCTTGTGTGAGCTATATTTACATTTTCTTATGAGGGAGTTTGTATTTCCACATCTGAACGTATTTACAGAAGCTTCAACACATAACTTTGCACTTGATGTTAGTGAGGATGCTGGGACATAGCAGCAACTTGGAAATCCAGCTGAGAAACGAAAGGAGAATCCTGCTCATTTGATTGGATCTCTCAGTTCCAAAAACCAGGAAGTAGACCAGACCGAATGTACCCCTCTTAACAACTGTCGTGGTTTCAACAACACCAAAATACGAGCAACAAAAAAAAAGGAGATTGAGGGAAAGAAAACTATGGAAGTAAACAAAAAGTTGAAAGTACAATACACAGAGACAACAAAACAGGTTAACACTAAAGAAACACTTGAAATGTAGCAAACTTCAAAGTTTTGTCTTCCTTAAATAAAATAAATGTAAATAAGAATTGGAAATAAAGGAACTACCACATTATTTAGTTCCTTGCCTGAATTTCATTGTTTTGTTTTGATGAGGGCAGAGAACACACAGATGTTAGACCATCTACAGAAGATCAGTGTACATTATTTACAGCAAGTCTGTTTGCTTATTACAGGACTATGCATCACATGAACATCGACAGTTCGGTTATAGCTACTACAGACAGAAAATAACTTAATGCCAAGGTAAGGTTATCTACCCAGATATTCTAAATTTTAGAAGCCATTCTGTCTTCAAAACAAACAAAAACCTAACTGTTAATGCTTCCACTTGGTTTCAAGCAAGGTTATAATCACTAA
>JAUBNQ010000017.1:22068585-22093500 GCA_032353495.1 Ctenopoma kingsleyae | reverse complement strand
CCATTCTGTCTTCAAAACAAACAAAAACCTAACTGTTAATGCTTCCACTTGGTTTCAAGCAAGGTTATAATCACTAATAAATAAGCTCCTTAAAACTATAACATGTACATTGTACAAAAAAAGCAACTTGTCTTCACACTCATGTTCGTAAAGAGTCAATGGCGAGCAAAGCAGTTCAGTTGATTTTGTCCCTGTCTTGTTTTCTTTCTTTCTCTCCTTCTATTTGTGTCTACATATGTTTACAGTATGCCTTTTCAGCATCTTCATGTGTCTGTGTGCAACCGAAGACATATGCTCTAACTGGTGACAATTTCTTTATTGTCCTCTATGAAGCGTGTGAACCGGAAATGGGCCCCGTTTTCTGTGTTGGCCATCTTCTCCAGACCAGCTAGAGCAGCATTGGGCTCCATGCTGTGTAGCTTGTCTAGGCTGCCTGTCAGGCCTCCAATGGGAGAGCTACCCCCATTTCCCACAACACCTGACATTGGTGGGATGCCTCCATTCTGGATGACAGAGATTTCATTTGTCTTCATTGCCAGGCCATTGGAGAAGGCTGCAGCATACTGGTTCCAGAAACTGGTTGGGTCCCCATTGCTTGCCCTTGATGCCATATCCTTCTGGAAGATCTCAGGAAACTTGACTGGGTTGGTACCCAGGAAGGCCATTGGCCCATCCACAGAGAGCCTGCGGCCACGTCTGGCGGGAGCGCTGTTCCACATGTGTGTGCCCATGTGAACCTACAGAGAGAGGGAGGAGAGCGAAGGAGAATAAAAGGGAGGGAGGAGAGAGACAGAGCAATAAGAGGGATGAAAATTAGTGATGTTTACAAAGTTGGCCACAAGAGCTGCACATGAGATGATGCAATGGAAAAAATAATAATAATGCTCAACTCCAAATTAAAATAGCTTCACACCCTGAGTGCAGCAGACCAGTTACTTGCCTATGCTTTGAGACGTACCAGGATGGTGTAAACATCTTATTTTGGCAAGACTGATACATTCTGTTTAATCTAAACCTTAATCTGCTCATCTCACAAGGGGAACACGGGACCTGGGTAAAATTACCCTGTCCAATTGTCTAATTCCATTGCTCTGGCCAGTATTGCTTCTGACATTTCACCTCTGCCCTCTGGTCTTTTCATGACAAAGACAACATTTTTTGCCTGTCATAGTCACTGAAAGATACGTTCTAAAAATTATGTTTTATGATATTTTAAGCACAGACTGCTACAAAAAGGGTCAGACTTGTCTGGGTTTGCTATAAGTGCAGCAACCTTAACAAATAAACAGAGCTTTGTATAAGTCTAATATCAACCAACAGCCAGGGCTTAATTTACTACAACCTTTAAAAATTAACATGTATCCAAAAATTCTCACCAGGGTTAAGGGTTGCCTAAAAATAACTGACATTATTTTATATTTAGTAAACATAATATTCACAAGTTTCTGTAGATTATTGAGCAGGTCCTTTTCTTAATGACTTAGGCCTGTCACATTTTTCACAGAATCTGCCGTGGAAAAATACTGACTAACCCAGCTCACAATGACGGCCTCTCATATTAATTCTGTGAATTCACTGAATCATTCTTATTTGATCTCACTCTGGAATTTCTGCCCAATAATCATATTAGTTGAGTGATTCAACCTTTCCACCAAGGACACTGACACACTGTTAAAATTCAATAGCAGCCCTGAGACTGAGACATTTTTTTACAAACATTCACAAGCACAAACTTTAGGAAACAAATTGTTTTCTGGATGTTTCGACATTTACCTTGAGGTTTCCTTTGGTGGTGAAAGCTCGACCACAGATACTGCAGGCAAAGGGTTTTTCCCCTGTGTGGGTTCTCTCATGGATCTGTAGAGCACTGCAGGAGGAGAAACACTTCCTGCAGGTGTTGCAGAAGTGTTGCTTGGGTATCCTGCGTGGTGGAGCAGCAGAAAGCACTGGAGAAGTAGAGGCAGATGACGTGACCAGTCCAGGGGGCATGTCCTTGTTCTCTGGGTGGAGGCCATGGAGGAAGCCGTTGACCTCAGGTTTGTTAAGAGAGCCTACAGAGAGGAGGGAAGGGGTTGGGCTGGAGGAGAGGCTGGTGTTTGAAGGCTCAAAGAGCTGTGACGGCAGGTCTCGCATTTGATGGGTTAGCATGTGCTGCTTGAGGTTGCCCTTGGTGGAGAAACCCCTGTTACATGCCGTGCAAATAAATGGTCGTTCTTTGGTATGGCTTCGATAGTGAATGTCCAAGGCACTCTGACAAGCAAAGGTCTTCCCACAGATGTCACAGGATGTGTTTTTGATGGTGGTACGCTCACGGAAGGGGAATATCATGCCCAGGGGATCTTTTGAAGAATTGACAGATGTCAGATCCAGAGCTCCAATATTGGAGGGGTGACAGTGCAAGAGGCTTGCACTGCTGTGCTCCAAGGATAAGACCCTGTGTTGTCTTTCTTCAAGGCTAGGGGATTTACGTGGTTGTGGCTGCATGCTAGTAGGGGATGGCGCCTGCATGGAGGAGGTAGATTCGGACACAGCTGGACTCCCAGTGCTTTGGCTTTCAACATCTCCTCCCAGTGATGAGGAGTCATTGGTGAGGCAATCCCCCTCAACTATGCCATTTGCCATAGCCTTCATTTGGCCGGCTTGTAGCTCTTCCGCTTCATTATTGTGGACATTCTGTGGGCAATTTTTCTCTTGTGCCTCCTGGTTAATCATGTCAAGGGGAGCAGGGGAATTACACAGACTGTCATGGGAGGCATCAGCTGACCTGGGTGTGTCTGGCACACTGCTATCTGGACCTTCTTCCATTCCTTCAATGTTGTCATCGGAGAAGTTGTCCAGATCATCAAAGTTTCTCTCTTCAAATGAGCCAGTGTCTGAGGCCATAGACTCTGGGTAACTCTCTGGCAGAGGGGTGTTAGGGATCTGCCCACCCATGTGCATGCGAATATGCTGCTGTAGAACCACAGCATTGGTGAACTTCTTCTGACAGATAGGGCAGGAGTGTTGGACTCTAAGAGGAGGCATGGCCCTATGAACGCTGTAGTGGGTCTTAAGATTTCCCTTGGTGGTAAATGCCCTGCCACAAATTTTACACTTGAAGGGCCTTTCTCCAGTGTGAGTACGATAGTGCATTTTCAGTGCACTTTGGCAGCTCAGCACCCGATGACAGATAACACATTCATTTGGGTCTGCCACTTTCCTGTCAATGTTCTCCACGAGCTGCTGTAGCTTTGAGGTCTCTGACCCCTGGAGAGGGTCTAGAATGCCTCCAAAGGGGAATTTAGCCTTAAACTGATCAGACATAAGAGGCATGAGTGGGTTGGTCATCATGGGTGGGCTGTTAGATGTTGTGTACTCAGCAGTGCTTTCTGAAGCAGAGCTCACATTTGTCATGAAGCCTGAGGAGTGGCTGCCCTCTTCAGTTTTCCCATTTGAGGTAGGCAGAGTTGCACCTTCACCCTCTTCAGACACTCCATCATTACTTTTAGCTGAAGGCTCAACAGCACCTGAGTCACTCTTTGCAGTAACAGAAGGGCTTGTTATGGCTATTGAATGATCTTCCTTTTTGATGAAATGCGGCAGGCTTGGCATGGTTGGTGGCAGCAGCATGCCAACTGAGGAAGTGAGAGTGGGCAAAACTGGTTTGCTGTCCAGCCAGCTGGTGACAGGTTTCTCAGGGGGCACAGACATGCCATATGGAATGCCGGTGCTTGTTGGTATGTTGTCTAAATGCTCAGGAACAGGGTAGGGGTTCATCTGGATGTGTGGGTATTTTTCTTTATGACGCTGGAAATGCACCTTCAGGTTGCCACGAGTGGAGAAGCGGTTGCCACAGATATTACACTTGTATGGTCTCTCACCAGTGTGAGAGCGCAGGTGGATTTGCAAGGCACTGTCACTCCCAAATACCTTGCCACAAAACCTGCACTTATGCTTGAAGAAAGCATCATCTGAGCTGCTCTTGTGTTCAAACGAAGTGACATTTGGCGGCTTGCCTTTCCTCTGGGCCAAAGTTGCTAAAGAGTTGAGGTCCTCTACTGTGGTGCCAACACTGGGCAGAGAGGTGGAGAACATGGGGTTTCCAGGTGGGGGCTGAGGTAGAAGGGAATTCACTGCAGAGCTTAACAGGCTACCTATTCCACATGCTGGTGTGGATGACTTAGCTAGTGAGGAGTTGCTGAGCTGAGAGTGGAGGTCACTCACATGACTCGGCCTCTTGTCAGAGGACTGGGCACTGACTGTTGATGGTCCCAGTGTGCTGATGCTCTGAGATTTCTCACTGTTGCCTGGGTTGGACTGAGGTAGCTGTGCTGCTGCAGCCAGCTGCTTTAGGCTGCTAATACTAGCTGACTGACTAGCCAGGTTCTGCGCTAGCCCTGCGGCTGCAGCCAGCTGTTGGGAGAGATGTGAGCTGAGTGTGGTCAGTGGGCTGGCAGCAGGCCCCATTGTGCCTGGAGCAGAGGTTGGGGGAACCTGCATTTCTGGGGACTGGGAGGCTAGTAGCAGTATCTGATGGCGAATCTGTTCAATAAGCTGCAGCTGGTGTATCTGTTGCTGTTGTAGGGCCAGAAGCTGCTCCATCAGGGCTGGCACTGCCACCCTGGGACCCCCAGTGGAACGGGCCTCTTGGGAAAACTGGGCAACAGCCACTTTGGTGCTCTGAAGATTTTCAATTATGACATTGCTGTTGATCATGGAGAAGTTCCCCAGTTCAGTCAGGTTACTGAGCTGAGGTAGAGGGGCAGATATAGCTGAAGTACCTACTGCAGGGCCAGCAGTGCTCCTGCCACTGTGGCTGCTGGCTGTGTTGATGGGGCTCCCGCTCTCTGTATGACTGCCTTCCTCTTCGTGACCACTGCTCATCCCAGAAATGTCCACGTCCATGGATTCGTCTTTTTCAAGAGTGTTAGGCTCCATAAGTTCACTGCACTCGGTTTGATCAGTGTTATTTGCGGTGTCATTCATCTGGTCATCGAGATTATGGGCAGGAGACCCAGGCGAGAAAGTTCCGGTGGGGGAGGCAGGATTTTCATTCACTATCAGAACTAACTGATTCTTAGTGCAATTCTTCTGGTGTTCCTCAAGATCTGATAGTTCAAAGAACTCAGCACAACATCTGCTACAAATGTGGGCATCTGACTCCTTGCAGGGGGGGTCCTCTGAGCAAAGTTCTGTGTCCCCTGAAAAAGAGGAAACAGAGGATTAGTGATTAGAAATGTTTTGCAGCTGAAGAAGCAGCTTTATCACCTCAAATTCCATTGTTGTTAATCTTAACTTAATCTGTTTTACACTTATCCGCTTGATGTGTTCACAAAAAACAACGACTGAAAGGCAACAATAAGCCAACAGACATAAGAAAAGGCCTTATTCAGTGCAGTGGCCTCTTAAACATGATAAGAGGGATACAAAATCAATGGGAACTGCTCAAATATTGCTTAAAAGTGATCTTTGAAGGTGTACATCTGGGTTTCATCAACCTAACCAAAGGTAATCATTTTCTCCAGATAATCAATCAAAAATATAGAATAGAGTAAAGTGAGGACATCAGGTCTTAATGAAATTTCATAGAAAGGCATTGATTTCCTATATTCCATGCCCTTCAAAGTCGACTTGTCCACTCAGTGCAAATCAAGCATTTGAAGGACTTATTAGACTTTCAATTTGCTGTCAACTTTGCTCATTTTCAGCCAACTATGGGCATCTTGGACGGGTTATCTATGTCACTAAACTAATTTGTATCCACTCAGCCTGCAATCACAGTGAGGCATGAACTACAAAGCCTGTGGCATCCAGACTGTTATGTGCACACACTAAACACAACAAGCAAAATATAAAAGGAAAAAAAGGAATCACAAGGTAAATAGTGATGTAATAGCTAGATGTATGTAATAGCTATGACGTGAAAACACTTGTCACGATTAAAAAGCTGCCTAATGAAAATAATAATCAAAAATACAAACAAAAAGTCAAAAGTCACAAAAGTTTTGGACCATAATTGTGAATAAACTTTGACTCCTTAAAACATTATCAGCCATAGAATAGGCACGTATCTGTAAATTATTCTATGGAAAAACACTGTTTGAATAAAAGACTTGGTCAAAACTAAAGAGCAGGGCGGTACACCAGAATGCATACATCAGAAACTTGCAAAAACTGAGAAACTGGACACACCAGCTCACAGAACACGAAATACAGACACGGCAACATCTGTTGTCATCAAGATGAAAATTCTAATGCAATGACCGCCTTCTACATGTGCACAAAAACAGGTTTTGGAATATTTCATTTTAATAAACAAGACGAGTCAGGGAGTGAAAAGGCAAGTCGACACCCTGCCCCCAGTACCACTGCTGTGCTCTAGACTTTCCTTATTCTTTTCTCTCTTTGTCACACTAAAATCTTGCTGTTTAACATACAAGTTGATTTACAAATTGCATTTCTCTATGAATCCCTTTCATTGTGCCTCTGGCCTCTCAACACTTTCATCATGGCCAAGAATTCATTTGCAAATGAAACCCGGAGAAGTGCAGTCCTGCCCCACAGAGAGACAGGATGCCTTCCCATTGTTCGCGCAGCATGGGAGCGGCGGGGATCGTCGGCACAGCCTGGCCCTGCTCATCTCAGTCGACTCAAAGCAGATCCTGTTTAATTCAGGGATTATCTCCCTCAATGTTTCTCTGCTCAGAGACATCAGATAACGCAAAGTTGCCATGACAGTAAACCCTGGCCCTCACACCACCAAACCATGCAACCAGGGAAGACTCAACTTTAATGATAACTTTTCATGTTAACTCCCCCCTTCCACTCACCCGCCTACCTACACCCCAAGTGCAAATTTTGAAAAAATGTGTTTGAGTCGTAGTGTGAGAAATGTTAGGATTAAATAAACAGATTTTTTCATTTCTTAAGGCTTAAGGCTTTCTAAATAAGGGCCATACAAAAGAGAAAAAAAGAAACAACTTATGGACAATAAATAATGATAAATAATAAAAAAAAATTAAATATGCGTGTGTGTATGTACATGCTCAAATCTTCGTTGAGCTTAAGAATAAAATATACTACACATGATGCATATCCTATTTGAGAAACTATAAAAAATTGAAATTAATTGAATGCAAAATTTCAACAAAAGAAACATAAAATCCAGCACCTATGTGTGTTTAGTTAAAATAATTCCCAAATGCGAAGATGAGAATATTTTACATACAAAGTGGATATTTTCAGAAACTTTACAAATCTAAAGGTTTTAAATAGTAATATTTTTTAATATGCAAAAGCAAAATTACAACGATAACTAGAGTATACAATTACAGTAAATGAAGGGCAGCAAACAATTGTCATTAAAATTTTGCATTGCGGTAGGAGACAGTCTCCTCTTCATCAACTCTGACTTTGGAATGTGAGAGAAGAAATTAATGTTAATGCTCTTAGTTCAAAACATAATATCTGAGATGGCTACGTATTTACTCTTTAAACTGTGCTATTTTATGTTTTACTTTGCTTGATGATGAAAAAAAAAGATAAAAATAAAAATCGATGCATGTCTACAAATCCACTGTCCATGTAAGACAAGTATAGCAAACAGCGCAGATGCTAGCATTAGGCTTAATTCCCAAAATAGCAAGGATTAACTGCGAATTAAAATTAAGATAAAGTCAAGCTGGTATGAACATGGAGTCTGTAAAACTTCCATAGAAGCTCTACCAAAAGTACAAAAGTACACAGCGCACAGGGCTAAAGGGCATCAGGACAGACAAAGAGCAGAGGACAGAGCCTTGAAGAGATTGACCAAAGTGTGAATATGAGAGACAAGAAAGTGAAGATTAGTTGAAAAAGTTGACGGAGAGCTTTCAGAGATCCTACATTGTTTTTTCGCGGGGGGTCTCTGTGAGCCTCTTGACACTTGTAACTTCAGGAGGGTTTCTGCTCCCACCATTTCCAGCCCTCAGGACTCATCCCACTGAACACTAGATGGGGTTCCACTAAAGCTGCCGTGGTCCAGGACAAGACTCAAATCTCAGAAGCTCTGCCCCGGTGACATGCTTAAAGCTTAAGGGGAGGGAAAAAGGCAAAACAAGTCCTTCAGGCTACACCTAGACTCACACCACACAAACACTGGCAAAATGACAAGCAAGTGCACCGTGTGTTTGCAGGGAACAACAGTGCAAAGGGGGCTGCCCTGCCAATCTCCCCTCTAGGGGGGCCACTCTGATAGGGCGAAAGGGGATGGCCACAACATTGATAAGGCCTCACACTCACGCGCTTAAATAAAAAGCTGAGGCCTTGCTGGGCCGCCTGCAGCTCTGATCAGCAGGGTCATTGGTGAGGTAGAGAGGAGCGCACTGAGCCTTGAACTTTCATCACCTCCACACAGAGGGACACTGGCAAAGGTTAAAACAGCTAAACATCCCACCCTCTGTGGCTCTCACTCCGACCTCCCAGTAACTACGGCCCTCTGCATCACTGATATTCAAGTGCAAATACAAAGACTTTCTGTTTTCACTTCCGGGCACCACAGCTCTCCAGAAAACACACAGCACATTAACTATGGCTTCTGTCTCAAACACTCCCCAAACCCAAAGCCAGCATGTCTCTACCATTATAATGAAACACACAAGACACTTGCAACAATTTTAACATGTGGCATAGTTTTGGACATAAATAAAAAATGTTGCATTATCCAGTCTGCCAGGGTTGGTGACAAAAGTAACTCTTCATTAGGTTTATCAGATTTAAAGGAAACGCAGGGAAAAACAACAGTCATTCATTCATCAAGTTCTTAAAACCATGTGCAAATATCTTTCTATCTGTGGATCTTTTTCTTGCAAGAAACTAATTTATTTCATGGCCTGCAAAAGCTTGTGCAGGCCATATGACACACGACGTGCTTAATATTGACAGTGCATATGTCAAATATGTAGGCCTTATCCAACAGGTCTGAAAAAATATTTCTAATTTTATCTGTATGTATATTAATTTATAGCACGTCTTATTTTCTGTAAAAATACATTTTCTGATAAAATAAAACACTGAAAATGTAAATGTTGTGCAGCGAAATGGGATCCCAGTGCCTGACAGAGAAAGCACCAATCAGTTAAAGAACATTTCTTCTTTTCTGGGTAAACGTGTCTTTGATAGAAAAGTCGGTCAACAAAAATACACGTTACAACGCAACGTCCTCTTTCCAAAGTCAAGTGTTAATAATCTTATTCCACAATCCAACCACACCGCAGTTTTGCTGAGGTTTTTGAGCTCTTCACTCTCCTCACAGCAGAGATGTAACTATTTACAACACATTTTTAACTCCTCTGCCTTTTGCTGGCCTTTAAAACTATGAATGCAGAGTCCTGCATTTCCAGTCCTCAATGACACTTTGTATAAACTGATTTCATATTTTAGACACAGAGCACCATTAAAAGAGGACATGGTTCACTTAACGGAAAAAAGGCAAAGTATTATTTTTAACAGAAGACGAAAAGCTTCTCTAAAGGCGTTAAAATAAAAATTAACAAGTCTGTTTTATCATTGCTGATTCACTTCACTTCTGAATATTTTGCAGTAAAACGGAAACCGAGTGTACATGTGTGTGTGTGTGTGTGTGTGTGTGTGTGTGTGTGCGCGCATGTCTCTCAGTGAGTAAGACTTCGCTTATCTGTGTTGCTAATAAAAAGTATCAAACATATAAAAAACAAAACTAAAGAAATATTTTCCACATCTTTCATCTCCGCTCCTGTGAGCAATCCGTCCTCTTTTCATCCACGCCGCAGTCATAAAGCACCCTGTTGTGCAAACACGGCAACGAGTTTGCTGAAACAGATTTTTTTTTTTCTAAAAGAGTGAAAACATTGTACGACTTTCTAAAGCGGGGACTGAAAAGCACGAATTTCTGTGTCCGGGACTCAAGAAAAGTTGGAGCCCCGGCAGGAGCGACAGGCTGCTCCATGTTGACGCACCGAGGGAAGCCTCGGAGAGGACCGAGAACTGAGCCGGACGCTCATCACTGCAGAGTTTCTGCGTTAGTTTCGAAACACGATTAAAAGCAAAAATGGAAACTGAAAAGTTTTGAAACTTTTAACACACATGCGCAGCATGGCAGTGAATGAGAAGGCGCCGTGAAATTTCGTTACTGTCAATAATTAATTAATATTTTGCAGTTACGTGTATATAATATCTATAATACATAATCTTCAGTGTTATTTTTTAAATTCCAGATAAAATTACTTTTAATTCATATCTGAAGTGAAATAAAGTAAAAGTAAGAATTTTCTCGACATAAAGTTTTTCTGAAAAGTGGCACAGACGCTGAAATAAGTGCAAATAAAATCTGAAAGTATAAAGCCCAATTCAAATGAATAACTTTAACGATCAGACTTGGTCATACACTTGATAAAACACCTAAAATGGGTGAAAAATTGATGGAGCTTGGATAAAAGCAGCGCTCGGTTACTTGGACTCACCATTGTGCTCCGATAAAGGCAGATGAGGGTCGGATTGGAAGTGTTGCGGCTTCGCTTGTTTCCTCCGCGACATGCTGGCTGGCACATCAGCAGGCAAAGAATAAAAAAATGACTACAAAACCTTCTCAAAAATTACGTAAATCGAGCCCATCCACCGCGCATGTGCCCCGTTATGATTATCAATAATGCTCTGCGATTAATCATACGGGGGCTTCTTTGAAAGGCGATTGGCACCTCGCCAGCCCCCCTCCTATTCAAATGAAGTCTCTTTAATCAATTAGCTCCTGATTTGCTGGGGACTCTTGTCTCTCTCTCAGCTCCCACCCAATGAGTTGATCCGTATGGGGAAGAAAGGCTGGGTTTTCCAAACTCCCTTTAGATACGGTTTAACCCCTTCTGTTAGCCAAGTCAAAGCTTATCTTGACTACTACAGGGGAATGTCAGCGTCTCGAGTCCATGCCTGCGACAGTATCTTTCAATCTTTCACATTGATCAAGCAGTTTTCTTGTCTTTTTTCCTGATGTGGACTGACTGGACGCTCGCAACTCAAACGTCCGAGAACTCCAACCAACTTTCTTCTCTCTACAAGTCGGCAGTCCGTCCTCCGCCCTCGCATTAAGATCGCTGTAATTCAGCTCTTGTTGTGTTGAACACCGGCACCTACTCTCTAAAGAGTTTCAATCGAGGCTCCCGGTGCGCTGAAACGCAGAGTCGCTCGAGCATGTTCCGTGCGTAAATGGCACCGGTGCGTGTTCCCAAAAGTCCGCAGCGTGATCCGACGTCCCAATCAGTTTCATTTGATTATTGATAGTAGAAAGGGGGATTTACTTACTAACACGTTTCATCACACACTGTACTCCGCGAATAAACAAACTTTGAGGGCCCGTGCAGCACTGGGACAAATGTGGAGCCCGGCCCATCGAGGATCTGATTGGTCGCCGAACTGTTCAGTCATACAGCCATTCACCTCCACCTCCTCCCTCCCTCTCCAACCCCCCTCCTCTCTCTCTCTCTCTCTCTCTCTCTCTCTCTCTCTCTCTCTGATTGCGCACAGCAGATCCAAACGCTTTGTGCACACCGGGATGATCAGTGGTAAAGACAGCGGGCAGAAGTCTGTTCAACTGAACAGGGACAAATAAAGCTTTTAATTTCTTCTCTAAACATTTATTTTTTTAGTGAACACCAGTCTCACACTCAACTCATGCGCACTCATCTGCATTTCACACAATCTATTTAACTGTTAAAAATGTATTTTATTGTCGTCGCCATCCAGTGGCTGCATTACATCATTATGAAAAGTCTTATTTGATTATTTATTTATTTAAAATAAATACATTTTTTTTAAAGGCAGTGACAAGTGAGCAATATAATGTTAGTTTCTGTAAACAAACTTTATATTGCTCACTTTAACACTGTAACTTTAACACTGTAAATTATTATTATCATTATTATTATCATTATTACAGATAATGCACTAACTGGTGTACGCCTTCAGTGGAGATGTTTTAAAAGGGCAAGAGGTCCCAGAGGAGCTTCATGTGAGCCCTGAGTCGAGTAGATTTATTACGTGAAAAAGATAAACGAAGCTCTCAGTCGGGCTGATTTTGAGAAATGAAGATAATAATGTTACTATAGGTGATGCCTCGGATGCCATTATTTTTCACTGAATATTTAAAGAGCAGCTGCAGGCTAGATGGATCTGGTCCTCTCCTGTGTCAGCTATCTTTTAGTTTCGACTAGCCTTACTATTTACTTATTCATGAAAAAAGGAAAGAGCAGGCGGAAAATCAAATACTTCTGATGGCTCTGAGTGGTCTGCTTTATCAGTGCGTTATGTCAAAACAATCAAAGAACAGATATATTTTTTGAAATTGTACATATATTTTTGCAGTCTTCCTATACGTCTGAAATGTTTAGCAAAGAGAGGATGTATCCAAATCGAAATGTGAGCTGTGACTAACAAAATTTAAGAGCAAATGATCATTAATAGGGGAAAACGTGTGTGTTCCGTTAAAAAGCCCGTGCAATTATGTGCACCAAACTTGGAATAGCTGGAAGAGGAAAAAGAGGTCTGCAATATTGTAATGTCCCGGGCGGGAAAATCAATGGCCAGTTAATTGATGTGAGTGTTGGTGTGAGATTGTAAACAGGGTGATTTGCAGCCCAGCCGAGCGGGAGACATTTTAAATGGGATTCACTCGGGACGGTGAGGATACAGTGTTAACAATCACGGGCTGAATGACACAGACGGACACAGTTTGGGGTCCCTACAGACATAACTCAATGCCAGCGCCTCCAAAAGTTTCCCACTTTGGCTGAGAATAGTTTTAATCATATGTATTTGGCTAGATTACACGTTAAACTGTAACTGTAAAATATGATTTTTACAGCTCAAAAATTTTGGACAGCGTTGTGATTTAACAGATGGAAGAGCAGGTAAAAAGAATATTGTCAACCATATATTTGATTTAAATACATAATGTGAGTAATGTAGACTGAGAAAAGGACATCTAATATAAACCCTTATTTTTTACATAAAATAATATAGTTTCTTTAAATGACTATAATAACAATAAATAGGTAACTAAAGTCCTATTTCATATTTGTCAGTATGAAAAATTGTGTTGTTTTTTTTTTTTTCTAAGGCTGATCAGAGAAAAGTGACAGAAAACTTTGGGCACATAAATGAAGCGCGACACGTCAAACAAGGTCCAGCCCGTGTGTCATTATTCATTATCACTGACATGTCGTGATTGATCATATAGCTCCGCATAGTGCGGTAGTTACAGCGGGAAATCTCCCAAACTCGAGCTGTTAGTGATCCCCACTCAGTGCATTTGTAACTAGCGAGCCCCCGTTTCTGTGTGACACCGCATTCAACACGTGGTGGGGTTTCTATTCACCGTCCTGCTCCCCGCTCGACGCGATGCCTAAAGAATTACAACGAGCTGGATCAGGCCTTCATCTAGGTCAGCTGCACGTGTGTGTATTTGTGTGTGTGTGTGTGTGTGTGGCGTAATGGGAACCCGAGTGGCAAGACGAGAAAAGGGGCAAAACTTACAGAGGTCTAGAGTTTAAATAGTGCAGAGTTATTAACAAGTTGGAGGCTTCACTAACACAACACCGCTCATACTGCTGTCATTATTCATTATTTGATAGGTTCAGGTGGATGTCATCACTTATGGATAATATTTAAAAAAAAATCAGAAGGGAAGACGTCTTACGTTGTAATAAAATAAACAAACTATTAAAAAAATGTCAGCTTAGAAACACAGCAACAACTTATTTACATATAATTTACTAAATACATCCAACATGTTTTTTTTATGGCAGACATTGTTGCTAGATTGATGCTTACTTTTGATTAATAGTAAATGCTAAAACCTTTGACCCCCCTCATTGTTCCCAGCACAAATATCAAGAAGTGCATGGTCTTTTTCATGGCATGCTGACATCTTGCAAAAGGATTAGGAGCTTGATTAAAGGGATTGTTGTAAGCTGGCCTCACGCTCAAAGAAATAAAGAAATAGGCCCACATTTTCCATGTATCAAGTCACACACACTGTCATTGTATGACTCTTAGTAGCGCTGTGCAGCTTTGTTCAAACTGCAAAACCTTAAATTGACAATAATCATAACATATTTAAATATAAAAATGGTGTTTGAAGTATTACTACATTATATATTCCACTTTTTGTAAAACACCACTTTTGTATAATCAAATAAACTTAAGCAAGTTATGAACTGCAACACAAACTACCAATATTTCTATATACTGAAATTACTCTGTCTTCCAGATGATCAAAATGCAGCGTTTAGAGGTCTGTTTGCCACTAAAGAAATCCCACTGAAAAATCACCTGCATTAAAATTCAGTACCTGCAGCAGCAGAGAATAGCCTCCATTAATTAAGAGATCAGACCCTCTCTATTGTCCTCCAGCAGCCCTGCCACCACTTGTCCCGCAGATTGTCTCCCCCCATTGTGCCCCCTGACAACTTCCTGCAGCATCACCTGATATCAATGGGTCATGTTTGTTTTTACATTATCTCAGCTGCAGTTACAGACACCCCCTTTCAACCCTGCCTTGTTTGAGGGAAAACAAGCAAACATTCAAGGGTGTTGCAGAGGTGCTAGAGGTCAGTGGCCCAACACACAAACACACACACACAGCATCTGCACCGAGTGCACGCAGATGTGAGTTTGCATGTGCCACCGGTGCAATCATCAATGACACACGCGCACACACACACACACACACGCACACACACACATCTGTCCACTTTGGACAACTGTGCGTGTGTGTTTGTATGTTTATCAGCTGTAACTGCCCAGGTACAAGTGTTAAGAGATATGTGCCAAAGTATCCCTGACTAAGAGTCTCGTTGCTCCAGCTATTACTGAGAGAGACAAGGCAGCCAGCAGTGTCCTGTCCTGACTGGTGTAACTGGAAACCAGGCACCACAGGTGGTGCACAGTCACACAGAAATCCATGTCTGCATCCTGCTGTACAGTTGGCAACTCTTGCACACATTTGTTTGGGGAAAAATATGTTATAGTTATTAATAATAAAGACTGTAATAGATAAAACATTTTTGCTAACTAAAAAAAAAAAATCCAAATCATTAAAAAAATATAAAGTTATTAATATTCCTTTTGAATATGTGATGCACAAAAATACATTCATGACATACAAATGTAACTTATCACTTCCATCTGAAACGTCTGACACTTCTATCCTATTTTAAAATTATGTCAGTAATTTAAAATGGCAAAATATGAAGATACCAACAGTTCTTATTCTTTTAACCTTTTATTGTATATGTTTTTATCCACAACACCAACAGTTTAAATTCTGTAAGTCATATCAACAAGACTTTATGCCTGTTTCTCATTATCCAGCACCCTTCTTTTTTTTCTGAACAGATACTCACATTCACTCAGATGCAATCATTAAATCCTCCAATTGTTATAATACAAATCCACTTGATTATATCTGATTAAGCATGCTTGCTTGGGTTGCATTAATGAGAAACACCATGGTACTGGACGACCACCAAGACTCCCATTTTGGCTCCTTTACATTCTTGAAAAACGCGTTCTGCTTTCATATGACATTGACAAATGATATTTGGATGAAGAGAGATGCTTAGATCGTTAGATGTTTCACAGAAAGGAGCCGGATTACACTGACACACATCACTAAGACTGGAGGTTACAGAGGAACCAAACACTCCAAACATCTTGAAGAAATTACAGACATCACCCCCCGAACGCTGAGTGTTTATGTATTTTTAAGAACCTGGAAACAAAACTAAAAATTACACATTGAATTATCCCGACATTACTTCACATGCTCGTAAACACATAACATACAGAATATACACATGTGATGTCTGTGTCACAGTCACAAAGCAAGTCAGGCGAGTCGCACAACCGCACAACAAAGCAGCATGCAGGTAACCAGTATTTCTTACAGTAAATACACCCGCAAAGCTGAAACACATCAAGTGGTTTATTCGCAGCGACTCTGGGCACAAGATGTTTATCAACTGCCGCCAGACAGCTGTGTTGGTCGGCCAGCAGTTAACTGTGTCTCAGACAGCCCCTTATTGCTATTGATAGTTAGCATCAGTGTCCCGGCTGAGCAATGGGGCTGCTGTGGGCAAACACAAGCTATTGATCTCCAGCTTGTCCCTGACCGGCCTTGAGCTAGAAGCAAGGAATGGCAGAGGAGGCTGGACAGAGTCTCCATGACACTCCCAGACGTACTGTGGGTTGTATTCATTGCATTAATTAAGTAGCACCAGCAAGCCATGTATTTCATATCAGTTTTTACATCAGCAAAATGTTTTTTCCCTATTTTTAACTAAGTTCAGAATTCCACATTTTATTTATTTTCTCTCTTATATCTTATAAAACAGATTTTCTTGCTTGTGGATTCACTTGCATGGACCACTTTAGTGCCTGTCCAGCAGAATGCAATTCATCAAACGGCTACTTAAATTTACACTCTGCTTCCTTTATGCTCCTCCATATTCCCAATAAAGAAAACAACGCTAAATGTGACGCCTCCCTGTACGTAATTGCTCTTTAAAACAAGCACAAACACACATTAGACTGCACTGAGGTTTTGGTGGTTAAAAATCAGCAATCTATTGGAAAGAACTGTGTTGCAGGCTCAATGTGAGGTCTTCTCGTGTGTTTGCATGTGTGTTCTCTAGCTCCTTATGACCACATGAGAGAGCGCTCTATCTCTGTGTGTGTGTGCATCAGTAGGGAGTCGCTGTGTGCGTGTCTGTTTTTGTAAAGTGGTGTTATTTAGTTACTCGGTGACCACACGATAAAACTTGAAGGATAAAAATTTCTGGAGCGCGAAAAAAAAATTTGGCACATCTTTCAACAAGCAAAACAGACGAGAAATGAGATGTTATTTAGTTAAAGCTGCATTGTCGCACACCATGTCCACACCAGAGAGAGGAAAAAGGGGTGAAACCTGCCTGGAGGTGAACGGGAGGCCGAGGTGGGACCTGTCATTCTTTATTTACCCCAGTCGTAGAAGTCTAGTCAGATACGGGGCATCAGAGAAGTCAGGTCCCTGATGACTGGTGAAAAGTCCACCTTGAGGGCTAAACTCAGTGAAGTTACAGTACTGCCAACTCCTCCCCAGTTTGCTTCTTTCTTTCCACGTTTGTCTCCTTTCTGCTCTTCTCTTCATGCTTCACTTTTCCCCGTGTTGTATACTTCTGATCTTCTGTTTTCACCTTAAAAAAATCAAATAAAAACAGCATTGACTGCCTCTATTAATATATAACACTTACAGGTAGTTAGTAGTGTCAGACACAAATTCTGCATGCATGCATGTATTTATGCAAAATTCTTAAAAACTAGACCCTTCAGTGGCCACTCTCACTCTCAAAGCTCATTTAGGCTGCATGTCAGACATAATGGCAATCAGACTCTCTCATCAAACTCCACTGCCCTTTTACTTTGCCTCCTACCTCCCGTCTGGCGAGCTGCTGCTTTTTAAACTCCCATCAAAACGTCTGACAAGGGAAAACACGGCACAGATCTCCTTATCTTCTCACAAGGCCCTGAGATCCACCCACTGTCTCTGATGAGGTTAAAGTATATAATATGTCTGTGCGTCTGTGATCCAAGTGTCTTATGTCCAAAAACTCTACTACAGGTAGTCTCAGCTATGTGCTCATCACTCAGGCAGACAGCTGCACACAAACACTAACGCATGCATATGGGCTCACTCACACACAAACACAAAAACACACACACACACACACACACACACACACACACAGGACTCTTTTCAAAGAAGTTTGCTTTTTTTATTACTTCCTTTCCCATTCAGCGGCCTCCCCACTTCTCCAGAGTGCCCTGGGTGTGCAGTGAAAGAGCCGTGCTTATTATGTTCTCCGGGCTCTCCAAACCCAGCTTTGTTTTGTCCAGATAGCTGGTTTTCTCTCTCTCTCTCTCTCCCTGTCTCTCTTTAATATTCACAGTTAAAGTCTTGGCTCTCAGTAGACGGCTGTTTTCCCAGTTTCCTCCTCCCGCTAACGGCCAAGTGTGGCCCCTGTGAGTGTAAACATGCAGAAGGGAGGGACATCTTCTGACAAACATCTACAAGGATGTGCCACCCTACCCCGTGTCATTCATTCGCTACCTGGCACTGAAGCTAAACTGTTAACACCCACGTGTGAGCATCCAGACTCTACAAAACTGCCAGCGGCTGCACATGCCTGGTTTATCTAAATCCACACCACACTCACATCTGCACTCTGCACAAAAAAGTATGCAGTATTTGAGTCACTGAATGTTTGTGTTGCTCAGCAGAACTGTAAAATGCAATGTTGTTGGTGGATCCTCACTTAATGACTTAATAATAGTAGTAATATGAAGTTACTCCTCATGTAAATTCTCTTTTACTTAAAATTTTCTGTTACAAACAGAAATCTAAAAACTGGAATTCCACACAAAACTGTTAATGCAGTGTTAAGCAGGTATTCTATTGTCCCTTTACCCTGTACTGGAGGTCTTGGTGGCCTTGTGTCAGCATGTTCTGCCAACGTGAGTCGTGAATATGTCACCGTGACAAATTCCGCTACATTCACTGCACTTGGCAGTTAAGGTGATTTTCATTTGGACTTTAGCATCTTGCAGTGGCTCTTTGTTTAACCAGGTGGCTAACACAAGAGCCACCTCATATTGAGTAGATATCTGGAGAGACTTACATCCACGGGAGAAAATTGTCATTTCCTTGAAGCCTAGAATCTGCCAGTGGCAGCACCATACTAGGAAACAGCATGAATTAGGAGTGGAACCTATACTTAAACAGAAGATCACTCCAAACATTGATAAGGCAGTGCACTCCATGGCATTCAGACCCGTGGTGATGTTAACAGCACTCTGCTATTATCGCAGGTGTGATCGCTCACCAGCCCACAACCACATTTACATCTTAATTACCAGCCTAATCAATGGGGTTGCACTTTGACTTCATTTGTGACATTCATGAAAGCTCATTTAGGATGTAAGAATAGGCAATCGTAAGTATTGGTGGTAAGATAAAAGCACCTATTTTCAACATGGGATGGGAAAGGTAACAAAGGAGATTTAAAAAACACAGGAGCAAAGACTCTGGTTGACAAAGCGAGCACAGGAAGATATTTATGACAACTGCAAACTGGTGAGATGTGCAGCATATGACAGAAAACGAATAGCTCGTGTGTCTCAAGCTTGGTGATTTAAATGGCAAGTGATTGAACAACAAACTCGCATTAAGACTGTATTGATGAGTTCAGTGTTTCATTTTAGATCAATAAGATGATTGGTAGAGGCCGAAGCCAACACAAGCAGCAGCGAGAGACTGCAGAGAAGAGCAAGGGAGAGTAGAGTGTATTGAACTGCTTCACCACACAACAGAGATGGCGTTGGGATTTGTTTATCTAACATGAGGCTAAAAGCAAACTGGTTCACATCTTTTATCTGCTGTGAGAGACTAAATCATTCTGGCAACAAAAGGTGATGTAAAGTGATGTCTGATTATGTGAGTATTAGTTTAGCAACCAGTTGAAGTTATTCTACTTAAGTAATGACTGATTACAGCCGACAATATAATCTAGCTACACCGTGATTTACACCATTCAACTAAATTCAATAAAAATCTAAACTGATTATAAATGCATTAACATATTTTTTAAGGGATTGTAAATAATGAACAAAAATCTTTAGATAAATAATTAATGTTTTAAATGGCCAAACAAAGTTATAAAACTGTTAATTATTATATTAAAAAGTGAATACAATTAGCTAAAAGTAATTTTAAAAAAAGCTGTGCAGTTTGCTAGGATAAAACATAAAGGATAAATAAATGAAATTGCACATTTAATAATATTAATGTAATCTATAATATGTTCAAATGGCTCAACACAGAGAATAATCAGTTGAAGTAGTCAGCTAAATGTAACAGCTACAGTTATCCTGTAAGTAAGTAAGTAAACCTGAAATGGGTGAAACATTCAGTTTCTGTTGTGAATTCACAAGTCTTACACCGTGTCTACACCAAAAACACGTTAGCCATGTTTTTGAGATGTGCGTCACACAACTTATACACTCCTATTTTTATTCACGCCAGCTGTCTACACATCTTGTGTGTCAATTGTATTGTAAAGAGTATTTTTAGGCTTCAGGTCTCTTTGCCTGCATTTATGCACATAACCCCAGAGATTGTGTACTGGGTTCTGAGCACTTCCCAAACACAGGTAACCTGCACTTTGTATTGGACCTAAATGCCTTCCTTCCTTCACGTCTGCTAACGTGCTGCTCACGCTATGCTTTCTGTCTAGACACAGCGTTATTAGCGTAAATGACACCTGAGCAAAGCAACTTACACAGAAAACTGACATCTCTGTACAATATTGTAACAATATCCACTTCTGTATAATTAGGTGTTAAATGACACATTTGGAAAATGACAACATGGGCAGATGAAGGGGTGTGTGAGCTCAATGACTTTATAGTTCTATGTCAGACAAAAACATCTGTATCTAGAATACTGAATGTGCTGTAGATTTGTTTGTTGTGTGAAGGCCTGATTTCCTTACACCCTCTGTAAGTGTGTGTTTTGTCACTATTGTAAAATAGAATTTCACTGTGAATAGTGAATCCAGATCCAGTGTAGTTGGAGCTGGCTGTAAGGGTGGCAAAACTGGTACTGTAAGGCTCAAGCAAATCAAAGCTGTGTCATCACTCTCCTCCCACAGTGTGACAGATGATGCTAACAATGAACATTTCATCTTCAGTCACACTGAGAGCTCCGACATGACAGAGATGAAGTGCATTCGGCTAGATGAATTACTGCACAGTGATTTATAATGACAGGCCAATAGGAAAAATACAAATGAACAATTAGCAAATTTAGCCTTAATTAACCACTCACAGACAATAGATGAACTTGTAAAGCGTATGTGAACATGCTTTGAAACAGTCAAAGCACAATGGTAATCTTCGTGCAATTTGTAGAATATTACAGTGTTAATTAGGGTTAATTGAATAATTTTCCCTCACTGCATACTGATTATGGATGTCAAACACAGAGGGGCTCTTTTGATTAAGCAGAATGTTCTGAATGAACGATGTATGGTGAGTAAATGTGGAGCCAGGCTCCACTGAATCTTCTAGAAAGGTCAAAATATACAAACAGAAGCACATGATTATTATTGAAAAATTTCTGATTGTACAGGTTATTCTACATTCACATACTACGCATTAACTGAAAGTTAAGGTACCGGTTTGTTCCAGTGATTACAGTCCAAATCAAATGAATTAGGGAGTGACGTTTGATCAGTTTGAACCATACTCACATCAGATGTGGTCTTTTGTTCATTCAGGATGTTGTTTCCCACACCATCTTCTCATGAGTGATAATATAATTTAGCTGGCTATATGATACCGTGTGAGACCTGGATGTCATGCATCTCTCGCTCAAAACTGGTTTAAGAATTAGGACTCACAAGATCTTTGTTGTTCCGACACACATGCACGCATGAATGCGCACGCGCACACACACACATACACATACACATACACATACACACAGATGCAACAAAAATGAATTAGGATATATCTCACAATTCAATGTCACTAAATCCAGTTGCAATCAGGAAAACTCAATTTGTCCAGTCGCATTAAATAATGAGTTGATTCAAGTACAAGTTCTAAAAATATGAAGTGTTAGTAAACAAAGTATTTTTCTGTTTTGACATTGTGTAAATAAGTAGGATTGCAAAGAACCCCCTAACCGAGGGAGAGCAGTAATGTGTCTTCCTAATGCTGGTACAAGAATAGGATCTAAATTATACCAGGGAGAGTGCTTAATTAGATGGTACCAGTAAGGTGAAGAGTTGCACAGTCTGAGTGAAAATGACATGATGCTGTTTAAAACAGAAAACGAGCCAGTTAGTAAGAGACTGAACAGAAAAGGAAAGATATGACATTTTTTCTTCAAAAAGTGGAATTTATACAACACGGTTGTTTATATGTCTTCCTTTGTGTGTTTTTGTGCATGCATCCACAATGTGTGCGTGTTTGCAACGGAGAAATAGGATGATGCCATCATCCAGGGAGTTGGCAGCAAATATCTGGCTAACAAATGATGATGTGAATACATGGGCTCATAAGCCTATAAATCAGGCTTCCCCCCACAAATTAATAGAGTTCATAGTTGACGGCTGAGGAGAAAAATCGTAAATTATGTCTGGCACATGAAAACAGCCCAACAACAGAAGGAAAGCCGGTAAATTCTCCTGTTTAGTTTGACATTTGTTTTTCTATAGATTCTACGCTTTCACACAATTAGAAATATTTGGGCATTTTTTTCTGGATTGACACCTTAATCTTAACAGATCACATTTTCCCTGAATATACAATAACACTATATTTTAAAATATAGCTCTCTGTGCCCTGTCACGACTTATTTTAACATTTTGGTCTTATATTTTATTTTTTATCCACATTTACACATCTGTGCATCAACATTATATTCCAAATAGCTGTGAGAGAAATGGTAGTGCACAGTTATTGTTAGATGATACAAGGATGACAGAAAAGATGAAGAAGAAAAAATCAGTAGAAAGAAAGAAAAGAATAAAAAGGGACAGCAAAAACAAGAGAGAAAAGAGGGGGAG
This sequence comes from Ctenopoma kingsleyae, assembly GCA_032353495.1. Lineage (NCBI taxonomy): Eukaryota > Metazoa > Chordata > Actinopteri > Anabantiformes > Anabantidae > Ctenopoma > Ctenopoma kingsleyae. The sequence goes on along the minus strand of JAUBNQ010000017.1, from coordinate 22,070,845 downwards.
GACGGGAGGCGGGTTAAGTACCAGGGAGTGTGTCAATGTGGGGGGCTAATGGTGGGGGTACCAAGGTTGCTAGCAATTTCTCTTTGTTATCAAGTGAAATGACTCTGCAAATATGACAATAAATCACACTGGAAATCAATCTGAGAGGAGGCGACTGTGAGCCACTGATAATGCATCAATCAATATTTAATGTTTAGACTTTAATTAATCCACAGGCGCCAAGCATTCTTTAAGTGACAAAAGGGGGGGGGAGAGGGGAAAAAACGAGTGGGGAGTGCTTTTGCATAGAACAGCTCTTATATCAAACAGAGACACTGAGCTGAGCGGCCTCATCAGTCGATTTCCTACAGCTTCCCCGTGTCTTGCTTTATTAGCTTTACTCTTATTTACGGGAGCTTGAAACAAACTAGAATGAAAGTAAATCAGATTGTTTAAAATATAGAGACATATAAATACCTTTAATAAGGGCTAAAGATTAATCCAAACTCTTGATCAAAATCTGATCTGGAAAAATTTTAAAATTAAAATTGAACTTATTTGGAAACATGTAAGAATTTACTAAAGGTTCAACTTGTGGAGTGATACACATACTGTATATGTCAAACTAATCAGTCCAACCACATTGGAGGTCAGAGGAGTTTATAGCTGCCCCTAAAGCCTGTTGCCATGAAGAGAGGGCCAAGTTATAACATTAATTTAAATATTGGGATTATGTGAGACACAATTGATATTTATAGTTTACAGTATCAGCTAAACATCCCACGTCTGATTGTTGCCCTTCCATTCACATCACAGTGCTTTCTGTAATGCTGTAGACATTACTTTCAAACCCCAAAAAACTCATACTGTTTCTATCTTAGCAATTGTGGGAATGCAACTCTCAAGGCTGTGAGAACACTAAGACCCACCTCAGTACACCAGCTGCCCTAGTCTCCATACCTGCACACTGCTGACACTGTTGTAACTTCTGATTCAGGTGCTCTATTGAACAAAAATCCCTGACTGAACAATGCAACCATGGAGCTGTTATGAAGGACCGCTTGAGCATGGAGCCATGCTTAGCCCTCGCCCTCTGATCACACTGACATATCCCACAGGTACTAATTACTGAATCTACTCCACGGAGGAGTTGTGGGAGAAATAACATGGAAGACGCTTGACATTTGGATACCTGCTGTAAGATTCACAGGGATAATTGGGACACAACTGAGAGCGAGGTCCACCAAGTGTGTTTTAGCTGATAAAATGGCTTTAGGTAATTCTCTGAGTAAGGCACATCACCACAAACATGACCTCTGGAGAGCAGTGAGTGGGTCAGCACAGATGGGGATAGGAACACAGGCATTTCTACTTTAAAAACAAGTAGTTGGTGGACAACTATTGGAAGAGTTCCTTGAGATGTGGATAAAAGGCTTACCCATAACAACTCCAGATATTTTGGACCGCATATATTGTGTTTGATCCATTGTGCCATTGTCCACAGATTTATAGGTCTTATCTTCAAAGACAAGCCAGCTGGAGTTGGGTGGCATGTGCTCACACCAAAGTGCAGCAAAATGTACCACAAAGGAGCCATTCCTGAAAATGAGTCAACCTGTCTCAAGAAGAGGTTTTAATTGAATCATTTTGATTTTGCATGTGTGTACGTGCTCATGTGTGATGATGGCAGCATACACAGTGCTGGCTGACACTAAAATACCTTGAACACCAAAACCTGAATCCTTCAGATACATTTTTTCAACAGAAAGTGTGCAATGCTACGAGGAAAGACGCACTCGCTATTTCAACATACTATATTGATCGGAAATGGAGGGTTGCAGAGGGGGGAGAAAAGTATTTAACTGACTTTTATGACAGTTGTTAAGTCATTTCCTGCAACAGTGGTTTATGTCTTTGCAATAACCTCCATGAATGATGTAATAAGAGATTATGATACTTCCTCCCTCTTTTATGATCTCTTGATATCAGCACACTTGTATGTGCATCCACGTATCAGGTTAAACCAATATCAGATCAGTACTGTCTTTAAATTTATTAAACGAGCCTGCTGGATATTGTATAATCTGATCTGATCGCATTTATCTGTGACCACAAATAAATGTAGAGAGCCTGTAAAATGTGCAGTTAAATTTGATTTTCTTTGCACATTTTATGTGTAGTGTAATTATACAGTGATTTGTTATAATAATTCTTTCAAGTATTCCAGGCTTGAACTCTTTCCATGAGTGTACACTCAATTATAGTATCTTAGTTGTATAAT
>JAUBNQ010000017.1:22050968-22068567 GCA_032353495.1 Ctenopoma kingsleyae | reverse complement strand
ACACACACACACACACACATATATATATATCTATATATATACATACATGCTATCAAACCATGCTAGAGCTGTTACCTGATAAGCATAGGTATAAACACAGCATATACACAAAATTGGGAAACTTCAGATGTGTATATAGCTGTACAGTCATGATCTAACACAAAAGGGATATGCAGAAATTTGTAATAATATAATCTATTGCCAATTTACACTGATTCCAGTTAGCTTTTTATTATGTTAAGAAAAAGTTTGGTTGAAACTGTCATTTTTTATTTGATATGCTGAATTAGAAAATTATGTTTCTGCCACAGTAAGTACCTTTTAACTCTGAAAATATTTGCAGATACCCTGTGCTGATTGCTTCATTTGGTTTCACTATGGCAATGCATGATTTCTTGAAGTCGGTGTGTATCTGGGGAAGTGAGTTTCAGGAGAAGGTTGCATATTGCAAAACATTATATGCCTTTGATGTATGAAATAAGCTCTCTTTTCTGGCACAGGTGCAGTTAGTACACTGGCACATCGAAAGGGTCCATCCAGACCGCCACAAATTCAGGAGGTGATGAAGTGTACGTATGTCTTGGACATCGTATGTGAACCCATAAGTATGAATTTACCTTTAATCTTAGGCTGTATTGCACAGGCTTTCACTCCATATTAAAAAATGCTGCCCTACTCATGAATAGAGGAAGTGCAGTGATGCAGGTAGGGAAGCATCAATGGAGCCATCATCCAAGATCATGCAGGGCCATGCAGCCAAAAAGTTGAAGAGATTGAAAAGCAATGTGATGTCACCCGGTAAGACGCTGCATTTACCAGTCACTAACATGGAAGCTTGTATTTCTGATATTTACATCAACTTTTTGACAACTTTGACAAGTTGACAAGATAGGTTGCTGTTAGCTGTCCAAACACACAAATCCATTCCTCACTGGACTTCTCAATTCTTATTACAATGTCTTACTAAAACATGAAACAACATACCCCAATAAACAGTGTGCTTTGTTTAATCATGGGAAAAATGCTCATGTGAATCTGGCCTTAATCTGATCCAGTTAATCTTTATACCCCAACACAAAAATATACAATCACATATGAACTACAGTACACAAAATATGTGGAATTGTATGAAACACATGTAGAGACTGTCACACACTATTTAAAAAATAAAAAAAAACCCAGAAAGGCCTTTTTGTTTTTGTGTTTCTTTTTCATAATGGCCCAGTGTATGAGAGTAGCAAGACAGTTGCCAAAATAACATATCCAATTGGTCATGGTTATTAAAAAAGGGGCACTAAAACAAGCTACACTGAAACAGAGTTATTTGAGGGGGGGGGCTGCGGAGGAGCCACTGGCTGATATATTAGGATATATCTGTGTGAAAAGCAAAGTGAGTAATAAAATAACCCAAAGTCTGAAGTATAGCAGGCTGTGCACAGACAGGGTCATAATTTCCAAGAGGCCAAGCATGAGATCGGCTAAAGAAAGACAGCCGAGTGTCACATACGTCTTAATTCCCCCGGACATAGGCGAACATGTGTAACTGTATCATCAAATCCCTAAAATGCCACAGGCTGACAAGTCTGCAGCCGAGGCAGTGTCTGAGAAAAGGAGGTAATAGTAGACTGCTGTCATCTCCTGTCACTCTCAAAAAGTAAACTGACAGACTAGATGCGTTCTCTGGAAATGACATACTAAAGGGGGTCTTTCAACTCAGTGTACTTAAAAACAACAATATTTTAATATTTTATATTCACAATATTTTAGATTCGACATAATTTGACAATCGTGATTATGGCATTCATATTTGTTTACATATGTGTGAGACATCCACAACCACTGTTGTTTCAACTGCAGAGTCACATTTTTATGTGACTCCCTGCAGACTGCTCCAGCTCATGGAGAACGAAGAAGAACAACCTCTTATTGAAAGAACAAGAGCAAGGACAAGGTGAAAAAGAAACAGGTGATAGTAGCTGCATCAACTGTCTCTGACAAAACCTTCCCGCTGAACCTGCCTTTGTATGATGATATCACCTATTTGATCACTCTTTTGATTAATCCCTCTGTCAATTCAAAGCCCAAAGTTGCTGCTGTGGATTTATGAATGCACCCAAGCAATGTACTAGCTGATTGCACATAAAGTCATAGTCTTGGTAATGGTGGAACACATGCGTGTCTGTGTGTGTGTGTGCGCGTGCAAGGCTAGCTCATGGAACTTCAGGAATGCTGCTCTGTCCTTTTGTGCAGGGCCTTCTCTTTAATCCATACTGATTTTGTAAACACTGACGTAAAGACCGCTGCAGGCCAACATATAATTCTGTTGTTTTCTCCCCCCCAAAAAAAGTGTATTTCTTTGGAGATGTCTTGAAGCAGATGGAAATGTAGGAGATAGATTTAATCCGACTAAAGCTCATACTTTGATTGGACCCCAGATTAAGACCGGAGCCTAGTATTTTCAATAATTATTCTGTAGTTGAATTAAACGTATCCTCTTAACACGAAAAACATACGCTAGCTTTGCATGTCTGCCCGAACATCTGTAGAATCACTGCTTTTAATCTCAAAATATTTATTTAGCAAAGGAAAAGCTCAGAGTGTGCAGATAGTTACGTGGAACACATTCAGTTTCCGCTAGTTGCAATTACACAGGATTTAAAATGTATGTAATACACACATTTCCTTGAAATCTCCTCATCTAAACTTTATTTGTTCTGCTTTTTACAGCCAGTTTGAATGACATAAGAGTTAGAATAATCACACTGAGTTAGGATAGTCGAATCAGTTCATTTAAAAACAAGTTATATCTTGTCCTATGCTCTAACCTGGACAATAGCCTGGAAACTTATCTCTCAGCTCGTCTGTTCCTCACTGTCCCATATCAAACATATATTGTTTTACTTCTTTTTGTCTCTGAGACAATCAAACCACTGAACTTGTTTGCTAATTGATGGCAAAGTGGTGGGGCATTCATCCTCAGACCCCTTCTGTTTGCAGGCATAGAGCCACGTAGCCCCTCTTCCTGTAAAGAATTAAGACCACTTAAACAGCCCACTTAAGCCTTATTGTTCTTTTTTATCACTGGCCATTTTAATAAATCTCAGGTGGTAATCTCACAGAGCCGCCCACCACACGCTTTTTAAGTTGCATACAACAACAGTTACCTGCAACAACAATGGCCTCTTCGGCTGACTTTATCTGACGAGTGTTGACAAAGAAGGCAGCTGCCCTGCTGGACATAGGGTCAACCTTAATACAACCTGCCCCTCCCGCCTCCTCCTTTGCTCCTTCTAGGAGGGAGTGAGAGAGAGAAGCAAGAAGGGAAAAAGAAAGAGGGCCAGGGATCATAGTGTCTCCTTCCTCAGATTTTATCAGGACAGTGGACCAGCTCTCCTTTTATCACAGGGGAAATTAGACATTGCGATTCACTTTGTGTGTGAGTGTGTGGTTTGATAAAGGGCCAAAAGGCCCAGAACAGCAATGAGTAAATGAGAAAAAAGAAAGATTAAAAAAGCATATGTTTTAGATGTCATTAAGAGGGACTCAGAGCCTGCCGTGGACTTGATTTACACTGGATAGTAAACTGTCATGGGGTGTAAATAATGTATTATTTTTTTAAAGAGATTTTTTCTCTCTCTTCTTTCAATGATAAAAAAACATCTCCATCTGGTCAAGTGTGAAGTAGGACAGAGCTAGATTAAAGAATGTTCTGTGTTATCTTATCTGAGCATGGGGCTTAATGTCTGCACAATCAATGCTCCTCCAACAAGTGGTTCATTAAAGCAGAATGGCGATGTTTAATTCCATGTATTACATATGTGCACTGGCACAAAAACTGACCTGAGAGGAATCAAAGCACAATGTGGGATATGGATTCACATATTATTATAAGTGAATTACCTCTGCAAATAGAAATGTCGGATTCAGACTGACAGACTGCATTTGTTGAAGGCTGTAATATGTATTAGTTGAACTGGTGAAGAGACAATGACAACAGAAAATCATAAGCACTAAGGAAATCATTGATTTATTAATCAGTTAGTTGATGGTTGAAACAATAATTCATTGGTTAGGTCATTTTTCAAGCAAATTTATTAGTTGATTGATTGATTAGTTGGTTGATTTTATTTGTTTTTGACCATTTAAACTGTTTTTTGGACTGTTGGGTAGACAAAACCGAACAAAACAAATCTAAAGATGCCCCCTTGTGAAGGACATTTTAATTTCTGACATCTAAACAGTTAAAAAATCAAAATCATTACATAATAACCAGTCAAAAATTCAAGATTCAAGATTCAAAACACTTTATTAATCCCAGAGGGAAATTATTTTGGCATGTTACATGTTACAAAATAATTACTTACTTAGACTTATACAGAATGTAATTCATAACGATTCATAATGATTTCAATGTTTACACGTGAGATGCTCTAAATAGCAATTTTATCTATCTAGTGTTATTTGAGTAATCGACATACTGTTTAATGTCTCTTTACATGTCCTATATGCATTTCTAAAATAATACTGGCACACTTTATGCCCAAAGCGAGGTTAGCAGCTTCCTGCCACTGCAAAACTATGCCTCCAGTCTAAGACACACATCCAGACTTTTAAAATAAGTGATGTGAGTCTTTAAGGCTCTCTGTAATGGATCTGTTTGTCAAACTTACTTTAAAACACATCTGACGTGCCATCAGCTTCCATCAGCAGTTGACATCTCATAACGGACTTGCCTTTTACTGCCAATGCACTGTTCCGACACTGGACCTGCATTATTCGGCGTCCTATCATTAATCTATGTAAGCCTCAGCATCCAGCAGGACGACAGGGACAGCAGCGCATCAGCCAGCCACATGTCCTGTTTGTCCATCGCTCTCATGGCCTCAGCACCAATCATTCAACCTCATATCTATAATTCATGAAGGTCCTCTGGCTCGGCTTCATGCCACTGCCAGCCCCCGTAAAGGAGTGCGAATGTATAAAGCTGTTTGGTGCCAATATCTTGTCATGCTCAGAATTACAATGACTTGGTGTGGTCCTCATCGATCACATGGACGAGGCGAGACCTGCCATGATATTACCCAAATATTATTAAAACTTTGAACCCTTGTGCACCCATAAATTAGGAGCAAATCACCGGCCATGCCACTATGTACGTGGGGAGAATGGATGGGCTTCTGTAGCAGTGCAGTAATTACACACTTAAACAGGAAGCATGGCTGAGCATTCTGCCATAAAGAGAGTGGACAGAGCGAATGGAGGAAATCTGACTTTGCAGTTGTTTAATTACAGCTCTGACTGTCTGTATTTAGGAGGAAGGGGCTGTTGACTGAAGACTACCACTTTGACTTCTTTGGCTAACTGGGATAAACTGGGTGGAGATAAGTGAATGAGTAATGTGTCTCTCCTTTCCCGCAACAAGTACTGTTGACATGCCCTCAGGTAAGGACCTATACAAGTGGATACAAGACAGCAGAAAACTAATAATTGGGAATATTCAGGACTGATAGAAATCACCGTGAGAGCCAGCAGAACTCCTTATTATAAGTAAAGGTTTAAAAGAAAAAAAAATCGGATATATTATTCATTTACTAGGTCAGACCAACCTGAATGGGGAACCATTACTGGAGATGGAGAGACCAAACATCTGTTGTTAAATGCAAGCAGGCTGCAGTGTGACATGTTTGCAGTCTTGTCCTCTTCAGATGTTTGGCCTACAGTGATCCACTTCAAACACTTGGCTTGTGTTGCTCTCCATCTCCTGCTCAGATTCTCTCTCACTCTCTTATTCTCTATCTTTCTCAGTCTCAGCTGAGCAGGACTGATAGCCTCCTCTCCTTGACTCCTTCATTCCTCTCTCCAGTGTTTGTAAGCTGTTTTATTTCTTTCTTTACATGTGTTTAAATTCTCTCTCCTGTGGTTTCACTCTGTCTCCCTTTCAGTCACTGTCACACTATATATTAGCATCTTTGGCCTTGCGTGCTTGGTGATGATGAGATTTGATCCCCCATACTGGATGATCCTTACCTGATATCCCACGTCAGGCAGATTCTTAAGCAGGTTAACTTCTAAGTCTTAAGAGGAGAGGACATGCTGCTTCATTTTCCCCCCCTTGAATTCAGTGTGACGTGGCTAAGCTGGCATTAAAGTTGAGCAATGTGCCCATCAAACTAAGTACTAAGTGACAGTGAGCTACTCTACAGAGTTCATGATGTGTTTCTGCACAAAATGTAACTTTAGCAATGCAATTAGGTGGGTGTAGTCTAAGAACAAAAACTTAAATCTTAAAAATCAGAATGAGAATTACAAAAGAAGGACAGAGTGATTTTAGCACTGTTTCGTATGCCTGAAAGAAGGGACAGAAATATGTATTAAATGTCCTTGTTCGTAGAAAGAACAAGGAGTGGGTGCTGGATGACGATTGATGGGACATCTGCTGAACTGCAGGTGTCTGTTACACTCCTCTCATGAGAGTTAATAGATGACTTCATCTAGGGACACCACACTGTTTATAGCAACATTAGAAAACTGTATAAAACTGTGTATAAAACCTTTTAAAGTACACCAAAAGAAATATTTGAATAAAAATGTTCCTACTAAGCATATTTTGTGGCAATTGGAACATGGCACCTTATTTTGTTAGTAGAGTACAGTAAACAGTGACAGCACATTATCTCTCAAACACGGCATACAAGACCGTACACGTCACTCTGAAATATATATATATATATATAATAATAGTTATATTATATTGTCAGAAATAATAATGCCACAAATGACCAGAAACCAAAATGATATGTAGAAATCATTTAGCGACTACTCAAAAAAACAGACAAATATACGACAGCAACATTGCATACATTGCAACATAACAGCTTTGAGTGTCAGGAATTCATACCACATCAAACACCGCTTGGTACCTTATGATGGTTGACAGATTTGACATAACATCGTGAGATCTGCTCATGAATAGACTCACATCTCGTGCCCAGACAAACAGCTCTCATCATGACTTCAGAGGAAAGGCATCAGCAATCCCTACATGAGGATGAACCTCGATACAGCTACATTTGCCCACAGATGAAGAAGACATTATTTTTTGCAAATACAGCTGGCAGGCAACTTAAAAGGGCCATTAGACTGCTCTTGTAATTGTTGAAAGATAAGAGAACAGAGAACGGGATAAAATGCAACCAGGATAGAGACAGCAGAGAGGCGGGGAGAGGGGAGGGGTGCTGGGGCATTCTTCAAAGCAATATCAATTTTGCCATTAGTTCAATTTGAATTGATTTTTCTCCCTCAAACACTAAAAAACAGATGCTAAGATGCTTTTCTTTACAGTGTCTCCAAATATAAGGCAGCAGAAAAAGATACAAAGTGGGGAAGAAAATGAGGAAAAGAAAGATAGAGACAAAGGGAAAGAGAGGGGGGGTGTGTGGAGTTCAGCATCTCTTTGATTGCTATCTTGGGGCTATACTAAGCAATTACTGGCTGGAACCTTTAAAGAAGCTGATTACAGGCAGTCACAGACTGCAGAGCAGACAGACAAACCTGGTCCCAGGTACTACTCAGCTTTCTGCTGGTCATCTCATCACCATGTACGGCATCACAACTACCAGAGTGCAGACACTCCACCCCCAACTGTTTCAACCGAGCTGCTGAGTGGCCAGCAGTGGATAAAAAATGTCCACATCTGGGATAGTGTCAACGCATGCAGGGGGTCTGGTTACCAATTAAAGTCTTTTCAGTGTCTTCAAGGACAGTTTCTCAGTCCATCCACTTCAGACATCCTACTGTTTTAGTCCTTCAATTTCACCTTTCGTTGTCCCTGGAAGTCAAAAGACAGTGAAGTAAGGTGTTGCGAGAAGGATGGTGAGGGAAGGAGAGAGCAGGGGAAGGGGCAGATCATTTGTTTTCAGTTTTCTCACAGCTCCAGGCCTGGCGCTCCTACTTCTGTTGATTTACGGCCTTTCTCAACACAACCACATCTGAGAGAGGAATAATTAGAAGGCTCTAAAACTGTGCAGTTTAGGGCTGTTGTAATGAAATTTGTTGGCCTGCAGTCGTGTTCTTGGGGTGGAGTCAGGGCTGAGGTAGACGGGGAAGACAGGGAGAATGTAGGAGAGTGTCTGAGACTCCAAAGAGTCAGCTGCAGGAGAATGCACAAACGCATGCATGATCATACACACTCAAACTCAGATCCCGTCCTCTGCTTCCCACAAACTCTGATCCAGCTTGTTCAGAGAGATTTGCAGCGCCTTTACAAGATCATTTTATTCCTACCAACTCCTTGTTATGGTGATTAAATATATCCCCAGTGCAAGGCATCAATTACTGGGCAGTGGAGCACCACAAAGGGGCCTGGCCAGGAGCTGGGGCTGGGGAGGGGGCTTGCCTGGCTGGCTGGCTTAGCGGCTGCTGTCCTGGCTGCAATGCACAAGACGGAGGAGTTCCAGGCCTCGCCAGTCCCCAGTCCCGCTCCAGAGGAGAGCAGAGAAGTGCTGCAGGGCCTGGCTAAGGGCAACCCTGGCTGGGCTAGCAAGCAGCTGCCTCCCTGGGTCCTGAGGGAAGCCAGAAGACCCCCTCCTCACTCTGTTTTTCCTCGCTCTCTCAGCCTTGAGGTTAGCTGCTCTGACACAGGTTCTCTAAACAAAACTGCCTTCACACGAACAACAACAGCTCATCTCTTACACTGGCTGATGGAAAAAATAAAAGTGGAAATGCTAATGGCAGTCACAAAAGCTCCTAGGTGGATGTGGTGGTTACCCCATTGGTTTTATTTTGTCAAATTACTTAACCTTCCTCACAGCTGCAATGACTATGTCAAACATCTCCCTGGAAGACAAGTGAGAAAAGGAACACAACAAAAGAATAACAGCCATTACTGCCATCATCTACAAACAACTATAATCTAGTCTATGCCATCAGCCCCAAAGCTATTTCAATTTTTTTTGGTGAATGTGTCACGGCACTTGACCACTACTTTAACAACATACATCAGTGACTTTCTGCAGTTACCATGCAGCCTGCCTCCCATCCCCCACTTCAACACAAATAACACACACATACCCATTCATATATGCATACACACAAAAGTGCACACACGTACACACACACACACTCATCATTGTGGGCCCATCCAGGTGACACCTCGACATCACCACCAGCCCAGCAGGAATGACAGCTATGCAGGCTGTCCTTCTTTAATGGCATCTTGCCTCTTATTTACCGATCCTGGGGCATGCATCATTTACTCTCAAGCTACTGTTTTTTGTCCACCTGTCACCTGACCCTTTCTGCCACAGTCGGAGAGGGCATGGGGCTCAGGTGGCATAAAAAGGGGGGACACAGAGGCCATTACTCACCGTCAGGGGTTGTACATCACCGACATCTACACTGCAAAAAAAATATCCCTCTTAAAAAGCGCTTTTGTCTATTATTGAAATATACATTCTATATGTAGCCGCGGTGGCCCTGCAAGTTGAAAAAGAAAGAAAGAAACAATTCGGTATGTTTATTAAGAGGTGTCAGTACATTATACTTGATAGATTTCAGTGACACACAAATGTATTATTTTAGGAACAAAATGTATTTAAGAGGTTATTTAAATCTAATTCTCCTTAACACTGCTGAAAGTAAATGATGCTCTTTACACTTAGTTCAATGGCAAAATTTCTGATGAGACCAGACTGACACGACTTTCAGCAAGTCCACTCCAAACAACAGTGCAACACTTCATTGGACTCTCTTTCTAAACCCAGCCAGCCTTTCCCTGCTCACTTTCTAATCAGGGAAGGGGAGGGTTAAGGGGCGGCTGGCCAAGAGGCCTGAAGAATCTTACTAGGATGTAATCCCGTCCAAGTGGCACTGGCTCTTTCTTCTCTCTTGTTAGGGCTCTTTTGTGAGGCTCCAGAGCTTGGGGCCCGGAAGGGAGCAGAGGATGTGCAGTGTATGTGGTGGTAAGGCCTGAGGAGAGGTGAGGTTGGGGGTTGGGCTACATAAATAAATAAATACATAAATGCACCCCAATGAGCTGTTCAATCCTGTGACACAATTTCTAGTATACATATATTTTTGTGCTGTTAAAACATCAAATGTGTGGTTTTCTTAGATTTTCAGTTAATAGATTTAAACTGTGTGTTTGTTCAATATAGTTAACACTGCTATGTTTTTATAGCCTGCTGATAAGAATGGAGTTGTGACTTTATCAATTTATCTGTTTTTGAGCAATCAGCAATCAATAAATCATTTAGTTGATAAAATATGAGAAAATAGAAGAAAATTCACAACCTGGGTCCTTTGAGTGTTTTTATTTTTGCCTGACCAACAGTCAAATTTAGATTTAAATGAAATTTTGTGACTTTTGATTTAAATGCTGCTTTTAAAAAAAATGCATTTTACAGTTTCAAATGTACAAACATTATACTTAATACAAGATTTGTACCATAGTACAAAACAGTACTTACTGATGTGGATTCAGTGTCAGTTGCTGACATTTCAACAGGTGACACCGTGATGCCTAAATAGCATTTTGTATCGAGAAATGAAGTTTATAAATTGTAGTGCTTGCTTATGTGGTGTGTGTCAGGCTGCAGCGAGGGCATACGCAGCCAACCACTGAATATCAGTGACACTGGTTTGTCATCTGGAAATAATTTAGAAACCTAGTGATCTATGACAAATGGGTATGTATCCTATTAAAACAAACAAATTGGAATCCAGAATCTATATACATGCATTTTTTTTCTCTATTCTCTGCCTTACTCCACATCTGTCTCCTCACACATGTATGTGGGTCCATGTGCATGTGTCCTCCTCTGGAAATGGCTTATGTATCCATACCGATACATGTGTATATATCTTTTTTTTATTGAAGCCTGTTTGCATGACAGCAGTGTCACTGGACCATCTGTGCACACTCCACATGATTGTGCCCGTCTTTCTGCTCCTCTGAAGTGAAGCTGCTTAGTTAGACACACAATAAAGGGGTGGGAACGGTGGCTCAGTAGGAATGTAGCCCTGCATATTATTTGTAAAAATAAACCATCTGGACAAAGATATTTGAAGAGAATTTATATTAAACAGCTGCAAAAGCAAGCTTCTGTGTGTAGAGTGATGATGCAACAGGACCACACCACAAGTCTGAATCTGTTCGTCCTCCAGGATAAGGAAATAAAGAAATCAGTGGAGGAGAGTTTTGACTAGGGCCTGCTCCGCACAGTGAAAGTGAGAACAGAAGACTGCTTGAATGTGGGAAGGGATCCTCCAGCAGACAGGTGAAAGTGGGTGCACAGGAAAGCCCTAACAAGTCAAACTGAGACACTCATCCAGTTGCTGGCACATCACAAGGAGCAGATGTGGAGGGCCAAGAAGCCTGCTGCATGCAACCGGCCATCTGGCCAAGCTAAATATTGCCTCAGTGCACCCCCATTCTATTTGCCTTTGGCGCATTTGTATTGTCCATGGTCACACATAGGTACACTCCAATCAGTGTCGACAGGGAGGGGGATTTATGGAGGTGCCATCAGGGTGATTAGTTCCACTGGTAAACAATGGCCTATCCTTGTTGTGTTTGACTCTGTGCGCTCTACAGCAGGCGTGAATGGCACACAGCAGAACAGCACTCCCACTACTCAATGGTGTCTGTCTCTTTCTGCTAAAGTAACATCAAACAAACACTGCAAACAAAGGGGGCTACTAAACGCAGACACAGAATCAAAGGGTTGGTGTCTGCACAGAGGGACTGCAACACTTCTCTGGTTCCAAAATGCCTCCTGCACAGTACGGCCAACATTTCTGGACACAAACAACTGAGTGAAGCATAGCTGAAGAGTTAGACCAGCTGCATCACACAAAAGGAAAATAATTACCACTTGTTGCATGTAGCTTGAGGCACCTAAAATAAAAGACAAGGGTTAGCACATATGCAGTTTTCTGTGTTATTAACTGAATTACATGTCATAGATTCTGCTGGTGTGTTTCAGAAATACAGACTTCAGTATGTAGTACACATGGTGGTGTACTGTTTAGTTATGATTTCACCAAACACGTGTCAGCTGAACAGTAAATGGAAATTAATAGTGAAAAATTCCACACAACATATAACTTTTAAAAAACCTTGAAGTTGTACAATCCTGAGCATAAGTCAAAAATGTGGGGCATTAGTTGACTAATTATATATATATGTTCACTCACTAATAGTTACATGAAAGGAAATTTTTACTCTCAAAAAGCAAACTTAAATGTATAACAGGTGTTTTGTAGGAAAACATCTGACAAAGAAACATAACAATCCCACAAACTGTCTCACTTTGGCTGTAATATTCATCCCATTCAATACAATCACTCACACAAAAATAACAATAAAACAAACACAATTTTCCATTTAATCCTTAAGACAGATAGGCACATCAGTGCAGTCTCGCCACTCCTGCCCTCCATGTCACAATGTTGCAGGCCTCCACCACAGAAGGGAAACTTATCTTAAGACATAAAAAATGCATCCGTCATTAGTCTCACCTTAGTCTGCTTGTATCACAGACCAAGCATTCCACGTCTTCCTCTAATCATCCGAGGACCAATATCCTGCAATTAGTTCAGTTTCCCTACTCTGCCCTCAGGTCTTGCTTCAGCCTGGGAAATGGGATCCAGTCCCTTCCTAAGCTCCAGCTTTGGTGCTGAAGAGCATGACACACACTCACAGAGAAGCCTGCCAGCCAAGATGTGGTTGTTATCTTATGTGCAGTATGTATGGGAACCACATGTACTGTACTTTCCTTTCAACTATGGCATGTTAGTTAGCAGGGTGGCAGAGAGGGCTAAGCTTACGCTAGCCCAGTCCAGTGAAGCGTAATGTTGAAGTATCCCTAAACATTGTAGATGTCTATATGTGTTCATTCCCGATTTGCAAACTGTACAGCCTGCTTGCTCAGATTTAGTTAGTAAGAGTTTAATGCACTAAAATGCTCCATCAGAGTTTCCCTACACAGGAACTCTTGACAACTGAATTGGGATCATATTAACTTCAACACCACACAGGCTTAATATTTTTGATAGGAGTGCATTAGTGGGACCCTGCTTATCCCATCACACAGAGTAAATAATAGCCACAAAATACTCCACTTTACAATGTGCATTTAATTGCTTTATAAATTCTGCCAATTATGCAGTGAAATTCCCCTTCAAAAGTCACCTTCACTAATCTGCTTCAAGCCAAAGTGGAATCAAACTGCCCAATGTCATGTAGTGAAAGACTGTCATGAGGGGAGGGTGTGGACAGCAGGCGTGGGTGTTTGTGTTTGCCTGCATGTATGTGTGTCTGAACAGAAGATATCTGTCCTGCATCCTGGCAGATCATGTGAATACGGCAGGCCAATTGGATTAGCAGATTACCACTAGATTTGCCCTGTGACCTCTAAAATGCAGTCAGAAAGTCATGTATTCCTCTGACAGACATTGGTACAGGCTGTTGCTTCCTCCCACACATATACAGCACAGTGCATACACACACAGGCAAGGTAACTAACTGAACATTATAATTTTAATGATTCTGATTTAGGGAGATGACAAATATGAGGGAGATTAGGCCATCTAGTACAACACTTAAACCCAGTTATAGCCATGGGGAAACTCTTTGCTCATACAGTGGGTAGGTGGTAGGTAAATTAATAAATTTGGATTGGAAGGAGGGTAAAGATTTATGTTTATTAAATGCACAATATACCTCCATACACATATGGTGCCACAATAGTGTTTCCTTGTAGTTATAAACAATTTGCTAAAGTTCATATAGCTAGTGTTTTGGTGCAAAAGCCATGAATAAAAAAGGATAACTAGCCTCTCATGAGCAATTTTCACATATGCACTTAGGACAATATCTGGAAATTGTGCAGAGTTATGCGTTCACACAAACAACACACAGCAAGGGATAGTCTGGGACACATTCTCACTCAGAAGCCCGTCACATGATTAGAAACGACTTATGTATGTATCCTGGGTTTCCTAAAGGAAAGAAGCGCAATCCTTTAGACAGCCATGCAAATTTTATTTCAAACATGTTACTTTTGTGTGCCACATAACTACTGTGTATTTTATGTTAAAAACCTTAAAAGTTAAGTCAAAGCAGTTTTATGAGTAATGTGTTATGATTTTTATTTGGCCACATA
Source organism: Ctenopoma kingsleyae (assembly GCA_032353495.1). Lineage (NCBI taxonomy): Eukaryota > Metazoa > Chordata > Actinopteri > Anabantiformes > Anabantidae > Ctenopoma > Ctenopoma kingsleyae. Next base: position 22,054,402 of record JAUBNQ010000017.1, on the reverse strand, counting down.
CCCCTACATCACTCATTACAATGATGAACATATAACTTGTTGGGTGTTATCCTCTACTCAATTCATTCAGTGAGACTGGACTCACTGTGTCACACATGGCTACTTGTTGTTTGAAGCCAGCCTCCTCAGGAGAATAAAGAAGACTTGTTTGGCCCTCGCGGTCCTAATGTGTAAACACATTTTCTTCAAGTCAGAAAGTGGTTTGCCAGTGGCCCTCACTGTACCTGATGACCCACAGATCACCCTTCCACTCGATGATGTATTTCATTTCCCATGTCTCTTGGCTGACTGACAAATGCAGTTTATTCACACATGTTGCTGCTGTTGTTCCTAATCCATTACATAGCTCACGGCCAGGTTTGCCAGTAGCTGTTCTCTAAACAAGCAGAAAAGACATAGCACCGCTGTTGCCAAAAGCCTTTGAACAAAATTACTTCCTCTCACACACCACGGCTTTAATTATGTGTTGGAGAACATAAAACAGGTCGGACAATTTGTAGTGGGAAATCATATTTCCATTGAAAGGGCTCAGGACATAACCAATGATTTATAAGAGGAATGTCATAATTATTTTTCTCCACCAGGCCAAGGATCGGGTTTCAGCTAATGGGTGTCGAGCTGAAAGCACTAATTAGGTTTTGTAGTCGACTGACACCAGCAAAGAAAGAGAAGGTGCCACAATAAATAAGTTCTCACCATGTAACTCAAAGCCTGTAATTTGAGTCGGTGCTCCTGTATTAGGTTGTGGGAATTATAAACGTCTCAACAAAATGCAGATAAGTAATTGCGAGGTGTCTCACCCATACTTTGGCAGTGGGCTCTGACAAGTATGATTACTGGAATAAGCCTGGAACAAACCTCTCTGTGGGCTGTATGAAATTGAAAACAAATGACATTTTACTCATGACTTTATTTGCAGTTGCTACTGTACACCTCTATAAAAACGAACCAAGCTATCATCATAAATTTGAATCAAATATATTTGAGATCGTATTCTTAAAGGGTTGTATGATATTACCATGTGCTATATCAACACATTAAATTTATGATATAGACACACATTCCTCTCTGAGGAATAATAGTGATATTTTTTAAAGAAATTAAGACTCTGTGTAAAGATGGATTGTTCATACTTGTCTAAACATGTCATAAATCACTGACTAACTTGCAGGCAAGTGATGTTTTTCTTCTTCAAGCTATAACATTATATAAACATAGACTGTTACCTTTTTCAGACTCGCATGAGCAAACAAAAAGGTCTGGTGGCCTAAGTGCATGACTTTCAGTGTTTGGAATTTTCCATCTCTCCTACTGAAGAGACTTAAACATGACAGCTAGAGAGCAGATCACATGACCTCTTAATTCGCGGTTATTCAGCAGGAGCCGCACATACATGCACATACATAAACAGTTCCTGTTGGCTTCCTACAACGTGAGGAACTAGTGTGGGGCCTTGCAGAATACCAGCCAGGTGCTCTCAGTAGGCTGTCATCTTGTGAGACACTCAATAGTTATTAGGGATGAAGGAGGCCCTATCTCTCCATCCAGGCCCATGGCCCTTAGCAACACATACACACAGCCAAGTGGCACCTTTCTGTAAACAAACAACACACAGCAACAGGACATGGCAGCAGCTCCTCTCCCCCTCCCTCAACACTGATGGCTTATGTCCCTCATGCATTAGTACTCTCCTCTGGCTTTGGAGAGCAAACCAACTGGACAAGCCAGGACACCTGATGGTTGCTAGGTCAGATATTGCCAGTACTTAAAGGAACAAGGAGCTTTCGACAGCAGTCAAGATAAAAGTTGCTGCAGGCTATCATTTTTTTTATAACCATTAGCAGATACTACAGTTAGGAGTTACAGCAAGGAAACACATGCAGCACTGTAACACAATTTTTAGGATCATGAGAATCTGATTTTAAAAAAATCACATATTCTCCTGAATTTAAGTTATAATTTACTCTGAGTGAATTAAAAAATATCCTATAAAAGGTATTTCATGAAAAGTGTAACAAAAAAACATGACTGGTGAACAGTTTCTAGCAAAAAATTATTTCAAAAGATTGTGAAATTACTATATTTATTATATTAATACAGAGACAGACCAGATTGAACCAAAATGCAAAAATTAGCTACTGCATTATCTATTGTAATTAATTCAAGCAACCTCTGTTGGAAAATCTGCCAGCTAACAGAAAAGCTCTTTAAAACCAAAAAGAGCAAACAAGTTAATGATGAGTTCTTCTATATAGAGGTCTGATTCTTCTAGATGCTCCTTGCATCAAAGGCTGGGCAAGGAAATGAAGCAGGGCTGACACCACTACTCAATAAACCAAAAATTAGGGATGCACCAATCCGATATTAATACTGGATATCGATCCCAATGTTGCCTAAGGAGCTAGATTAGGTATTGGATAAGAGGACCGAGCTGTTCACTTCAATTCTATGTTTGTTATATTTGTGACATGTGCTACATCATAAGCCAGCAGCATGTGCAGCATGCCGGTATACTCCAACAACATGGAGACAGACAAAGACTCAGCTGTATGAAAGTATGTTATTCCATGTTAGCAAGTTTGACAGCTACTTGTAATATCTGCAAAGGAAATGTTGTGAGGGGGGGCAGTGGTGCTGCCAAATACAACACAACAAACAATACAACCAAGCAGTTAACTATGGTGGTTGTACTGCAAAGACATGAGAAACATACTTATTTTCAATTTCAGCTGCCATATTATAAACTGTTTTCACAAAACAAACAAAAAGGTCTGGAGAGTCATGTCCAGATAGGGTGCAGTTATTCATTGTCAGAGTCAAATGTGTTCTCTAATCAAACTCTGATTCTAGATGTGTTCAGAGCTCCAGTGCATGTATGATTATATTTGTGAACTTTATTTTACTATATTTTACTGCTAATTAAATAAACAAATGTAACTTATTCTTGATTGCTCTTCAAATCGCGTCACAGCTGCTACTGTTGTGTTATCTGATTCATGCGGGTAAATTTGGTGATTGGTGACATCACTGATATTATAAGTTTCTGCCAAAAGCAATCCAACACAAAGAGTACAGTGACATGCTCCACAGAAAAAAGAAGTGCTTGCTCAGGCAGCACATATGATAAATTGGTTTCAATACAGAGAAAAGAAAGTGACCAGTATAATCAACAAAAACCTATTTGCCTGCTCTGAACACAGGCACACAACTGTTGTCCTACAGTTATCCCCTCATACATACTCCTCTCTATAAACACACAACAAGGTAGATGAGATGGGAGTGTTGGGGGGGTGAAGAAGTTATATATGTGCAAATTCACAGACAGACATACACTCCCACACACACACACACACACACACACACAAACACACACACACACAGCAGAATCCCTGGCCCCTGTCATTCATTAGTTGACAAAAGCTGTGAGAGGCAGA
>JAUBNQ010000017.1:22021832-22036890 GCA_032353495.1 Ctenopoma kingsleyae | reverse complement strand
CCTGTCTGTGCGAATGTCCCAGTCCTCTAAAACGGCACTTTAAAGAATGGAGACTCTTCCACTCATCAGCCTGTGCAGTATGTAACAGTTACACTATCAAGGTTAAAAGAATACAGTTCAACTTTCAACAAATTGAGGGTAACACTATACCCTTTTGACTATTCCTGTGGTTGAAGCCCCCTAAAGAATTGACTATGTTTGAGATAAATCACTGTTTATACCTTTTGTGAATGTCACAAAAAAATCTCCCTTCACATCCTAATCCCGTCTGCAACTAACTGCCTTTTTACTTTTTGTCTAAGAATGTACATGTTTTGCTGTCTTGACGTAATTCAACACACACATTGAAAGTGTGCTGCGTTATTTCTGACAGCCTCTGTTTCACTCTCTACTCAAAGGCATTTATACCATTGTGTTCAGTTGTACAAAAAGTGACACTAGTAGGTGTGTAAAGAATGAAAAGAACTGCTGGAGAGAAAAGTTCAAACTCCTACCTTACAATTCACACATGCTGATAAACTGGGTGGACTGTCACATTGTGTATTTCATACAGTTACAAAAACTGTTGGATGTACCCCAATTCTGGTATAAGAAATTTGGCTTCAAATTCTGATAAGTGCTTTCTTGGCTTGAATCAGTCAGAATTGTACACTAATACTAGTACCAGTGTACGATACAGCTGGTTGTTTGTCTGAACATCAGCTATTTTATTATGAGTTCGGACAAAAGGCAAAGTGAAGCGACATGGAATTAAATTCATACGTGCCCACAGAAACTGAAAATCTTTCAACTTCAAAAGCAGGTACCTTTGTAATTTGTCCTTATAAACATGCAAAAAGAAAGAAGAGAGACTGCAGGGAAATTATGTACAGAGAGTCCAATGCTAGCTAGCTTACAATTAGAGTTAATTTATGTAGATAATATCAACACATTTAGATGGTATATGTACTATTGGGTTGAAAAAAAAGTGATCAAATTTGCACTGATGATGCTCAATAAACACATGCAAGACAATGTCTGTGTTTCATCAGCTTAGAAATATTCTTTTTCTATATCTGTGCTTTTGGTATCTGATTGCATGTCATTACCAATTTATGAAGAAAATTAACAAATTACAAACAGTGCCAGTCTTGTGCAAGACGTGTACAAGGTGTCCACTAACCTAGGGTCTCCTGAGTTCCACACTGCAGTATGTATTCTTTCCTACCCAAACATGTACTACAATGAGTGCTTGTCAACTACTGAACATCAACGGTATAACTACAATAGTACATTTTTACTTGCACAAAACACGTTTATAGTTCTTCTGTACAGTCCGACCATCAGCCTGAACACCTTTTGTCTCCCATTCAGACCATCAGCCCAGAAATATAAATGGCACAAAAAGAAATGTGGTTAAATCAGTCGCATTTACTTCTGACCTTACCTGGCAGGGTGCTCTGCAGCTAAGCTGCAGGGATTTGCACCAGCTCAACATTTAGACCATATGGATGCTTTATTACAGAATAATGATGTCTCTCTCTGTCTGCCTCACTTCTCACTCTAACTAGAGATGATTTGGAAAACCAAACAGCCTTATCTGTAACCAGGTGATTAGAGAGACTTAAGGGGGGATTTAATAGAAGTCTACTGAGGAATGTAGAAGCATATTTATACTTGCTTTAGGTAAGTTGCTGTCAGAGTGCCCAGCAAATGACTCCATATGGGGTCATTAAATCATTAAAAGTTTATTCATAGACATATCTGACTAAACCAACTAATAACATTCACAAAAATACATGAGTACACAAATACATATAAATACAGTATATCACCAATTCAATAACAAATAACAAAATTAACATAAGGGTAAGTATGTAAGCCTGTGGTCATATATTTGCATTGCAATGAAAATAAGACACCACTTACACCCTAAAAGCTATGAATGTACTAAATGAAGAATAGTGTTGAGTTCATTATATATAGGCAAATGAAAATAATATGGCAAACTATTTCCCTGCTAATTTCTTCAGCTTTTGCAATAGCAATAATTGGATTTATATTGAAATGAGAGCTGGGCTACTTATTGATTTTAGCTACTGCATATTAGCAGTGAATAATCAATAAAGTGGATTCAGTGCTTATTAAATTGGAATAAGCTGGGATGGCCTTTTTCATTTGTCAGCCAAGGACTGTTGATCTCATAACTGGTCATGGTGATGCACTATTCCTAATAGGAGCATATTACTATCGACAATGGGTCAAATTACAGCAGTTGCATTGATTATTGTATGGAAATGTATATGTTTGTGCAACAACATCCAAGACCACCTGTCCTGATGTTCATGCCAAATCATAACCAATCCTATAAATGTTAGGCAGTGTAACTCCCAAACATAAATCTTAGTATTTAATACATAGTTGGGGTTACTTTGGTACAATTTTTACAAAGTGGGGCCATGGCAGAGGTTCTAAAGTTGAGTAAAACGTTAAAACAAATCTCCACAAGGACCTCACTAGTTAATATGAGCAGTAGCTTGAAAAATCCAACCACTAAAGAAAAAGAGGAGCTTACAGAGAACAAGAATTTAGGGTGATGCTGTCAGACCAAAGCCGAATTATATGTTTTTTTTACTTTCTTTATCCGACTCTTAGAATTTCAGTCTCAACAAATTAATTGTAAAGGGTCAATTTGCAAATGAATGCGATTTCAGTTGTGAAAATATAACTGTGGACTTAGTTTCAGACATTAAGACAAACAACTTTGAGAAAGAAGAAAGAGAACATCTTAATTTATTAGGGATCTACAACATTTTTCACCCAGAAGCCAAGGCAACTACTCTGTCGAGACTGAAATGAAATTAGTGCTCTTCCTGAACAGGAGAAACAAAAGTGTTCCCCAAAGCAAGTGAGGTCCCAGTCTGGCACAGTGAGGTCAGCAGGCGGAGGCCTATAGCCAACCCTAAGCTGAGCTGTAGTGGTGTGTGCAAATCAACTGCTTTTCTCCCATTTCATTTCTCATGCGCAGGGTTTGTACTCGCCTTTTCATGAATGTAGGACCCTATCTTTGGCCCTCCCTTCTGAAAGGGCCTTCCCGGTGACTAAGGTGACCTGCCACTGAGAAAAAGGAGGACCTGCCATGAACTGAGTGTCAGCCATTAAATATGATTTCGCCCCTGAATGGCACACAAACACATTCAACCAGTGAAACTCATTAAGCCTGCATAATCTCCCTTTTCTTAAGCATAACAATGATTTCAGCTGGGAAATGCAATGGTTTTGGGGAGCTGTGCCATTGATTTCAGTTGCATTGAAAGTAATAAATCAAGTCCAACTTCACATCCTGGGCCCATTTGCCTAATTCAGTGCTTCTCACCATACTGGTCAATTAGTTTAGAGCGAATATATTCAATACAGAGAGCAATTCACTGACATGGCATAATAAATCCTGTGGCTTGGATACTGTCCAAAATAATCTTTTGCTGCCATTCTACTCCTTCAGTAACTCTACTAAGGTACCAAAAAGTGACTACGACTAATGAAAAGTAACAATCAAGCTTTTCATCAATGTAACTGTGGTTCAGAGTTTACATAACTAAAAGAATTATTTTAGATAAATCATAAATTGTTACATGACTTTCATGTTACAGGAGTTAAACTTGCTTAAGCTCAAATGAGGCCACTGGCACCGAGCAAGACAAAGTGTGAAGGTGCCAACTCCTGTGTGACAGAGTGAGCTGCCCGTTTGATTCCTCTCAGTGCACTCTCACGCCTGTCTTCCCCATCTCACCCTGAGACACATGGCTTTAAAGGGCTGTACTTTTCTTAATTATTATTTTTATTTCTTCTTAACAGAGTTTTCGTCCAATTTCTATTGACTTTGCTTCAAAGCATCCAGAGGTAGGCAAGTGGCCCAGTCAGCAAAAAACAGCCGTGCAAACTGGGAGAGGTGGGAGCAGCTGTGAGGAGGACTCTCAGTAGTCAGACCGTTGTAATCTGCATTAACCACATTGCAAAAGAGTGCAAAGGGTCAAAGTCTTTAAGTGCCTGCAGGGATGCGTGCTTACATGTTATCGCTTCAAGGGGTTGTAATAATGTTACATTGCTGCTGCTCACTACCTGTTGTTCACCTATGATTTACACTGTGGTGTTCTTTTTTTAACAGAGCCTTCTTGTTGTTTGGGTCGGGACAGCAGAACGAATGAAACAATTTAAGGGTCTTTTATTATGCACATTTGCAAATTTACAATATAATGAATTGTAAAAATATAGTTGTCATAAACAAAATAATGTGTATTATTAAGTTTATTATTAAGTAGTTTGACTTATACCGAAGTCATGGGGTATATCAACAAGATCAATGTATGTAAAGTAAATTCTTCTTGGTAATGCTGACCAGATTAAGAGAATTTCCTGGAAGGCATGCTGGAGCAGCTTTGGCATAAGGTGTATCCCAAGATGATCTGCTCTTCGGCAGTGAGAGGAGAAGTAGTAACGCCCTTATGGGCCGACCTCTGTTCAAAGAAGCCAAAATGACAGCAGTTTAATTGTTTTTCATTTCAATGTTTTCCTCATGCACATCATCTATCAAATAGAATAGGGAGAGAAAATCATTTCAGAGAATTAATGAACTTAAGTCTTGGTTTTCATTGAGTTTATGAATTATTTATAGTTACATTTCAGAGTGATGGAAACTGTGAATTAATCCCATTAACCTCCCTGATGGCAAGAATAAAAGCATATGTCTTGACGAATGTTTGCTGGGCTCAAATTTAGTGCTATTGAGTGCAGCTTTTCACAGGCAAAGCCCAGCAGACAGATTGTATGTTGTGTCGCACGGAGCTTATATAGATCCTCGCAGTCTGTGAGTCTGTGTCTGTGGAGGAATGACAGAAAGCTCAATGGAGGAGTCTGTCTCCTGCCTGACACCCTGTCCGGTCCTCTCCCCTGTGATGAATGCATGCAAGGCCCTTTCTCCCCCACATACATCTGACATTATTAACACAATATAAAATGTGATGGAGCTCTCTGCCACACTACCGGGACCCCCAATCCGACACAGCATAGCTACGTTGCAATTTATTCCCATCCCCTTGATCTACTGAGGGGTTAAACTCTGGCTCTAAAGCTATGGGCGTGCATCAATGTAACAAGGTGTATGCATGTGCATGCACACCTAGTCCTCAACAGAAACATGCATACACTCTTGTGGAGCTCGTATTCACTATGTCTCCACCTGCACTCACACATAAATCAACAGAGCTAATGTAGGAGATAATGTACAGTAAATGGCAAGGCCTCTGATTGATACCTGCACTTAGAACAATTACTGGTGTAAAATGTTTGGGAAAAGACAAAAGTTTGTGCTACTTACCGTAGGGTTACCTACTGTGGCTTGGGAAAGTGATTTGTTAGTGTTTGTTGAGCGTGGTCTCAAGGCAATAAAGTGTGATGCCTGCAACAAATAAGGACTAATGTTCTGATTCCAAATGAATACTTGGCACATCCTGTAAAATAATGTGCTGTCTCTGCCTTTTCACAACTACACAGTTTACCTACAGATTATTTGATGTTATTCTTTAACACTGCACATAAAAACTATTTTTTAACATAATTCATCACATTATTTTTAAATGCACAAAATAAACCTAATACAAATTCTCACAAATGCACTTCTTTTAATGAATAATTACATTTACTATTTTTTCCAAATGTCTGCTATATGCTTTTTTACCTTTTTTAAAGCAACTGCATTAGAATTGTTGAACTGAAAATAAAATGTTTATATTAAAATATAAAATAGCATATCATCTAACATTACTACTGAAAAAAGACAATGAACCTGAATACCCAAAAAATTCACGAGTTACAGACAACAGAGCAGGCATAAACATGTTTTTATTTCCATGCAGATATATTCAGGAAAGGTATGCAACACATTTCTGGAACGGAAGACCATTGTTTCTGCAGTTATTCCCTGATAAAATAACAGATCATGGGAAAGTGAGGATGGGGCAGCGGTCCTAAACTTCCTTGTCGCTGAGAGTGCATTCCGGATAACACTGTAATCAAGTTGGGAAAACAAAAAGTCTATTTGAAGGAACCCCTGTGGTAATGCAGACTAATCTTTATCTGAAAACAAAGCTTTTGCATATAGCTATACAATGTGCATTTTATTTGTTATTACATATTTCACATAAAAGATGAAAATATGTTCATAAAATAATAAGATTAAAAAATCCATTGAAAATGTGTTTTCCCCACTCACCTCTCCTTCTCTCTTTTCTATCTTTCATTCTCAGTGCAACTGCCATGAAAATGAACTATTAATCTGTTTCCCAAAGGAATTCCTCATGCCACACAGGCCTGACAGCCGCAATACGATGGTTGCTGTGTGGTCAACAAACAATTTTCCTGGGCTTCACTGCCTTTCAAAGGCACTTTTTCATCCGGCCCAGATCATGTGAAAAATGTCGTTGTCAAAGGTTTCTCTGCTTTTCTTCTCACACAAAGATGTCAGATGGAGAGAGTTAGAATTTCCAAACATGTTAATCCGCGTGAGCGTAAACTCAGCCCCTTCCTCCACAGTGCTTGAGAGTTCATTCAGCATGTTGGAAATTTCCTGTGCTTGAGCAACACAAGTGTGCCTTTCAGTTCAGATGCAATATGTCCTTACACTGAAAGAATACAGGATTATGGAGTTACAAAATGCTAACAATTGATGCATACAAAATTTACATTGAGAAATGCCTGTTTCTCAATGCTGCCCTTGATTTCAAAAAAACAAAATGACACCTGTTTTGTAAAAATGGATTTCTTTTTTTAAATCACTGTTATGAAATAACTGACCGTTAAGAGAAAATGGCAGTGCACACAATAGACAAATGTAAGATGAGCAAATAATCTGAGTCTGTAAACTGACTGAGGGGGTTGTTCTTTTGCTCTCTGCCACGCCCCCCAGTAACACCACTTCTTACCTGATCGACGGTGGTAAAAGGTGGGCTGCCTCATTAAAGCTACATACTCTCCACCTCTTCCTGTCTGCTGTCCCAACTCCCCTAAAGTCCACCCATCATCTCTTCATCCCACCCTTCTCCCTGACTCCAGCCTCTCATCACCAATCTTTCCTGTCATCACACACACATCCCCTGTCACACTGCTGTCTGATTGATGAGGCCACTTTTGATAATGGCATCAGGAACCTGGGTGTCTGCCTTGTCATTAGATACTATCAGAGCTGTCTTTTTACTGCAGAGGAAGACCCCAGGCAGGCTGGCAGGTTCCTAGGTGTGCAGATATGGCCACAGATAATGAACCTCGACAATGGTGTACTCTAATATACCTGGCTAAGTTAATCCATCCATCACATACGCCAAAGTTCAATGAGTTCCCTCAGATCACATGAACGTCTTAGTGTCAAGGTGACCGTGCTGAAATAATAGCTTCTACTTTTCATTTAATGCATGTGGCATTTATATTACTAAATATTCTGCAAACTATTCCATTAAACCCATAGCATGACGGAAAAAAGTAAGAAGTAAGAGAAGATAAAGTCTTTATAAACAACAAGTGTACAATAAATAAAATGCACAATTAGTGGCAAATATCTTCTTTCTAAAAACACAATTTGATACCCACCTAAATTTATCACTACTAACCCACTGGCAACAAATGAATAACAATGGCTTATGTTATCTGTAGGGTTTTTATTAATTCACGACAAAGGTGAGGTAACGATCAAAAGACAACAGAGAGAGGGGCCCTGCAAGCCAGGATAAGAACCATACAACCCTCACAAAGGCCCAGGCTTGCCAGTGCAAGACTAACTATAGTTTGAATTATGGATAGATCTGAATGGTGTCTCTTCTCTACAGATGGCCGCACACATGAGAATCCCAAGGCCTGTATAATTGTATTGCTAATAAGGAGTAAAGCCAATTAGGCATTTAAGTGTGGTGTAATCACTTGGACAAGGAGAGATGAAGAGAGGAGCATGGAGGAGATGGCAAATCAGGCCACCAGACAAATGAATGCCTCCCCAATTTCTCTCCCACACTGACAACCATAATTAGATATAAACTATATGTATACCACAGAAAAAGTCCCCACTGAGGGAGAAACCCTTCATGGTCCTGCTCAGTTGCATTTATTTGTGATGTCCAAAATGTCTGCATGACAAGTGCAAAAAGGGAAAAGAAAATGGAGTGGTGCCTATGCTGCATAGTAATCATACAGCAGAAAGAACTATAAAAAAGCATGTTCTGTAAGAATAATTTGAAAGAAAGACATAAACAAATTGTTAAGACTTTATATTTTTCTCTTTTGATAATCTAACTCCCTACATTCATATATATATTTTAACTTATGACATATATTGATTTCACTTAATCTGCAGTGACAACGAATCACTGTACTATCGTGACATGAGTAACTTAAACATTTTGAAATTGCAGTTTTTCTCAGTATTCAGCACCACAGACCCCTGAAGTTTATTTTGTGTTCGTCATCTACATTACATTCATTATATGAAACAAATTGAAGCATAATTCCAGTGAGAAATCAGTATTTCGTGGGATAGTTACCAAACTGCACTGCAGCATCTCCAAGCACTTCATCTTCATGATATCTTAATATTTTGAATTTAATAAATGAATAATAACAGTGAAATCATTTGCATTAAAATCTTAAATATAGTACTTGGGTGAAAATACTGTTCAGTGCAGTACAGTGCAAGTGCAAGTACAAGTATGGTTATCAGATCTGTTTTTGAAAGATCAATTGTGGACAGTTCCCCATTCAAAATACAAATTGGGCAACTTTTGCTAGTCACTCATCTCTGAACAAAATGAATGCATTTCCAGTAATTTGTCAGTACTGTGGTTTGCATGTGTGAATCTGGGATTAGCACGCTAGATTCACACACCCATAGAGTTACAGTATGTATAAGAAAAGAGCCAACACATGTTTTTAAATGTGTATGACAAACTGAATACACAATTGCATGCAGCATTAACTGTTGGAGGGGCTGGTATATGTACCAACAGCACAGACGGGCCATAAAATCCTCCAGACAAGATGTCTGTCACAACATTTGTTTGCCAGATTACATTCCTTTCTGCCACTGAGAGTGGCAATAAAAATGGGTGAAATTCTCCAAGCGGCATTGCTCTGTTCTGTCAAATTGCAATATGTCTGTAGTCAAATATGTTTAGAAGTAGAATTGTCAGCACAAAGCCGTATGCTGAGTCCTTTTTCCATGTTCTGGTACTTTTTAGACTTCGGCAGGCCAGGAGGACAAAAGACTGGGACGTCTATGAGGACTATCAATACATTTAAACAGAGGCATGCATTTCTCATAAAGTAGCTCCAAAAGCAGGCCAATAGGAGGGGGCTGCTTGATCAACCCATAAAGGGAACCTCAGTTATGAACCAGAGAAAGAAAATGAGGACGAAAGAACTGGGCAAAGGGGGAGGGATGAAAGAAAAAGGTCATGAGTGGCAGTTGATTTGAGGAGTTTCTGCGACCCCACAAAGGGCCATGACATCATCAGGTATTGAAGTGAGAGGAGGAGAAGGGGTTCTTTAAAAAGCTGGCCGCTTACCGAGGCCGTAATTACATTTGCGCTAAACATGCCCAAGTGCCTCTGTGCTGTGGGGAGAATCATTTTCAGGGGTGGGGGTTTGAGGGCTGAATTAATCAGCTCTGTTTGCTGTGGGGACTCTTTATAACAAAAATCTTTCTCACCACAAGCTTATGGTCCAAAAACACTATATTCTCTGTGTCCTCTGTACTGTGAAGAGTGAAAAGTGCATTTCTCTTTTGGACTAGCTGTTCTTGTCAATTGTGAGTACAAAACCACCCAGAAAATTCAATCTGTCCTAATGTCAGGAATTAAAAAAAAAATGTTTTACCCACTCTAACACCACCCTGTCGACCCTTCCAAATGTGAACCTTTCCATAGCACTGGAAGCATATAAAGTCTTTGCAGTGCATGGTGAGTAGGCATGGCGTGAAGTGTACAAGGAAGGAATGCTATTAAGTAAGTTATGCACATAATGAATCTGAGCAATGCTTGGGAAAACTTCAGCGACGTTTATTCCTCTTTCAGTTTAGCCTATTTCTCAGTGAAAAGAACAGGCCAAGTGGTGAATACAGTAAATCACTCTTTAGTTCTGCCAAAGCTGTTTTCACCCAAGGCCTGTGCCTCATCTATTTACAACCACATGGTGAGTCCAATCTTGTGTCAAGTTTTTAAATAGGCTCAAAATATACAGTGTTTCCAGTATAACTTGTGTCAATTTTGACACAGGAGAGACAAGCCAAAACAAAATGATCATGTTGAAGAAGACTGACAGAATTTTAAAATGTGGTTTAACTATGGTCTCATGGAGTAAGTGGAGTAAGATATAAAGCATTCAGTTTATACATGTGTGGTGACTGTGGTGTGATGCAAGGGTGACAAATTCACCAGTCCTATGATATTTGCGGGCTGTGGGATTTTCTTTACTGTAGCTGGCACGTTATAGCCCAGCATGACGTGTCATCACTATCCTGACAGACCCACAGTAGCTGCTCTGCAGCACACTCAGCCAGCAAACCCAATTAACTTTCCCATGATGACACTGCTCTACTGTCAAAATGACACACAATAATATGATGAAATTATGCACACACGCTTCTGATTCAATCTGATCCCTGTGGGTTCTAGTGCCAAGAATCATACAGCAACATGCTAACAGCTGATGGCTTATGGCCCACTGCACTGGGGTACCGCTGCAACCCTAGTCGGCATTCACTGAGTGAATAAGTGACACCATCAATGATGTTTAACTAAAATAAATTCTAGGTGATTTGATAGCAACATTTAATCAATGAATAGACATATAGAAATATCCCATTTTAAATACTAAACATTGTATCTTACGTGACTTTCACGGTATAATATTTTGTAGGCATATGTCATTTGGGTGCAGTGAACGGTAAGAATAAATATTGCTGATTGCAATGACTGCTTTTAGCACTTCATATTACCAATTGTTTGCTTTAACAGCTACTGTATTGTAGTAATTTGTACAAGAAGGACAGAAATAAATACATTATATTTACTGTACATATATAATGCATACATATGATGTAATGTATTACATTTTCTACGCTAATACAGTATGCAGTTTTAAATATAAAGTACATGCTGAAAATAACATTACCCTTTAAATCAGTGGTTCTCAAACTATTTTTTTTAAAATCATTTTCCACTTAGAAGGAAAAAAATATTTTCACGGCCCACCTGAACAAAACAATGACAGAAAAACCTATAAGATCAAAGTCATTAACATCTAAAGCTGTGGAGTTCCTCTGCTATAGTGTGTGGTTTACTTTAGTACTTTGTTGTTTACTTTGAAAGAACTTGAGTGTTTTATGGATGGGGTGCAATTTTTTTCCAATCATTCGTTTGATATTTCCACTCTAAAGAAGACTGACAAGCTGATATTAAGCAAATGAAAACATGGATCTATATTTTATTAGTACATTTTCTTTGTTATCAGTGCTTCAATTTCTAGAATTAAACACCACATTTCTACAATCTGGCCTCAATATGAACATCTCACACAAAATAAGAGGAAGTCTCAAAGCCTCCTTCATAACAAATATAAATGCAGCCAAGCTTTATCTACACACAGGACGACATCTGAACATCAACTTTTCTCCACATTCAGTCCATAAGAACAAAATACATGTTTTCTGTGTGTTTGGAAAAAGCAGCATTCATCAAAATAACCACAATCTCATTCACTTCGTTCTACATTTTCACATCCCTTACAAACTGAGATGTTTTCCAAGTTTTGTTTGTAGCTTCCAGCCGTGTGTAGAATTATTGCCTGTGAGTTTGTCAGTAAAGAAAACATAAGAACATCTCCACTTCTGTTCATATTTCTGCAGGTTTTGTAACAGCGGTAACTTCATTAATTATTCCTGATGATTAATCGTCTCCGACAAAGTCAGGATTGGCCACAATTTAACAGTAAATTATTTTGTGAACTTTTCCACACGCTGTCTTCATGTGCTGCATCATGTCTGAATATTAAAATTTTCACATTATAATCGCAACAAAACCACACAAACAGAATGACAACCGAGAGAAGTCGTGAAAGTACGGTGTACGGAACGTTTCCATACATAAAGCGAATGTAGGATTGAGGCACATGACTTTCCCGTCAGGTGGCTTGCGCCCCACTAGTCATGATTCTGCACCCCACCAGTGGGGTGTGCTCCCACTTTGAAAATCACTGCTTTAAATAATTATTGTGTGCAATGTCCCGAAAGACATGCTAACACGTTCCCACACAGAGTGAACTTCAGTTTAGCAGCCAGCAATGGATCAATGGATTGTACCTTTCTAGCCTCTGGCTCTCATCCATTTTCTCTTTGCCATGATCTATTTTATGGATGTTCCTCCATGATGGCTGCATGTTGCCATCAATGGTTTCTTTTCTTTATTTCTCCAAGGACTAAGAACACCTGTCTACTTTAATCACTAAGTCTTCCCGAGAAGGAATGCCAACACCAAATGGACACTGAGCTGCAATCTGACATTGATAGAAACAAGATGGTATAGATCTCTATTCAGCAAAAACAAAGAACAAGCAAAGAAATCAACAAGAAAATCTGTCTGTTCTCCTGATGCTAAAGTTGTTCCTTCACAGTCTGCTGCCACATGAGTCACTAATTTAAAGGAAAGGAACTGAAGTCTCAGCAGTGACTCACCATGTAAACATGAAACATGGATTAATTAAATCATATTTTGTTGAGTAGGTCCAGTTATGTGAATGGTCATAGCCATGACACATCCATAGGATTTTCCCAGAAGCTGAACCAGTCACGAACCTCCTGTAACAAATTAATAAACTAAAATCTAAAAAGGCACAATGTCCCTGTTTTTAAAATGACCTATATACGGAATCTGCCAGACTGGGACACTCATGTTCAAAGAAGGACGCACATTTGGTCAAATTTAAAAACCTATACAGACAATAACTTGTATATTATTAAATTCGGAGCAGCATGATAGCTCAGTGGGTAGAGCTGTCATCTTCAAACCCGAGAGTGAGTGGTTCGATTCCCAGGATGTCAAGGTGTCCTTGGACAAGACACCGAAACCCCACACTAGTGCCGATATGTACTATCCAACAACAAATTCCCCAAGAGGATCAATGAAGTATTAATTAATGAAAGTGTGCCAGAAGGTTGGGCAGAAATGACAACCAACCGCAGAAGGAGTTATCTGCCTGGTTGCAACAGCTACAAAATTGTAGTGGGACAAAAATATGAATACACCTTAAATATATTTTGGATAATAAGTCATTACAATTAACATGTATTTATTATTATTTATAGTGCTAATTATTCATTTAAACACTGGCCACCAGTATAACACATAAGTAGCACATATTGTGAGCACTTCTGTGTATGATACGGTATATTATGATCTCCAACTGTTTATTGCTGTAATTAATGTTTTTTGTTTTTCTTTTCACTTTGTCAAGCTTGGTTTAAATTGTTCTGGGAATTCGCTCCCACCAGATGACTAAGGCCCTATTTGTTCCAGTGGGCAACAGCCTTGAAAGCTATGAAATTATCTACCAGTGAGGTTAACAAACTGCAAAGCTGCCAATGGGGACAAACGAATCAACTCTCACCATTTGACTGAAACAGAGCCAAATGCCCTAGACAACAGTAAGCTGGCCCTCAGTGGAATTTTTTGTGAATGCAAATAATGACTAAGGTTTGCTCAGAGATGAACAGATCGTTTTATCAGTTTTTCATGGAAAACAAATTGTCCTTGAATGGACAATGTTTGTACTCATGGACTTTTATGAAAGGTCCCATTTACGATTTCACATGAACCCCATCCCCCACCCCCATCTCCCCTTAGTAAGAGATAAGAATGGGAGATGAATCAATATCTAACCGTACAAAAACACACACTTATTATCAGGAATTGTTGTCATTACACTGGCTACATCAAACATCACAAAATAAATTATTATTACGATAAACTTAATCTGAACTTTCTACTGATGAACAATGTTCTGTCCATTTGTGAATATGCGTAGAACATCCTCAGCAATAATTGTGTCAAAGTTCATGAGTTTGTGTGGGTAATGTCAACAGAATATAATCTGCAGTGAATGATAAGGTTGTTTCCAGAGGGGGCAGTGGTTGTACAGGTGTAGACAGTATCCCACAATTCATCTTCCTCTCAGGAAGTCTAATTTAATTGGAATAACTAACCAACAAAAATGCACATAAATATTTATAACAATTTTTGTCACAAAAAATAAGGAAAATAAAAACTACAAATTGCCTTGAGGCATTGGCATGGGTGTTCCTTCAAAAGGCAGTGAAGGTAGGTTCTTAGCAGCAATAAAGGGTAGGATTATCGCCCTGCTTGTAAAGACTGCCAACCTATTTGGGTAAAGTGTAAAAAACGACAGGAACCACAGCTGATAGTTAAGTCAAGGCAGGTGTTTGGGAAAATTACAGCTGCTGCACACAGAACGGGTGATCTGTCAGGGGTGTCCACTTTGTTAGGTACTGTATACCGTGCATTAGTGACATTGTTTTACTCATAATGATCCACTGTATACAGTTAATTCCCTTAGCATGTGGTTGTAATCGTCAAGCTACAATACACAGGAACAGAGGAAATTGTTTAAAACACAAACTTGTATGTATATCTAGCTAGTGACATGGTTCTAGAAATGGCATTTACTGTTATCACAGCTGGTTGATCAGTCCAGCACTATTGGTGCAGGCTGAAATATCTAAATAATAGACATTATGGTCACCGGAGGATGAATCCAACTGACTTTAGTGACTGCCCAGGTTTTCTGTCATTTTTACTTTTTTTGGGAATTGTCTCACATTGTCTTTTACTTTACTTTACTTGGTAGACGCTTTTATCCAAAGCGACTTACAAGGAGAAGACCAGCATTTACCATTCCGTAAATTCTGAGTTACTAAAAACTAAGAGCCCTGATAAGGCCTAACTCGTCAAGATAAAGAACATGCTAGGAA
>JAUBNQ010000017.1:21987439-22021732 GCA_032353495.1 Ctenopoma kingsleyae | reverse complement strand
GAGACCCCGTGAAGAAGGAATTTTTAGTCTCATTTCATTTGCAGATCTGAGAGGGCGTGCGGGAGTGTAGCTTACTATGGTATGGTCTTTTGGCTGAACCATCATGCAATTTTTTCCATTTACATTTACAGTTCCCAGATGATCATTCCTAATTACTTTGGTGATCCCACTGACTTTCCATCTAGTGCTACCAGTAAAATATCTCAAAATCTGCATTTGTTAAGGTATCCAGACAATGAATCATAATTATTTTCACAATCTCTTTAAATTTCCTTTAGCACCACAGTTAGATTGACACTGGCTTAAATGGAGAAATGAAATTTGTTATAGAACAGAAATGATACGTCAGTGGATCTATTTCTATAAATTCACAAGAGGCAACCATGGGTGCCAGGTTAAATTTTACCTTGAACTTTTTTTCTTTGCACAATTAGGAAATGTTAGAAAGCTAGCATGCTAACAGATGGTATTCATTACCTTCAAAACATCAGCATATTAGTATTGTCATTGTTGCACATGTTAGCATTTAGCTCAAGGCATTGGCACAGCTAACTCAGCCTCATATCATCCTCATAACTACTCTTTTTTAAGTAAAGTAAAGATTACTGTAAATATGTCTGGATTCAGAAGAAAACTGAAATACATTGAACAATTAGCATTTATGCTGTTCCCTGAAAGTATATATCTTGTCTATCTTGACTAGCTACGCAATGTAAATAAGATGTAGTACAGTAGCGTGATGGCAAATAGGTTTCTTCCTGTAAGAAAAGACCTAAACCCCACAGAGGAAATATGCCAGTTTCACAGTGGCAGTGGTTACTGAGGCGCAGGGATAAAATCCCCTCAGAGTTCAAAGATTTCCCAAGTTTCCCACAGAGAAACACCGAGAGACTCAACTCAGCTTGTCTTTTTCCGTCCCTTTGGACAAATTCAGCTTGTTGTGAAATAAGATTGTGCTTCATTAGGTCTCTAAAAGATCTGGTTATCTTACAATTCCTCTCTTTTACATGCTCCAGATATTTAAAAAGCCTCCAACAGGATTATTCTCCAGCTGTGGGGCTTGTATGCCTGAGCATGTTTGTCCAGCAAACAGGGCACTATGTTCACTGGTCACTTCTGCTGGTCCAATCTGCTTATAGATTTCCTTTGCTGTGTGGCCTGAGACAGGTCAGAAGGTCATACTCTTGCATGGCATTCTGGGAATGATTGTTCTCCAAAGGCCTTGGGTGTGGAATCTATCATCATTAATGCATCAGTCTACTCCTGTTAACTGGATGCCCAAACATGATGGGGAAAGAATGGAAGTTTTTCGAAGGGAGATCAAATTAGTCAATTCATCTTTTGTTTTTGTTTTGTTTTTTTAAATTGGTGTGTAAATGGTGTAGGGTGTGTACTTTCTAAAACAATATACAAGAACCATCTGCCATGTGACTATCCTGCAGAAAGACCACCAGTGTGATGATCATACTTTAGTTTTTGTCAGGTTGCATGATAACAGCTGTGAATTCTCACATTGATGAATATGGTCAAATGTATGCATCCTCTGAAATGTTTACTTAAAGATTGTTAGATATTGCGACCCAGGACTAACATTATCGTCCTCCATCACACGGTCATGCACCTCTTTCAGCTTACTGCTATTAAAACTGTCCACATGATATAGGTGAGAGGAGCCAGCTGCTAATGTTAGCGTGAGGTCTTTCTTCCCCCATCCGTGGTCCAAAGCATTCCCCTATTTTATCATTGTTGCAGTTTAACCTTTGACCCTACACGGGAAACTAAATAATGAATTCCATATTTCCCTATGGTGAATGGCAAGATTGGCTGTTAGTGAGCATCAATCAAAGCCAGCAGAGCTGAAATATCACATGACTGACCACTGAGTCATGTTTGCTGTCCACTACTTAGAGATTATGAGGAGACATGCTCTAACAAATGGCCACAGTCTAAGGACATACTAACATGGCCATGAGTAAATTTGAATTTTCTCATTAGTGTTTGGTCATAATGCTACAAGAAACAATACAATAAATGTAATATAAATATACAATATACAATACAAATATACAATAGGATACAGTCTGAATAAGAACTGCTACATACACATCCAATTTCATGAATCTGGTTAACCAAGGATTTTGTTTCCATCAGCTGTCTGAGGTAGATAACTTGGTGACTCAACAGTAGAGTGCTGAAAAATACTGAAAACCAATTCCTGGCACTCAGTTTCACATCATCAAACAGTATCATATTTTCTGTCAGTAACAATACTTAACAACGTAATTTAATGTGGTCAAAATCTGCAAAACAGAATCATCTAAATTAGACATCATGGATCCACATCTATTATAATTTAACACGGTGATACAGACTGGAAATGATGCAAAACCATATGTACCTCTTTTTGAGCAACACAAACTCAGTGCTAGTGCCGGGGTGGTGCTAAGGCTGGTTCAGAGCCTAAGAACTGGGTTGATTTTCTGCAGGCAAGAGAGCCACAGGAGAGCCACAACACTATACACCTACATATGCCTTTACAACACCGCTAACACTAAACCATCTATACACAATGACAAGCACTACAAAGTCTCAAGTACAAAGTACAAACTTTGCTCTGGACACTAGCATTCAAACGGGGGTCCAAAACATATGTGCAGCTTGTTCACTATCACTATGTACAGCAATTGGGTTCAAAACCTTTTGACAGCTGCTAAAACTGAACATCGGATGTTAATCTTAGCCTTTGTTAGCTTTAGGCATTAGCCAGTTAATAAGCATTAATTACATTTTATCAAATACACTGTAATTAAACAGATCTAACAAATGATACAATGATTATTATCTTTACAACATAGCTTTAGCTGAGCTTGCTGGTTACGATAGTCCAGCCCCTCTGCCTGTGAATAAGTGGTTCTTAGGGCGTTTTCACTACTTAGTACGTTTGCTTTGGCCCAAATCAGTTGGTGAGTTTGTAACATTGTATAATTTTCCTCTTGGTTCAGTGTCCTTTCACATGGGGAGAAATCCAAGCAAACCAAAATGCGTCACTTCTTTCTCTCCGCTTATTGGTCAGACGTCTCTGCCACGGGAACAACAAAAGTAAATACAGGAAGTAGATCCTGTGTTGTGGATAACTGTATATTTCTATGACATAGGAGACAATTATATGATGAATGTTAACGTGAGTCAGTTATCCTGCCAGGGATTGTTAATTACGTTAAATCACTTACACATTCATACGGATATCTGTGAGACACTGCACCTTCTCACGACATCACGTTTGTCCACGCTTCATCCTGAAACATGTTTTAGGTGTTCTAATGAAATAAATTAAAGTCTAAATATGATTTAATGCCCTCAGATAATGCGATTTATAACGTTTGGTCCTGTTTTGGTTCGCTACGCTTTCTCACCAGGCGGGCCACACCGGAGTTGGCTATTTGATTCGGATCGAGAGCACCTTCTGTGGGGGGTCTCAGTGCAAATGTTTTGGTGTGCACCCGAGTGTGATTACTCCGCACCGCACCAAGGGGGAAAACGAACTTGAGTTCGAGTCAAACGGACTAAAGCCTGTAGGTGTGAAAGCGATCTTAGTTCTAGACCAGTAAAGAGTTGGTGCAAGCCTGGAACACGTTTTCCTGGCTGAGAGCCAGTTCTGGCTGCCAGATGCAAAGATCTGTTTAAAAATTAATCACTGGCTTGGATGGAACTTGCTTAGTGGAAAAGAGGTAATAGAAATCATGTTCAGTGCAGCGAAGAAAAACAACAGAATAACAGAAAAGACAAATATAGTGAGACAAAATTTTGGAAAATGAGATGAGAAAGATATTTGTTATGCACAGTAGAGACAGGTGTTTGCATTACATCTGAAATGACACCACTTTCATTAGTGAAGAAAAAACTTTCTGAAACTATTGCCCCAGATAAGAACCGTGTGAAAAATCGATGGGGGAGCTCAGTTGTCAGTATGACGATGTGCTGACTAACTCTCGGAGGAGCAAAGCAGAGTGGGAAGAGGGTTTTAAGGACGCCCACTGGAGATAAGATACCATTCACATGGGAACAGAGGTAGGCCTTTTTTTTCTAAAGTCGCCAAATCTTTAGAGGAACAGAGCTGAGTATTTGCCTTCCTCCTAACTGAGACTGGGATGACAGCTCGAGGCCCAACACAGTGCACTGTCGACAGTGGGAACAGGAGGAATGGGACGAGTGGAATAATCTCCTCCTAAGCCTTGCCTATTTATCACGGAGGTAATGATAAGAATCAGATTTAAAGGTGAACCCTGAGATGGGTCAGAGCCTCACACAGGCGGTAACGCGATCTGCAAGAGAGTGCTGATAACCCAGGACAATATAGTGGGACAACTGTCAGATAAATAAAACAAACGGTGCAGAGCTATAAAAGGGGGGCCACGTAGAGTCTCCTTCGCAGAGCTGACTCACCATCAGTAAGAATAGGCAGAGAATGATGGGCAAGTGGAGGAAGAGAGGGATGTCAAGGAAGAGCTAATAGAAGCAAAAGAGACTTATTTGACTTATTTCCAAGGAGCAGAGAGATGGAGCGTTTTCAGAATAGTGACAGTGATAGACAGATGGTAATGAAGACATGAACAACATTGAGGAGCACTGGCAACAAGAGTTTACACTCCAGTGTGTCACTATACAACTGAACAGTAAGTCGAAAATAACTTTACATTAAAGATGAGATGAAATTGGTCACATTATAGGTAAAAACATCATAAGACAATAAAGCTGCACAATAACTGTAAAAAAAAAAATCACACATGTATACAATTAATTAAGGAATAAACATTTGCTTTTATAATAATTATTTAATAATGATGGTTTAGATTTAAGAGGTTGCATTATGAATTTAAACTAAAGAAACAAGCCCATAATAATTAAAAACAAGCAAACAATGTTGACATTTAACTAACTTAAGTTGCCCTGGGTGTTACGTGCTGTAGACATACACAGTAAACAGCCAGAACAGAGTGCATCTGTGTTCTACTTTCCTAGACCACTGAGAGTCATGGGGAGTGCTGGTTTTCATTATAGCCACCAGTTGATTTCACTACACACCTTAAACCAGAGATGAGGATCTAATCAGTGAAATTGTCTGCTGCAAAGGTTTACTGGCATGAAAACCTACAGATGTGCACACTGCTCTGGATTGAATATCCCTGTTCAGTCCTGCATCTTCCAGCATTCACACAGGGCTGCTGGTGGGCGTCTTAAACAGATTGCCCTCAACTCGATATGTCGCGTAGTGAGGTCACTCAGTGGCCTCAGGGACCCTCGGGCATTTCCTCTCTGAGGAAAAACAGTGCCGTGACCTCTGGGAATCTTCTCTCTCTACGTGTGTGAGGTCATGTTTTCCAGACCCTGCGCATGTTCTCATGTTTTTGTCCTCCCCAAAAGCACTATATCAACATAGTTCTGCAGTTATAAAAATATAGCAAGGCAGACATCTAGTGAACAATGGAAGAAAACATGTCACTGATACTGTACAAGTTGGTCATGTCCGATAAAAGGCCTGCAACGTGAAGGCTGTGTTTGCCACTCATAATAAGTCAATAGGATTTGGAGGCGGACTGTCACTTCCCACACAGTAAATTGCTGCACATAGATGACTGATGACTTGTACAAAGCACCCCAGAGCCCTATTACCACTGGCACCCTAGTGTCTCTTGTGGATCTGAGTCACAGGATCATGTCATCCAGCACCAAGAAATCACCTCTGTCTTACAAGAGATAAAGTTGATGCAGTGATGCTTTGCAGACAGCAGACTTCAGTAAGTGCTAACATTACAAATCTTGTAACAACAGTGCCAATTATTCACTATATTGTCTTATTTCAAGTATTTCCTCTGAAGTGCGTGCATTCAAAAGAAGATTTTAGACAAAAACAAAGGAAAAACATTTTTCTTTCTACTGCTTTCTTTACATAAGGGGAATAAAGCTGTTGCGGACACTCTGTACAGGAAGTGCATTGCTAAATTACCATTTCCTGCTGTTAACAATGCCCCAAAACACATTCTAAGGTTGGGCAAAAGGTCTCATCCTTTGGGTAGCTTAAAGAAGCCCATATTAGTCAGCTTACAACAATATGCTACATGCACAAGCATTTAAATACTTTTAATTTGGAGGAAGTCAAATCCAAACACCACTGTGTGACTGTGATGACTCACTGGATCACACAACTATGAGGTTATGCTGTTTATATCTCCCATGAGATCATGTCTTAGTCATATCATCTAAACACACAATTATGATGCCAGGCAAGCCCAATCATGACATCTATAATCTTGTATTAATATGATTTGTAAAGGAATCACACATCGTTTAGCAGCACACAAATTAAAAGAAGAAAATTTCTTTTAGAAAAGGTGTCATGGCTTGTTTGTTTATATTATTGGTTGTTTAAATAAAATAAATTGTATGAATGCTGCAAAATGCACAGTAACTGGGGCTGACAACTTGCTGTAAATAGTAAACAGATTCACATCAATCTTTCCTGACATTCCACAAGTTTTGATTCCCATGTGTGCTGGAAACTCATTCAGCTGTTTGCCACATATTAATTACAATTGCTTAGAAATGTACATATTCTCTCCCATGCTACTGTTGTTCTTTACTGTTGGCTGAAAGAAGTTATTTCTCCAATTCAGAGTTCCTTTTCTTATAACATCAGGGTATTCCCCTTTGCTCTCAGTCTCACTCTCTCCTTTCTTCTTAGTCCTCTTTTTTTGACTCTCTCTGCCTCCTGTATGCTAGTGTTTGCAGCTGTATTTTTAATCAAGTGAAGGATCCATAGAGAAATGGGCATTTCTTTCAAAGCATTACATTCTTCCCCCTCCTGTCTGTGCTCATGGATCACTGGTTAGCTTAGAAATACAGCGGGCACAAAAGCAGCAGCTGACATGCGGAGCTTAATAGTAATAATGGCCATTTTTAAGCCCAATCAATCACATTTAGTGGACATCTCCATTTTTGCCTGTGAAAAGGTATAAATAATAATAATGATAATAAAAAAAAACAGGAGATGAAAATGTGGTTGATGGGAAAAAGAAAAACCCACCTTGGTAAATATTTTAACTGCTTATTAAGATTTGGAGCACACCACAAAAGGAGCATCTGTGCTCCACAGAGCAGAGTGAAAGGCGAGACACAGATGGTTCTTAGAACTAAATAGTGAAAACTGATCCATGAACTGGGCAAAGTAAAGCCTATTTATTTAACAATTTATTTATTGTGTGTTTGTGTGTGTTAGCATCTGTATGAGTGTACAGACCTGTGTGAATGCTACTGCTTTTATACATGAGAAGACTTGATTGTGCAAATTGATCTGCAGCATTGAAGTTGCTCTAACATTGCACCAAAACATCCTGAGAGAACTGGATTCTCTGGACAGCCTATAAAATGTGCAATGAATACCTCAGTTTGTTTATCTTTGCAAGGTTCAGATATTTCAATGTCTCTTCGCCCCTCCTTTTATGAGTCTGTGTGACTTGTGGTGTGATACTTAGGCACGCAACACAGAGGGCAAACAAAGGGGTGAGTTAAGTTGTTATAACACAACAATGTACTTAATTTAGTCCATTGGCACTTTCTTGCCACGAGGAAAAGAAATGTATGTATATAAAAACACTACAGAAAAAGTAACCAAATCGCTAGTGGATGTCTTGCTGAAAGTTCAAATTACTCCTGCTTTGGCTCTGTCCTTCAGAATAATTAAGGTAAATGTAATAAGAGAGAATAGAGAACATAGCTTTTCACAAGATAATATGGAAAATTTTACAGCTTTCATCCCTTCCTAATCCTCCCTGCTCTTTTATCTTGTTGGCTTTTTATTGGCTGTGCAGCTCCTGGGAACTTTACCCTAATAAAAAACAATCCTGCGGAATTTTCCAGAGAATTTATGCAGTATGCAAAAAGATGGGTATGTACTTTCTTCAGTGGACAGCACACATTTCTGTTTTGTTTTTTAATCAGAGTAAATAAATGTGAGGGGAGTCTGAAGCTAACATGCTCTTAGTGATAATTAGAGAGAATCCACTTTGTAGGCAGCAGAGGGAAAGGGATGAGGATCCTGGCTTTACTGTGTATTGCTGCGATTTGAACTGGTATTATACAGCAATATTTGGTGTGCACCCGAATAATTTGTCAGAGAAAATAACTGAATAAATAAATAACTCATTACTGAACTGCAGGGTTTGAATGAATAGGTTTACTGCACCTAACACATTGCACAAAATATCTACTTTATATTAGATGATATACTGAATCACAGATGTAAAACTGCAACATTTCTCATTATACAGAATACTGTATGGGTTCTTGTAATGGACAAACAGAAAATAAACAAGATGCAATGTGAGGGCAAATGATAAATTAATTAATTTCTACTTTGATATTTGAGGTCATACTCAAATCTTTGTCCAGGTAATACCTTACATTTCATCTGCAACAGCTCGGCTCATTTTGAAAATCAAACTTATAAAAGCATCATATAAGCAATAACCGAAGAGAGTCCTCGTAGAAATTTACATATTAATCCAATGTTAAAAATCCCCCTCTATTAAAACTTTTACTGGCTAAAATAAAACTGAAAATGCTTCATGACAAAATGAATCTGTCCTCTGCCAAGACTTTGTTCTGAGCAAGCTGCATTTTTATTAGCATAAATTCACGGTGTTCCCTGCATGGTGAGGTGCAAGGCAGGTATCTCTTCTGTAATCTCTGGTATCTCTGTTGTCGTCGGGGGGGTGGGGGTGAGAAAACTATCTACTGCTGAAGATCAAGTCGCTTAAACTTCCTCCACCTGAAATACAGCACAGTGATACTGAAACACTGGTCATGCTATGCATGTCAGACTCAACCAGTTATACAATTAACCATCATATTCTAATCACCTAATATAGTGTCTCTCCAAAAATAACTGATCATAGCAGATGCTTGACATGACACCTACTTCTGTTGGAAAAGGTTTTATTGATGTTGTATCGTTTAAAAATCAATATGTGAATATGAGAAGTTTAAACTATTCATTTCTAGTCCACCGCTCCTCCTTTTACTATGGGAACAATTATTTCTATCACGTTTTGTGCACAGACCACAAGTTTGATGTATATGGAATATTTCAAGTAAATGCGGACATGCAAAATAGCTCCCACTCACTATCACGTCTGCACGTTAAATTCAGAGCTGGAGCCAGAAGGCCTAGATTATCTTAGCATAAAGTTAGCTTGGTACAACTGAGGTACGAAAATTCACCTAGCAGGACGTCCTGCATGCTGATTATATTGTTTATTTACAGAGCACAGAAACTTTGATTAAAAAAACTTTTTATATGCATAGTTTTCTCCTAAAGCTAGCAACATATCAGGTTGTCTTGCTGACTGACAGACTCACTTTGATAACAGGACTCCCTAACGTATGCATGTTAGATTTGTGAAAAATGTGTTATTTGACCTAAACCTCAATTTTCACACTGACACCAATTGTATAAATTTACTCTGTGCTTAATTCAATGTGGATATAATATTTTTGTGAGATAAAGGTCCATTAGTGAAATAATTGTGACAAATTGGTGTGGGGATATTTTGGTTCTTTTTCTCAGTGTTTGCTGTGAAAGATCATTTCAATTATTTATTATTTCTTTTAATTATTTTAATGGTGTTAAAGTACCAACCTTTATATTATTAGGCTATGAAAGTGCACATATTTGTACAGAGCTCTGAATCTGCACATCACCAAAGAGATTTATGCTATGACTGTAAGATTTTGAAATGGTTAGTTGGAGATAACCATCAGGACAGAGGGATATTGACTGTGGGTCAGAGAGAGCAGAAGTCCAGCACCCACCTGGGGTTAAGATGGTCAGGCCCCATGTGCCTCTGTGCTGTGTGAATAATCCAATTATAGCTGCTCAGCATCAGATTGATGTGAAACTGATTCATTCATCATCTGAACTGACAGGTGCGGATCAGCGGCTGTGTCCTGCGACTTCCCAGTTTGTGTTTATTTCCCTAAATATGCCCACAATGACAAGCTGAAGAGAGAATCTGAGAAGCCCAGCTGCTGTGTCCGTTTGATAATGACTTACTGACCAAACCAAGGTTTGTAAGGACCTCTGTTATAAGCCAGTAACCAGACATATGAATCAGCAACTTCAGTCTTAATTTGTAGCCCCTGCTAATTAACCACGACTATTTTATATTCTATAAAACAGATATTCAGCACTGTAAGCAAGCTGTGTTGTGATGTTATCAATATTTAAAAAATACATATTTTCCTTGACATGAAACGGGAAAGAATAATCAAACTATTGCATATTTTGGAGATATGCCCTCACCATTGCTAGTGCAGCATTACTAGGCTAGATAAAGCTTATACAATGTTTGCTTGTTTACAACTTTATCAAACTTTTACCAACTTTATCGAGGTTGCACATTTTCCACATTTACTCACCAGAGTCCCACATAGCAGAAATCAATCTCTCTGCAGTCGAGTTGGGTTTTGAACGTTCCGGCTTCATCACCACAGAGGTGTCGTTGAATTATTCACTTGTTTCAGTTTAACCTATATTTTATCATCAATCAGCGACCATGAGGTTGTTTGACTCCTGTTGGTCATACCATGTATTCATTGGAGCAGCCCAGGTCCACATGAGAACTCGTGAGGCAGACAGCCACAGCAGTGCTGCTTTTGGTTAAATTAATTGAATATTAATTTTCACGTTCAAGTATTTTTTAAAATTCAATTGTACAACCAAATTAGAAGATTCAGATTTTTAAAAAGATTTTCTAAGACATTTATCCAGCATGTGTCAAAGCTTTACAACTAAAACTGCATCCTCAATTTTTACAGAGATCTATAACATGGAGAATAATAATTAGACAACCAAGGTTGGTGGATCAAAAATATCAGCACATCTCTGATTGTCCCTATGTCACAGCACTTTCTGTGCACTGCACTAAAAGGAAAACTGCAAACTAAACTTTGAAGACTACAGGAGCTCTCCTCCTGTGACTTTTAATTTGCATACATGCTTCAAACGCCACCTCAGGATGTGTAGTCATACAGGCTCCCTTAAAAAGATCTACAAACACCAAAATCCTCAGTATGTTGTTAGATGGGATGTTAAGTCGTGTTATGGTACATGTTACAACCCAGAGATCAACCTCATAGTCTTTTTAGAAGACTATGTGACTTTCAGATGTTTATCAGTCACTTAGCATCAATTTGGTGTCCACATAAAAAAGAAAAAGCAGGTTTCCTATATTTTATGATAGTGCAAAGCTTCCCTAAAGAGTTGGGATGTAGTCCCCCATCTGAAACCTGGTTGGTTTTGTACAATAGCCACTAACAGAAGTCACCATCTCAGTCCACCTGTTTTTTTCACTAGCAGACGTCTGTAGCCTCTTAAGCAGCTGCGTCTGCCATTGTGGCATATCAGACTAATCTGATTATAACACCCTGCAACAGTCAACAGCAACAAAAGGGCTCTGATATACATAATTGTAATCAAGTTTGACAACAGTGTCAAATAAGAGGGTCCGCATAAATCAGAATCTGATGTTGTGCATCCACTGGGGCTCCAGCAAGACAGGCTACACGAGTCAAGGGACAAGGGAGCAGGCTCAAAAGTCATTGTTTGGTTAGCAAAACTCACTTCCTCCGACTGACTTCTGTATTACAGTCAAGTCCCTTACCCACACACACACACAACACTATCTGCCGTGGGACTGGAGCGTGTAATGAGAGCTAAAATAAAGAGGCACTTAGAGTGTGGCCCCAGTACCCACAAAGGCTTCCTCAGTGTGACATATAATAGGGCCTGACCGTGTAAGCCCTTTACTCCAGCCCACCCCCACATCTGTGTTACTAATGTAACAGTGTCATGCATAGGCTGTGACTTGGCCTCACACTGGCCAGCACATATTTAATCTCACCCTGTTCCATATTAACTGATAAACTAATTAGAAGATTATTCCATATAAAGTATCACAACCATACATCTCAGCACTGGTTTTGAGTGACACATGTTGATCTTCTATTTCCACCTTTAAGTACGTTAGAATGTTTTAATTTGCAAAGTGTTAAAATCCATCTCAACCAAGCTATAAGTGGCACACCATTGTCCTGTGGCTGTTAGAGTGCTATTCCATCTATTTTTATTGTTTGTAATTTTTCAGGAGCTGACAATCTCGTGGTCCTGTAAATCATGATGTCACTTAAAGTGTCAATGAAAACACAGAGGCTGGTGTTATAGCTTGATTGGTGGAGAGAGGGGAGGAGAAGAGAATAAGGGCAATGACACATGTGGATTCTCAGATATCTCTTCCCAATGCCCCATTGACCATTAACTGCCTATCAAAGACCCAACAGGCTCCCCTGCCTGACCTACTATCAGCATAATGGGGAAACGTTCAATCACTTGCAATTCTCTGAACAAACTGGCCACGTTGTCAGGCTTTGGTATGAATCATTTAATAAGATGTAACTGTTGTAGTGTTGCTTACGACTCAAAATTTACATTTCTAATGAGCTTAAAGCCTCAAAACACAAACTATAATCACAATTTTTTTTTATTTGTCATAACTTCAAAACAGAGAGAAATAACTCTCCACAGGAAAGAAATATAAAAATATATCTTCCATTTATCCAATTCCAGTTGGGCCTTGTATTTGTCTGCTGGACAAGCACAACTGTGCCAATCAGTTGGTGTGTATGGTACAAAAACCCATAAATCGTAATTCTTCTCTGTCAGGACCAGAACAAGGAGAAACAACAGCACACTACTAGATCCTGTCTACAGTCTTATGCATTTTATATAATTAGCATGTTTATTGGATTTTTATTTTCTCTGTGACAAAAGGGCCATCTGCCTACAGCAGTTCGCAAGTCAAGCTCCAAGACAAGCTATAAAACATGTTGTGGAACAAAGCAAAGATCTCTGACCTACAGATGAAACAATTCAACACAAAACTCTGTATGTTGCCTTTACTCAATGGAACCCAACACACACTAATGCAATTCACTTTAGCTTTTCAGGAAAATGATGTGTATTCTCATGAATAACACATTTTTCTTATAAAGGCACTTAGAGGAAAAACGTGATGAAATTGTATGAGTCCTCCATAGGGTCGGGTATCCTGAGTGTTACCTGCAAACATTATGTAACAGCCTAGAAATACATTCACTTCATGTATGAGCACAGGTTTGTTGTTATTCATGTGTTTGATTTTTTTCTGACCTATGGGGCCACAAAAACATTCATGGCAGGATTGAATTGCATCTTAGGTAATAATTTCTCCACAAACAATAACAGTTTTTTTTTCAAGATGCTTTGTTTCCCTCCACAGCAATGTTGTGAAATAGAGCACCTCAGTTCCAGAAAGCAGATCACCCATTTGGCACAAATATAGCTTTGAAAGGTAAGGGATGAAGATAGAATTTGTCTGATGAATTGTTTACCCAGTAACTAGTAGGACACCTTATCAATTGTTCCATTACCTCACATGCAATGATGTGAATAACAGTATTTTAACACTCATCTCAGCTGGTCTCTTTCTAGGAGGCACGTTAGACAGGAAACACAAAATCGATGATAAAAACACTTTAAAGTTTGCTCGGGAAATGTCTGGAAACTTAGGTCAAATTTTTTGGAGCTGTCATAGGCACTTGTTTTATCCCACTGAGATGGAAAGTTTCACACAGTTGAGCAGTTCAAAAAATGTCCAGTATGTTGACATCCACTACACTGACTTTTAAATGTTTCATAGAGGTTTAAACTTTTAATTTGTATTTACCCAAACAATAAACCTCATTATTCACATGCCCAAGCTAGACATCATGAGAGTCTGTCTCATAAACAACAAAAGCTGGCAAGCGAAAAAGGAAAAAAGTAAATCTTATTTTTTGTTAAACATTCATGGTTTACTCTATTACACGTGCAGCATTTCACACAAAAGGTAGTAACAATTATATGTTATTACAGCGCATGAATTCCACTTTCCATGTCCCAAATGACTCATCCATGTCAGTGTAGTGCCCCTCAACACAGAGAGGTGAGAGGCCTGTTAAAAGACGCTCCACTGGGAATGGGAAAAGTGAAGAGACCGCCTCTCACACTGGGATCGTATTTCTGAGGGTTATCAAGCGGCTCATTTAAATGAGGGCTGGTCACAGCAGGAACCAGCTGAACAAAGTTACTATTACCAGCGCCTCTCCTGTGCTGCACTCACTCTCCCCTAATTGGGTTTGACTGCATTTGTTTAAATCCACAGTGGAAGAAAAAGAAAGGAGGGTAGAGGGGTTGCAGTGAAACTGAAGTGTGTCAGTTTGTCCAGACACAGTGGCACTTAAGAAAAAAGGGCTACCACTCCTTGGGCTTATTAAACAAAGGTTGGGTGGAGGGTGGGGGTGCGGGGCGTGGGGGGTGTCATAGAACAGGCCTAGTCAGTCACTGACTGGAACAAGCAATCCTGGTCTCTGCTTGCACTGCATAATCACCTCTGGTGGTCTCAGCTCATTTCCTCAGTCAGCAGGAGCACTGACACACTGTGTACAGTGGTGCATGGACACCCACATAGGTATGTTACACATGGGCATGTACACAAGTACCCCTAATCCATAACTACTCCCAGAGTTACCTAGTTGCTAAGTTCAGTGCTGAGCACCAAAGTACATATGGTTGCCCTGAGGCTCTCGTGACAAGAAGACTTTAACTATAATACCAATTGACAGCAGTCAAGAGAAAGTTAGAGGGCATTAAAAAGCTCAATATGTTTGAATCAGCAGTTTTTTTTTTTACCAAGGACAACACTGACCCTTTCACATATACTAAAACTAAGGTCCTACAATTCGACACAGTTACCTTCTCTGACATACTGCAAAGTCAGATGATGCTGACCATCAACCACCAGCATTCTGAGGTAACCGAGGACAAAGCCGATCAAATGCTGTTTAAATGTCAGCCATCCGTAGATCCCAGTTCACATAAACAAAGACAAATGATAACTTTAATGGCTTGCTACTTTTTCAAGCATGTTTCTTCCCCTCTTGACCACACTTTGCCTCGCATCACGCTAAAAAGGGATTCCTTGTAAATTTTATTGCAGCAGTGTCAAAAAGACTCCCATCGAAGAAGCAGTAAATATTCTAACAACGTCTAGATGCAAGCCCATTCCTGCTGGCTCCAGGCACTGAATTAGGCCAGCCTGTTTCTAGTTAGACAGTCATTAAAGAGATCTTACAGCCACAGCAAATGGTTTCCTGTCCTGAGTGCTTAACTCCTGTAGTAGGAAATGTCCGAGGCCGTAAAGGGTGAACCAAACTTCCTGAACATTTTTTAAAGTTACCACAGAGGGCATGCGGCGTGTTCCGACCATTTAATGTGGCCAATCAAATTGGACCCTGCTTGACCCCAACATGGCACTGACCGTTTAAACAGGTGGTGCCCATTTATTGGATGAGTGTTGTGTTTAATATGGGAATGACAGGCTTATTCACTCACCAGGAAAATGCTCAACCTGGTATGAAAAAACAACACTTGGAAAAGGGAAAAATAAACAATGGAAGCTTCATTGCTAAGAAAATAACATTCATCAAATTAGAGATGAAGTTTTTTTCCCTCTCTCTCTTTAGGGCACACTACATTGGTGTAACTGCATCAAGGGCACAGAGCACAATTTAAACAATATCAATTCTCCAACTAAATAACTCCAATTAAATACAGCATATTTAATTCTCAACCAACCAGCATGAAAGGCATAATACGTTACCCAGTAGTAAATAGAGGTATATTTCAATGTGATATTAGGACCATATTCATCTATTAATACATGTTACTTTACACTTAGCTGACGGTTTATAACGTAAAACAAGTGTAGTTTAAACACAGTATAGCAGTATAATCGCCCCTCCCAGGACAGTGTTGAGGCCTGAGAGGTAGCGAACCTGCTGACTCCACTCTACAGGTGCCCTTCTTCGACATCACCAAAACAAAACACAGAAAAAGGAAAAAAACAAAAAAAACTGGGTTTCCAGCTGCCCCTGAACTATGTCTGGCCTTAAACTGTAGGAAAACCTGGCCTGGCAGAAAGCATGCATCATTCATTAGTCATGTAGAAACACATTCATACTGAGCTTAGTTGGATGTACAATGCAGCTCATAGGCAGCGTTTATCGTGCTATGGTGTGTTGGGCCATGCATATGTCTCCACGTCTGGGGCAAAAATATGATATTACAGCATCAAGGGGATGGGTGACTAACACCCCAGGAGATGAGTACAGTCGCGAGTACGTGACTGTTATGAATCAATGCACTCTACAGTCGGTAAAAGTACTGTAAATGTCAAGTTAATAGCTCTCTGCTATGAGCATATGAGTTTTAAAGGGAAAAGATGAACAATAGCAGAGTTGTAAAAGAGGAGGGGTTGTTGGCAGGTCAGATTGCGTGAGTCCATTAGCAATCTTTATACCATCTTTGAGACTTCAGAAATATGAACGTACAAGTTATTTCACAGAGAGAGATGGTATAGACCGTACACAATTGTTATTGTTTGGTTCAAAGTTTAGAGCTGATTCACAATATGTGAATAAAAAAAGGGTTCTCCAAGAGGCTGAAACAAAAGCTTCAAAATTAAAAACAGCATATATCATGTACCTGACAAAAATCATAGAATCACAGCAAAGTATGCCTGTTATTAAACATGAACAGCTCATATTCACAACCAATATGATTACAAATACATATATGCACACATGCAGTGGGTGCTGTGTCGCTCTGTTTGTGGCATTGTGTCAACAGAGAGAGATATGTAACTCCAGAGCAGAGCATTGGTAATGATGCTGTCCAGTCATTAATCACTGATTCTAGAGAAAACAGAGTTCAGTCATGGCAGATTTGGCCTGGCCCTGGGACGGAGATTAGAGTCATAATGAAAGCAAAACAAAGCTGGACATGTGAAATTTATTGGCACATTTAAAAAGCAGCCCCAGAAGGACACTGCCACCAATAATCATTTCAGAATCCTAGTCAAGTGCCGTTTCCTTGGCCAGACACAATCTGGAGAGGGGATATTTGTGGAGTGGCTGAACAAACACAGATTTGCTAGTATCTCCATCTTTCCCAGCAGCTGGGAAGGCAGAGGGAAAGCAGGTCGCTGGTGTGCTGGCTAACGCCCCGCCTCACTGCAGCTGACTTCAGGGAACACCACCCTCTGTTCTCCTGGCTCCTCCTATGACCCAGTGTACTGTAGTATGTAGCAGCTTGCTGTCTGCCAACTCCAGACTCCTTACTTTTTGTGCCCTGAATCCTGCTGACCGTCTATAGATGTCCACAAAGAGGAGGGGTTGCAGAGTCTCATCCAATCAGCATGGTTTTGAATGTTATATAATGCTGAACCAGACAAAAAAGATTTTTTTTTCCCATTTCTGGACATTTACAATGTCAGTGAAATTGACTTTTTGTTCTTAAAAAACTTAATAAGTTTAAAATCCATAGGTTAAATACTATAAAGCACATAAACTGTAGCTATTTTCAGACATGCACTAGAACCCTGAATTTCTCTGGATTTTACCCAGAGGCACTGTTTGTCCAAACAACATCTGAGTCAATCAGCCCAGGCATTAAACAGACATTACCCTACCAGCTAGTGCAAAGTTCAAAAACCAAATTGAGCCAATGTGTGAATAAATAAGGTAAACGAAACACTGATTTCAGCAGTGTAGTTCTAGTGTCACGTAGTGCCTCCTGCACGTGCTGTGCTGTACTGTACCCAGCAACCCCCCCTCCCCACCACACCCCCAAGCCCAAACCAAATGGACTATTTCACTAAGTGAGAAGGTGTCTGACGCAGACAATATCCTGTTGTGTGCAACATGTGTAGAACAGTAACTCTGGACAACGTCCTGATTTTCTTGATATGTGAAAACGGCTTGTGAAAAAATTTTTGTTTAAGGTGTTTTACTAAAACTATCCAACAATAATTTTACCTACTACATGTTTCAGACATCTTCATAAAACAAAGCTAAAACACAAAAGATCAAACAAAAGTATATTTATGATATTTGTTAAAAATACTTAGCATTAAGTAACACTGTGGGAAAGTAAGTATTCAAATTAAAATGTGTCCTGTCATTTAATGACAAATTATTATAAATCTCTCCAAAAACAAGGGCATGATTCAAGATAGAAGTGAAGATATCTGGGCTAATGGCAAGTTGCCTAATGTGTACCACATGCAGCAGGCTGGAAGGAAGAGGAAATGGTACTTAAAATGGCCATTGTTCTAATTCAGAGCAAATCTAGAGATAATGACACCAACATCAATAGCAGACAGTCAATTCACAGATAACATCGTTATTCCTTTTCGTTGAACTGTTATCATCAGCTCGGGAATTAACCATTTTGACACCAAGGTTGTGACCTCGGTGCTGTGATTGTTTATGATTTTAGTGCTTGACGATGTGCCTAAGATCTATATCTCTAATTAATTCATGAGAACTGCACACAAGGCAGCTGGCGCAAACAGGTGAGCTGAATGTGTGCAGAGTGCACTATGTCTACATGTAACTCAGTATATGATTGAGCAGTAAAACAATGACGTCAAACTAATATAAGACCTGCACATAATCATAATCCTGTTAACATTTGAATCTGATGTATAGCTCTGTCAGGATAAAACCACTGAAAATGATTGTTGTATCCAGGTTTCCACTTCATATCTGTGACTGACTCAATTCAACTAATTACTAGTTACACTGTAGTTACTGTCAAATCAGTTCATCATTTCCTTTTGAGATGATATGATACATGTGACCTTTGTGCTTGTCTTTAGTTGACAGTCAGTTCTTATGACTGTTTTTGTTTCACATTATACACTGAGGCATTCTCCACAGTAACCGCTAATTAGGGATGATTCCTACTTTGGGCCCTTTGCCCTTGGTAATTTGCCTTTTTTATCCCCGTTCTTCTTGTGCTGTAATGCTACACGACCCTCTGAGCAGTTTAAATTATTCACCTCACTAAAATGGGCCTCTGGGTATATGAAGCCTGGCTGACCTCTAACCCACATGACTTGGTTCCTTTGGAACAGAAATCTATATTTTTCAATTTGCAGAATTCCAGGTGGAGTGAGGTGAGGTGAAGCAGAAGTAGGTGAGGGAATTAGTTCTAAAGAGCACTAACTTATGACTCAAAGCCTCACCAGAGCTCTATAGATGTAGACTGACAAAACCTGAGATTTAAACGCAGCATACAAACAATTAAACTGATCTTTCCCAAAACAGAAACAGTTGACATTAGTGTACTAGCAACAGCTCAAAACACAGCAACTGATGTCACAGTGAAAAGGCAACAAATGTGGGTTGGGGCTTATGGAGGATTTTAAAAGTAATCCTAAACAAGCAGATATCCCTCAACAAACCTAGAAAGTAAACTAGTTAAGTTAGTGTAGCTGCCTAAAATTGCATGACTGAAGTTAAAGGAAAGGATAGACAAACACAGACATTACCAATCTACTGTGTCACTACTGTAACATTTAATTGCTAGGTACACATCATCCTGACTCACATGGAGTTGGTTTGGCTTTGAAAAGATGAGATGACAGTTTTTGTTTTTTTTTGTTTTTTTTTCACTAAATGCAAACTAACCAACACAAAGAATATAAAGAATATAAAAAGCCTCATGGGTCAGATGTCTACAACTGACCTAAACAAGCCAAGGTACCAGCACAAAAACACTCAGGCAGAATGTGTCAGTGGAAATGTAGACTCTTTGTAAGTATTGCTCTTCAACATGAACTAAACATACTTACATGTAAAAAAACAGATCTAGCTTCAAAATCAGAAGACAATTCAAATCATTTTTCCAATTCTGAAAATTTTGCACAAATATGCACTTTCTGAATAAATTTTTTTGTGTTTTCATCTAGTGTCACTTTTTTAATGTGTCACTTTTTTCCTCTATACACTATAAAACAAATAGGCCTAAAGGTCACTGCGGTGTACATGATTTTGTCAGTGTGTGAACTCACATTTGAATGTCTGAGCACTATTTGGTGCTCGATGGTGCAGAGGCTTGGAAATGCAGCAGGGTGCCATGTCTGACACGGAGACACTTCGACCCACGGGCTCTAATCCCTTTTGAAACAGCCCCGGCTCTAACGTGGGACCATATGTTTGAGAGAGCACAAGCGCTCTCCTGTGCTATTTTAAGGGGGGAAGAGAGATGAAAACATTTTGCCAGCCTCTCTTCCCCCTTGCAATCGGATCAGTCATCAAGTCACCCTGCAAGTATAGATGAAAGATCTCTAAAGGGAAAAAAATGCTTTTTTGCTCACACTGGGAGAAGAGAGCAAAGCAAATTACATAAAGCAGACGTGTCATTCTGATTCCACTCAAATTGTGGATTACTGCTTTGATTAATCACTCCTTAATCTGAGAGCTGAATTTATATGACCCCCATCACTGAGAAATAAGCTTATTCCTCTCTAGCAAATGGCCATGATTATTTCTTTCTTCTCCCTGAGCTATTCTTCATGGCCCAAGGATTGCAACTTAATTATCTTTGTGTCAGACATTATCTCCAGCTTTAATTTAATCATCATTACACCAGTCATATTTCAATTACCATGTTATTGTACCATTAACACATACTTTACTTAAAACTGTTATTTCCTCATTTAATAATGTGTAAAGAACTACTGTGAAGGGTAACAAATGTTATAATTATGCACTTACTAAACATATTTCACTCTTGTCTGTGCTGGAGGAATGTCAAGACCTTAGTATGCTGCGGTACTAATCTAATAGCAATATGCTTTAGTTATCATCTTTACCAGTGCCACAGTCTGCCTGGGTCTCTGCTTAATTGTGACATGCAGAACAAGTATGTGCAAGCTGGGTTATTGGAAAAACATTACTAGATTGCTCAGCATACTCATTGTGCACTGCTGTGACTAATGCTTTAACAATATAAACTGGTGTATTCTGAGAAATATAAATATGATACACAAATTTCCACATGCAATGTACGATCTGCCAGAAGTAAATCATTCTGTACACAAACAAGTAATGGAGGACTGGTTATTGTATTGTAAGCATAAATGATGCAGTTTCTGTTACACAGTTTTTCTGTCACCTCATTGTTTTTAGTGATTCACTGTGAAGTTGGTTGATCTTAAACAGTATGAGATTTGTCAGAAACGGTCAAGCAAGGCAGGGTAGTGCAAAGGATTACTGGGTTTTGTGCTGGATTTACCCGCCTGTATAGACAAGGTCAAATGCTCCCATCCTAAAGAACTTGAGACATTTCTGATCATTATCAAGCAAACTACAGTACACAGTGATCACAATGATCTACACCACATGAGCTGTTTTTAGTGATATGCTCATTAATTTGACCTTGATATGACTTATTGTGTGGGTAAAAAATGTAAAAGAAGATTAAAAATAAAAACTCATCACTCTCATCCAACACAACATTATCAGTATGCAGCATGACATGTAACCTGTATTTAATTTTTTTTAAACTCACATTTTCTATAGCTATTGAGATATTCCATCAGCTAATGCAACACTGAAAATAATTGGAGCAAAAGAAAATATGAGAATAAGGCTTGTCTCTGTGTGTGGATGGCTCTCATGTGTTTTTCTATTCCAGTAAGTGTATTTTTAAAGAGACACAATATTAACTCATAAACATTTATTACCTTTAAGAGATAAAATGTTGAAACTTATTTTACTGAATGTTTCAGTTTTTTTTATTTTAAAAATTATTATATTATTGCTCCTTGAACCAATCCATGTTTTGCTTGTTGCCCCTTCTCTCAAGGTCTTTTTATCTTAGAAAAACAGGTTTCATTCCAGTCCCTTTAGGATATTATTTATAAAAAACAAGGTTATCGCAGTGGCTGGATTGGAAAGTTTCAGTTCTCATCACAAAAAAAAAAAAAACAGCGAACAAAGAAATAACTGTTATGCAATCACAATTAGTGCTGCTGACTTATGGATCTGTTATTCAGAGATGGATTATCAACAGAATCTGCTTTTGTGGACTTGATCTCCTCACAGATTATCAATGTATTTTCCTCCAAATGATAAGAAATCCTAATCTCTCAATAACAGTGCTGCAAAGGGAATACTTTATGGATCACTGTCACATACAGACATGCAAGAAGATTTTACTTGCTTTGTTTCCTTTCTCTTGTATTAATTTTACAAACTCTTTACAGCTTATGGAAATGTACCACTACTCCAAACTATTCAGAAAAGTTCAGCAATCTAGTCTTTAGTTGCAATCAAGGAAAGCCAGCCAAGTATGTCTCCATGTCTAACCCAGCATGATAATGCACTAACCCTGTTGCCAGTTCAATGAATCCAGACACTGGCTGCCTGCGTTTCCTCCTACTAAGAAGGAAGAATAGATTACCAATAGCTCAGGCAGGGAGGCAAACAAACATACAAATAAGCTGCACTCAGTCGGAGAACGCCTAGCAATTAAAGCAAAATGCTTGTGATGCCCACCAGATAGGAAATGTGTGGGACATGAACCAAATGTGCAGAGCAGGCCTGCCAACCAGCCCACATTGAGGGGAAGAGCTCCAGGGCAGATAGTTAGACATGTAGGAAACATTATTCAAGAAAGCAAACCTGAAATCTTGAATTAGTTAAAACAGAGACAAAAGGATGTTGTGAAGGTCTTAATGAAATTATTATAGAAATTCATATTATCAGATAAATCTATGGATAATAGCTGGATGGAATATTAGCCATGCTCTTAGTGGAGGAGCTATCAAAAGCAAAAGAAAACCAAGACACCCATGTTTCTCTGTTTGGCTAGCGTAAAACACCACCTGATTGATGCCCTGAAACAAAGTTTGCCGACTAATGGATGTTGTGTGGTGTTCTAACTGAATCTGGGAAGTATTTGAAGTTGAGCTTGATAATCTCTGCAATCTCAAAGGGATATCCTGGCGACTAATTTTTTAGAATCAACACTAATATGAATAATATGCGTGAGAGGCCCAGGGCCATTGGCTGCTCTTCTCTGAACATTGTGTGCACAGCAACAGTAGGTGGAACACATACACATGTGGACAAACATAACCAGTGGAAGAAAGGAAGCCAGGTCAGCTAATGTTATTTTGAACATGAACATTTGAATCCTGAAATTCTTAAGTGAATGTTTTCAAATGCACACATACATAAACTGTATGTGCATTCATGCATGAGTACTGTACTACTAGTGTGCAGTGTTTTGTGTTTGCATCTTGAAACATAATGTGAGTATATGTGCAGTCCCAAAGGGGACGATGGAGAAGTGGGAAGAAGGAGCGTGTGGGGGGGGGGGGGGGAGTAGAGGCAATCAGGGATTATTGTCACTGACAGGGCTGTACCTTGATGGGCTAGGTGCTGCATTGTTTGTCACCTAACCAACCTCAATCAATCAATCATCTCCCTCAGCCCAGATCACCAATCAATCAGCTCAACACTACACCCACAGAGGGTTCTTCTCTGCTTTGCTGCATGGCTCAGGTTACACTGGCCAATCAAGTGTCACCATACTAAATAAGACCCATATCAGAGCAGTTAGAACAAAACTCAATATTTACAAAGAAGCTGGTGAATTTTAATGTGTTCTTGCTATAAAGTAATTTTAGGGAATGTTTTATATTCATGTAATTTTTTTAAACCACAAATGAATAGTGAAGGGCCAGGTGGACCACAGCATACTGATGTGTAGTGATCAGAATCACACTTGTCTAACTGCGGTAATGTAATGTTTTATGCTCGCCTGCTGTTTGCAAAGTGTCTTAGGCTACTTCCTCTGTTGCAGCTTACATGCACTGTCTGTACACATTTAACTCCTAACACATGTACTGTAGCTCTAAGGGATTCTTCAAATGACATCTCTGGAAATTCTTATGAAATTACCATAAATCAAAAATATGTGCACT
Organism: Ctenopoma kingsleyae; assembly: GCA_032353495.1. Taxonomy (NCBI): domain Eukaryota; kingdom Metazoa; phylum Chordata; class Actinopteri; order Anabantiformes; family Anabantidae; genus Ctenopoma; species Ctenopoma kingsleyae. Next base: position 21,997,760 of record JAUBNQ010000017.1, on the reverse strand, counting down.
GAACTCTGGTAAGTTTTTACCAGTTTTAAACATCATCAGTGAAAGATTTAAAAAAAATCCCTCTCAGCACCTCGCTAGAAAATTACTATCAATGTTACACATTTAATGAATAACACTTCTCGGAGGTAATTTTTACACAGTGGTTGGCTTATTGGCAAAAGAGCTGTTATATATTTAATTGTTTTTAAACAAAGTCAGATTCAAAATGTTGCTTTATCTGCTACAGGCGGCAAATGTATACTCAATAAGAGTATAAGCATTAAAATAAAAAAATTTATAACTATTGTGATTAATACCAAATATTGCTATTTTAATGTGAATGTCAATAATACACAACAATAAACTTAATATGTGTGTACACTAATTTCAAGAACCAGCTATTCTGTAATCTGTACCTACTTGTTTAACCCTATGAACTGTGTCACCACGACATTTAAAAATATATTTCTGCATACAATTTTGTCCATAATGGATGTAAATGTATTGAATGACCACGTCCACCAGCTCTTTCTATTGATCTCCTGCATGTTGCGTGGAAGGTGTGTTTCATCTGATGAAGACTGTCTCACTCCCAGAGCCCCAACTGGGGCTGATGTTTCTTTTTTCAGCACATTAGGTTGCAGCCTTAGGGGTGCTTTGACCAGTGGATCAATGGCTCTCGCGCTCTTGTCACCATTCATTTGGAGTGAGCGAGCGCTGGCTCCAGTCCTCGTCTGCCGCTGGCCCTCCTTTCACCTGGCCTCCTCTCTCTCCCTGAGCTCCCCTGACAGCTGGCTGCCACAAGCAGCAGCAGACAGACGACAAGTCCGCGGGCTCCCCAAATGCATGCACGCCCTCCACAAACACACACACATTGCTGCAGAGGGAGCCTGTGATGCATCTCGATGCTGACGCCACACACCCCCACTTTTTTTCCCTATCACTCACACTCCCCCTCAACTGTTTCTCTACCCCCGTCTACCCGTCTGTCTCTCCCGCTCTCACTCTCTGTCTGGGTTTTTCAGCCTCTTCCTCTGGTCTCTGGAGTCAGGAAGAAGCAGATCATCTAGTTGGAGGGGAACCAGCTGTGGGCCAGAGAAGCTCCAGCGTCAGTTTGCATCCATGATCCAACATGTAACCACCGCTGCTACTGCTCCCACATTAGCGGACTGTGGCTATGTATTTTTTTTATCAGGAAAGCCAAAAACAATCTCACATGTCAAATAAAACAAGAAAATATATTTAAGATTCAAATATGAAGTAAAACAACTAAGTCTAGTTAGAATACAAAATTAAGTTTTCAACTTGTGGTATGAAGTGAAACCAGATCGAACTGCTTTTACTGCAACATTAAAACTGTTTACTATTCAGGAACAACAAGCACTCCTAAATATCCCCACTAGTTATTGTGCCCTTGTGCTACAGAACATATTGCACTGTATGTAAAAATGAACAAACATCGGCTGGGCGTCAGCCATCGACGTGGAGGCTTGTTTTATCGCCTGTACTTTATTACAGTTTGCCATCTGCACAGAGGTATGTTAATAGCTAGCTGCGACTATTTACACATATGAAAAAGTACATCCATCTGCCATGTTCCACCAATCTCGCATGAATCAGTCCCGCCTTCCTCAACGAACAACTGCTGTTTATTCACAAGGTGACAGGCAGCACCAAAGCCTGGCGACACCTGCACCTTACATCCTGCCGTCTGACAAAATGTGAATGTCACAAACACATGCACATACACACAGAAACATCTCAAAATCTCACCTTGCCATGTCACACCCTCCCCATTCCCCACCCTCTCCATCATCACGTTTGTCAAGGTTACAATACACACTATGTTTTGGCCCCCTTGACATTTGCGTTTGCCTCTTAATTTTGAGAGGATTCTTACAGAAAGGCACTTGACTCAATTGAGCAACAACCTATCAACTCTAATCAGTCAAAAAAGGATTATGAGGTTAATTACTTATATAGTCATTTAGGTTAATGCCCAGCGATAACTTGGCTTAACACTGTACCAGGTGACAAACGCTGGCTGGGTACACTGGGCCATTTAAGGCAACTGCAAGATCCATAGCAATTACTATCTTGCAGAAATACTGTATACACATTCCTTATAAAGTGACAGAGAAATGCCTTGGAGAAAAACTAAGATGCTTTTAACAGCAGCAATAATCAAATAATATACGGTTATGCATAATGTGCTCTACTCTGCATCAAATTACAGCTTCTTTTTTGGCGTACATATCAGTGTGCTATATTGGATGAATAATAACAATCCATATAAACTAAATATCAGAGTGGAAACTGAAAAATAAATCTTGATTATGCACACAGAAACATCCCTGGTTGCAGTGTGAACAAGCATAGCATTATGCCATAAGTGTGGGGTAAATCACCTTCTGTGAGATTGTACGGCCCTGCATCAGTCAACAATAGCAATAATCTCACTAATCAGTGGTTTCTGCAGCAACAGCAAGACAAACAAGAAGACTTTTAGAGGTGACACCCTGCTAAACAGGCAATACACAAAGTAGAGCGGCACATTGTTTTCCCCAAAAGCTTCATAACCATATTTACTCCAATAATAATAATAAAAACAATCGTAATAATAACAATAACAATAATAAAACATCCAGGACTGTATGATACAATTTACACTAATTTTCAATATGAATGTGTTATATTCTAACTTCCCAGTTTGAATATAACACTCTGGCTGTTACCTATCATGAGAAATACATTATGTCAGGACAGCAACTAGAGCCAGGTAAAGTACACTGCTATGTCGGAGGTGAAGGAACATTAAGCATTAATCCCCACCTGACACTAATACTTGATGTATGATTGACCCTGAAGCAGGACACTGCACATTACAATCTGGGCCATATGGCAAGACATTAGCCCTTCAACCCTCCAGCAGGATAATCTCTCCATTCTGGCATTGCTTTTTCTTCACAGATTTCTTTGCACAATAATTGCATGACAGTATTAACGTATTGGGACAGATTTAGAGCACCCTGCGTCACTGGACAGAGGAGGGGCTTTTGCCAGAGGAAGTAAGGATACATAATCTGTGATCAAGGAAGCCATGCACATGCCCTGTAGGAGATTATGGGATTTGCTTTAGTGTTTGATTTATTTTTATATGTTCAAATTGAATTATAAATTATTATAGAAGTCAAAAAGACATGTTATACCTAGGAAAATTAAGATAACAAAACTTGTATGAAAGTATTCAAGTAAATTGTGTTCATTTCAATTTATTTCACTATTATTTTGAACATTAGATAACATTTTAATGTAGCTATAATATAAATAATGTAGTATATCCTTCATCAAAGCCGCATGTTTAGATCAGCTGATGACACATTAGCAGTTCATAAAGGCAAACAAATTACACTGTTTCCTGAAAATTCAGTTAAGCTAGCCAACTGATCCCCCAGTGCCATCAACATGCCTGATCTGCAACAAACCCCACCTAGACCCCACCACACACTCATACAGCCACCCCAAAACCACTGTTACAACCACAAGACCTGCCAAACAATACACAAACATCCCAGCTACCAATCCCCTAGAGCTCCACACACACCCCAAAATACACACATTCACACACCACAAACACATGCATACACTCACCACCACCATCAAGCTGCCCCCAACCCTTCAATCCCACAACCCTGAAACACTAGTCCTCCTGCAGTGGAGAGCAGGTGAAACCTCAGCTCTCTTCTCCCCAACCCCAGCTAGTAATGAACAAATTCACTGCGCATTACTCTGGACTTGATCTCTAGCAAAATAGTGCTGGAACAAACAATTTGGTTTGTCAACACCTTTCTCTGGACTCCTCCATCAATGTCAGGGGTCCAAATTTAAACGGCAAAGTGCATTTGACTGCAAGACCCTGAGCTGATTAGACTTCCCAGCTCAGCGAATTGCTCCAGACAGGACGGCAGCTCTGATTGCTAACCCGGCTTGAAAATAGTCTCTGCTGTCCGGGATTAGCATGAATATTTTGATATAGATCGATAAGCAATCTCCACTCCATAAGAAATGCCAGCAGCCTTCATTTGGCTGATCAAAGGCACATCAGCCGGTGGGCGACAGCTGGCTATTGTTTTTCAGCCAGGGCTCTGTTCAGGGAGTGAATCCATGTGAGGGATCCACAAGCACGGTTCCACTACTTTTCCCACCTAATAGTGGAAACAATCACTGCTTCACAGGATCCCATCTCCCAGGTATGGACCCACTCAAATGAGGGAGGCAGAGCACCTGACCGCAGGGGGACAGAGTTCATTACTGCTGCAGTCTCAAACTGTTTGACCACTGGGTGCTGCTGACCCGGAAATAAAGGCAGGGTCAGCAATCTATCTGTTTACTTCTCCTGCACCTAAACGCATTTCATTGGATTAGACACTAGACTGACCTAATCTGACCAATGGGTCGAGGTGGGCAGTAGCAAAGCAAGTCATGTAAATATATATAATAAAGTCTTATTTAAAAATATAAATAAACACAATAACAGCTAAACTGGACTCATGATTTGGTAAGAAGAAGCTAAACAGGACTATGTAATGTGCCTTCATCAGCAAGCTTTCATCTGTAGAAGCCCGTACTTACAGTACACAGCAGCCACTTGCCAATATAAATGTCTGTGTCTTGCATATGCTTAACAACAGGGGCAGCTGGACTGATCACTCCCTTCACAACACTAACCCCACTGATTTGCCAGACCCCATAAAAGGGCGCAGGTGTGACCAAAGCATTTAGCAGTTAACTAGTGTGGAGTGAGACCACACGCCACTGACAGACCAGAGACTCCCACACAGGACTAATACGAGAGGCTGAGGGGGAAAAAAACAAAACAATGGAGAGTATACTGAACCAATTGTAAATTGCAGGTTTAATTTATTAGGAAGTGTCACTTTATTCCAGGGCAGCCTGAGCAGGCCGATTAAAAAGTGGTAATCAGGATTAATTAGGAGAATATATATGTGAGGATTAGCAGGCCTATCCGCTGCATAGCCCAGCAGCTCTCTCTTCTAGTATGCATCTCTCTCTCTCTACACTATATTCCTGTTACCCTCTGTCTGAGAATTCAGCTCTACTGCCATCTTTCTTGCATTCTTCTCTAACTGTTCTATTTTCCAGCTCGCTTTTACACTCTCTCTGTCTCAACATTTCTGACGATCCATCCAACTTCAGATGTTTTTCTGAACAATAATGATTACTAGGGCTTTTATAAATAGATCAAGTCATGCCTTTAGTGGCCATTTAACAACAACAGAAATGTTTGGCTTGTCATGACGTGGATGAAACCACTCTACGGCTAGCAAAATGGAACACTGCTAGGTTATGTTTGTTAATAGACTAAAACATGGATATAATGTCTATGTCTCACTGGTGATGTTGACTCACTGACATAAAGCCTTAAAATGTTAATGTGGCTCTATAAATAAAATGATCACAGACATCACTGTCTGCACAATCCTCTGTGCAGACAGTAATCATTCATTCATTCTGCTTTTCAGCTAGTTGACAGATTGTTTTCTGAGCACACAATTATGACTGCATAAAACATAATTTAATGGCTGAAATAAACTTAAATGTGTGAAATGTTCGCTTGTATTGTATCTATTTAATAATTAATGTACAGTACAATTTAGCTTTTTATTTATTTACAATATTGAGTAAAAAATACAACTAAGGCTGTTGCAGAAAGAATGTCAAATAGACCCAGAACAGATGCATAATGGGAGACTTTTACACTAACCACCACTTGATGTCATCACAAATTTCAGTCAGGCACCCACTGGCCAGATTTATTACCGAAATCTTCCAAACTGCTGGTTTATCACGGTGTTTATATTATTACTTCAACATGTTTCAGTTAACATAACCTTGAATCACTGCAGTTCAAGTGCAAGGATGGGCTGTTTTGCTTGTGGTGCAGCCCTATCATTGATGTTAGCAGATGACGCATGCCCTGTTGTTTGGCACAGGCTCAGACCAAATCTTTCATCCTGCTTGCCTCTCAAGTGCGGTCGGGGTGGCCCTTAGCATTTAAGTTTGAATAAATTCAACAACCAAGCTTTATGTTTATTTTTGTTCAATGAGAAAATAATACAGCTATCAGCAGACCTCCGAGTTTTTGTTAAACATGTGAAAAGGAGATACAAGTTTGACTTCAGTTTGACAATAAGAGCAGAATCATCCAATATAGACAATATCAAAACACACATGAATTGTGTCCTGTAAATGTTGCTGCAAGGACCAAAATGATCAGACCACACAAGATGACCAGCGAAAGCAATAACAAAAAGAGAGAAGTCTAAGTGTATGACAAAACTGTCTGTGCACATCTACATTTGAAAGATAAATAATATGAATCTACACTATAACACACACTTATTTAACTGTTAAAGTAGCTGTTAGCTGAACCTAGACCAGGACAAAGAATTAGACAAGCCCCAAAACAAATCAGGAAGTGTCAATTGCATGCAATCAACAGGGATACATTATAAGCAGTTTAGATATTTCCACCTCAACCAATACTTACAAACACAGTTTACTTCACTGTGCAGGTTAATGATTTTTGTGGATCTGAAAACTGGTTTGGGTGAAGCTGAGGACTTAAATAATAGCAGGAGTGGTATTGAACCTCTTCGAAGAAGATCAAATGCAGCTTTCATTAGTTTAGTACAGCGCCGGGGCTCATTGATGACTTGTCAGACAGTCTTCCCTTCAATACGCAGCAAAAGGCTCTAAAAATCATCCTTTTACTGAGCCCTCTCAGCTGTAAATTCAACCCAGCTCAATACTGCACCCCCCCCCCAACCCCAACCCTCCATTATTTCGTACCATGGATTAACCCTATGCTGCTGATCAAAAGGAAGCTTCCCTGTGTATGTGCTCATACCTAGACCCATCCACCCATTAACTACTCATAATGAAAACTTCAACTTATTGTTATGGAAAAATCCATTGTTTGTCCACAGGTACCATATTTAGTGGGAGAGCATGATCTTCCAGAGGATTAAGGAAATGCTTCAGGGAGTTTTCCTGCTCTTCAGAGGGAAAGAGGAGGGTGATGGTGGTGGGAAAGGGGAGGGGTGAGACTGCCTCACAAAATCAGGGGTCTTATGCACCTTTTGTGGAGTGAGACTGTTTCCAATTAAGACAGCATGAGCCGCACAACATCACATTGTCACGCAGTAAACAGAGCTCTGCATCCCACAGAAATTGAATTGCATCCCCCTTTAGTGGCTAATGACTGTGCCACTGTCCTATTTTCCTGCACTGTATGAACAACTTAATACCTGAACGAGCATCAAAGCATGCTGAACTAGCAAGAGATACTGATCATATTTAGACGTGGTGTTCAAGAGTTGACCTGTGCATGACTACAATCCTTACTCATTCTCATTGCATTAGCCTGCCCTTGTGTTTGAAGTGTACTTACAGTAAATATGATACATACACCAGGGCTAAAAGCTTTACATAAAACTGTCTTCAAAGAGCATATTAACCCATCTTTGTTTATAAGAGACAAGTCAGAGAAAAAGACAATTTGGCACAATGGTCGTAAAATGCCGCTCGCTGCCTCGCATGCACACACGCACACCAGCACACACTCTACAGACATAACGCAGGCATGAGGCTAAATCACTTGGGACAGGAGCATTTAAGAGTGAGTGTCACATTTCTATGTAATAAATAGCAGAGACTGACTTGACCTCCCAGCCAGGTCCTGCAGTTTACTTATACACAAGTTAAGAAAAATGGAAGCTTCACTCTCTGGGGATCCCTTGGAAGGAAATCAGATAGCCTGTTGTAGGCTGAAGGGCCACGACAGTCCAGCAGTGTCAATATGTCCCTGCGATCAGGCAGCCCACCTCTCCACCAGTCCTTATAGCAACATGAGAGGATGAGGAACAAGCAAGCTCCAAACATCTCCAGCTGTTATATCTCTGGCTTCAGAACAGGACGGTGAAGAAGGTCAGAGTGTTTCTGTTACTGTTTCCTCTAAGACAGCAGCCTTTTTTGTTAACTGTAACAATTTTTACCACTACTTCAAAGTGTAAAAGCACGACATAAACTGTCATCAAAAGTGGCGGTCACTATTCACAGTCAACAATCATCACAGGAGCTGCCCTAAGGGTAGGAAACAAAAGCAGACACCAGCAGGTGTAAAGTAAGATCCCTATTTTGACCATATCACCAGAAGGCACAAGGTTTCTTCCTCTTCCTCTTCTACATATCAAAACCCTTGAACAGAGGGTAGTCTCTGTAAGCATTTACAGCGAGATAAGGGGAGGAAATTGCCTGAGACATAGGGCAAAAATGTATGTACGTCTGGCACCCAGCTGCAGAATACAGCACCTGAAACACAGTCTGCCATACTGTACAACACACTAAATAACAACAACGCCTGGCTAACTTTATAATGTCCATCCCATCTCCTCAGAATATGGTACATGTTAGACTAATTAGAACATCAGAGACTCAAATCACAAGCATAAAAGAGAAAGTAGCCCACCTCAACAAGAGCAGAAATACACAGGAGCTGTTCCCAGACAGCAACATGTGGTGCTCATAAACCACACATCCAATTTAGAGTAATTATATTGCTACAGCCACATGAATTATCAGTGACGCAACACATAGTGACAACATCTTCTAAATATGTCAGCCACACCAAAGAGGAGATACCAATGCAGATGACTCCAGTATCAATTACTGGAGTTCGGTGAGAGCCATAGCTAAAAAATATAATTAACAAAAGTAAACCGTGTAAAGTACAGAGTATGTCTGTTTTTATTTATACCTAGTGAACATGCACTCTTACCATTCTATGTACTTGATGTACCTGTGCTTTTACTCCTGCACATCAGCAGGATATGCAAGAACATTTTTGAATCCCCCAAAATGCCAAAAATATTAACGATCTACTATACGATAATTTCATTATCTGGAAAATAAGTGTGACTTTCCTTTTGAGCGCAGTTTACGCACCGTTAGCACTGTAGGAAACACAGGAATGCTGTGAACACATTGGTCACTATTGACTATCCAGCTTTCTTTCCTCTCAGCTCTGCAGAGTCGAGGGAAACCAGCCAGTGATGAACGATGGCAGTACAGTCAATGAAAAATCAACTGGGAAGCACAAAGCTCTTAATGCTCACCCATATTGGCTGCTGACGGGAGCAAATAACATCAGTATAGCACTTACAGGGACCAATCATACATTTCCACCAGCAACGACACAGGTTCTGGACCGCAATAAATTCTTTCCCCTGATTAAACAGTAAATTCTGCATGCCTATCAGGGTCCCATTAAGTGGGGGGGCCGCTTTCAAAAACATCATTAATCAAGTGAGAGATATGGCACGAAATATCAGTCATCGATTGTAACTGCTTATGACAGTTTACACAGCTTTATATCTGCAGGGAGTGCTCGCTGATCTATCAATTACCAGCAGCCCTTACTGCATGCTAATTGTGCATTTTCCCCTCTAATGCATTTGCACTGTTATCTTATAGGCTAATGAAACCAAACAAATCAATAAATATAAATTATACATGCAAAGATGCACTGCTGTGAACATAAAACCTCTAATTAATTGCACTTGATTAATTTATATACTTTAATTATCTCTTCTAGCTGCAGATGGCATAAATATCTGGACAATCTGCTTATTGCTATGTCAGTCATAAAATGGCAGACACAGTGAAACTATTAGGCGAGGCTAGCTTTGTCACTGGAAAATACACAGTTGCTGACATAAAAAACTCTTACCTCTGAATAATTTAAAGAGAGCAAATTGCCAGACAATGCAGAGCCTGGGACTGTTGTAATTCCTATGCTGGTTTGTTATGGTGACTAGTATGTCCATTTTACAAGACTACAGAAAAACCCACCACTACTTTTTTAATTATCATCCTTTATGCTGTTTCTCTAAACAGTTAGACTGACGGTTAGGCAACTTTGCTTTATAAATTCCAGCAAAATATTTGTGGGTTAAGTCAAACTGAGCACCGAATGATGCACATTCTTAACTGCTGTGTAATATAGCTGCAGAACGTCACTCATGTTTTATGCAGTTATTTCAGTTAAGTCACAATATTTAAAATAGTAATGACAGTCTTAATTTTATGTGTACTTCTTCAGTCAGTGTGTTACATTAGTTGCAAGTGCTTCTGTCACAAGTTTGTCTCCTAAAAATCGTTTCTATACAACTAAACTAACTAATAATTCAATTCAATTTTATTTGTATAGCGCCAATTCACAACATAAGTCATCTCAAGGCACTTTACAGTGTAAGGTTTA
>JAUBNQ010000017.1:21972791-21987339 GCA_032353495.1 Ctenopoma kingsleyae | reverse complement strand
CGGCCATCTGCCTCGACCGGTTGGGGTGAGTGGACAGAGGAGAGAGAAAAGAACAGCAGATAACAGATATCAAGACAGTTGATATCTGACAGTTGACAATAAGTTTTTGCAGGGAATATAATTGTAACTGGAATATGTTTTATAACATAATGAAGTACATGTTAAGTTGCAAATACATTAATATGTAACATAAACAAACTAATATCACATGGGACTGAGGGCTCAAATTCAAGTATGCAGCTTGTCAGTCATACACACTATGCACCTATCATCAACATGTGCAAAACACATTGCATAACAACATTATGATTACATTTTCTAGAAACACATAATCAGGACATCCATGAGAGTGGAGCCAGGGACACTACTGAACAAAATTAGGGGTGTCACTTAAAAAAAACTTTTATTACTAAATGTAATTTAAATTTCAATCTGTAGGAAATATATTACATTATATACAACAGTAATTATATGATACTGTAACATGCAGAAAGTTAAGTATGAAGTAGAGTTGGCCAAATAACTTGCCTTCCAAAGGTTCATGAGGGGAAAGATAGTGAGGCTTCTGGGGGTTTACATCTTGATGCTGCTAATGAGGGTGTTTTTAGTACAATTACCCCAACAGGGTGCTTGGCAGTATAATTACTAGGAAAGACATTACAGAGGAACATTAGTGTGTCCAGGTACAGTAAATATGTCGAGATACAAGGTGACGAGGTCTGCTCTTTTTCTGAAGCTGGATCTTTTCTAAACAAGCTGTTATTTTTCCCCACATGTGCCAAACTGCTCCCAAGAAAATTACAATTTCTAATTCAAAACTATAACAAGGCACCAAATAATGCTTTATATTAAGTATAAAAGATTTAACATGTGGAAATGCTTAATGGTTGTATATGAACTTTTGAATTCACACTGTGGTCTGTCCAATTGTTTGACGTGTGGGGTTCTTTTTTTAAAAATGCCAGGCTCAAGGGGGTGTCCAAACAATCAAGATTTTATTGCTGAGAGCCAAACTGCAGCAAATCATCTGCCCAAAGTGAATGTACTTTATGAAGTAAGCAGAGACCCAGCACGGTTGCCTAGAACTTTTGTGTAGGCGATGTCTGACATATAGTTTAGATCACATGCCTGTAAAAACACCTGGACTTTTTGGCTCCAACTTCAAACACTCTATTTACCCTCACAGAGCTTTAATGTGGTCAGATTGTTAAAAATAATAATAATCTCATCACATCACAGCTGAATGTGTGACATCTGAAATGACTATGGATGCATGGAATCAGTAATATACCTTCTATACTCAAGGCATGGATGCAAGTTTGCAATTTCTTACTGTCCAGTTGAGGCTGTAGTGTTTCACTGTTGTTTACACACAATTAAGTGGGGGATGAGACGGAGAAAAAGACACAGAGAAAAGAGTAAAGGCAGCTCACACACTGACTTAAATTATTAATATCCTTTAGAGTTTGAGATACTGAACGTTCATGTGTCAGTATACAGTGTAATTTCTCTCCGTTTCTTCCTTTGCATCAAATATTGTCCTTCTACTTATGCACCCATGTGCTGTAAGATTTTAGAAAAAGCACTGTGCATACATGTTGAATTCCTCTGCTGTTGTTGTATTTAGTAATTAAGTTTAATGATTCAAATATAACTCCTACACCACAACTATATATACAGAATCTGGGGATAGAAGCACAGTTCCTCAGACCTTGCGTATTTACTTTATCTTCCTCTCTCTTCAAACGGAGACTTTTTATCATCCCGATATGATTTAGTCACTTTTAAACAATAATGATCATGGAAAGAGTGTCATTTGGGAGGAGGTGATCAATCAGAGGCTCATTCAGCTTTAATTCATGTAGTTGCACACCTAATACTCATTACAAAGATGCAATTTCCAGCCAGTCAACAGTAGATTAATGGGAAACCATCTCTCCTAGTGTTTCTTTGCACAGTGCCATGTCTCCAAGCAGGATAGATGATTTTCATACAGACAGAACTGGTCCATAGGCTCATTTGTTAAACAGACAAGCTTATGACAAACCAATTTGCTGACAACATATTCATCAGAGAGCAATCAAAATGAGCAGAGATTTGCTTTGGTAACATTGATTTTGCTTGACATATAACTAGGATTTTAGTCACAAGTGTTTCTATCCAAAATGTTTTCAAGAAACACTTCTACAAAAAAGTAATTTCTATTTCATTACATTTATCATCAAATTAATTAATTCACTTAATTTAAAACTGTACATGTGCATGCATTTAAAAATTACTTTTCAAAATGGGATTTTTTATTTAGTGGACTAGTATATATAACATAACTATTGAGTTAGTTAATAGAAAAGTGTTGTTCTGTTCAGATTGAAAAAAATATCTGTTTCCAAATGTCATAGAATAAAATAAAAAAAACAAATATGTTCTTATTTATGCAGTCAAAGCATCACACTGAAAAAAATCTGGAAATCTCAAACTCAGCAACGGACCTTTTGAGAAATGCTGCTTTCAGTAATCTACGGACACTGGTGTGATGTGGTTTCACCAATGTATTGTATGAAAACTTATTTGATCCCACTGTTCTATGTTTGACACTGTATATGTGTTATCAAGTTAAAAAGCAAAACAGTTTACAATACTATAATGACTGAAAACAATCTATAAATCAGGTTGAAAATCACAATATAAAACATGTTCCACTATGTGTACCATTCATATAGTGAAAGAGAGAAAAAAATAAATTAAAAAAAGCAGAACGATGAACTGTGAGACAACCTGCTATCAGACCCAGAAAAATCTATAAATTGAATAGAATATAATAGACTGAAATCATCATTTTCCTGCTGATTAGAGTATAGGGAGAACCTGTCCTGGGGAGCTCCAGGTGGCTGGAGTTGAGTGTGCTGCTCTGGGCTATGTCACTGGCTGCAGGTTGGACCAGCATTCTGCCCATGGCCCTCCCTTTCCTTTTGCTTATATCCTCCCTCTCCCTCAGCAGGCCCAGCCATCTATCCTGCATTAATTGGGTTTGGTGCTGGAATCCTCTTCTCACGGCACACGCTCACATCCAGCCGCCCGTTGTAAAGACAAGCATGTTTAACACAACAATTATGATAATTGTTGCAGAGCACTCAGCTAAGGGAATAAGCAAATCTGATTAAGGGCCCTTCTGCATGATCAAATATTAATCTGATGTGTCTTCACTCTGACCTGGCTTGGAACATAAGCAGCTCTTATGGTCTTATGCATTAACAGATTTGCACAGGGTGAACTCAAAGCAACTAATAATATTGGACATGCAAGTCAGAGCGCTGAAGAAATCTTCTGGCAGTAGAATCCACTTACAATAACACTAAATAAAAATGGTAAGAATAATAATCAGACTAAGCTTTATGGCAACTAAATTACTTAAAATTGCTACTGACACTAAACGCCTATTAATCGAAAATTCGTAGACCCACCTGTTGGAGTGGACTGAAACTAAGCCTTTTGCTAAGTTTTGTATTTATAATATGTATCAAGCCTCAAAGATAAAGAAACCCATACATACACAGCTGTACCTGCGTGATTAGAATAAGAGTGAATGTTCTTCATCCATCGTCAGGTTTATTTTTAAGATAGGATAAAGTCAAAAAGTTATTTACAGAGCAAACACAGCTAGATGGACAGATGTACACTCCTTTGGAAAAATACAAGCTGTAAAAGAAAACAACACTTTTTAAAATTAACTCATTCCAAACTATAAGAAACAATTAATCTGGGAATGAACATAAAATGTTTTTCTTATAAATTCTCTAAATAAATTAAATGTGAAATTACACCAACTATTTTTACACATACAACTAAATTATGTAAATGTTTTATAGCTGCATATTTTACAGATTACAACATAGTTAAGGTTAATTGTGGGAAATCGAAAATCAGATCATGGCGTGACAGTGAAATAAACTCCTCAGTGAAGTTTGTCGCTGCATGTCCAAGATACTACTGAAAACAGTGAAAAACAGTGGCTGGAAAACAAACGAAAAAAAAAAAATCTGCCTGAAGTTTGTAAATGTTTCTCCTGAACCACAGTAATTAATCATTGCCACAAACTTTTAACAGGAAGATAATCAGATGGTGTCAGCATAAAGACTACAGTTGAATTTCCTTTAAGATATCAGACCTAACAGCTAAATCCATAAAACATATCTGAAAAATTAAAATGATCAAACATCACAGACCAGTAGACTGATAAACAAGAATCCATGTACTGTAGTCCACTGGGCTCATCAGATTTAACTTCCCAGCCTACAGTAATGAAAGCAAGCAATAAACAAAATCGCCAAGAGCCAGACAGCAACTGGCAGTTTAAAGCAGATTAGAATAATATTAAATCAACACAAATACCCAGTATTTAGCAACACAAAACAGCTTGTAAGAATCATTGGATTATGAATCTGGATTACATCTCTATGCCCTCATTGCTGAGAGATTGCGCCCACAGGGAGAGGGACTACAGATGTCCTAATCTACTTACAAAGCATATTTAACTCACTATGATTTATAAGATAAGGCTTATTCCAAGGTCAGATCTTAATTCAAAACATATTGTTTACTCTGTTGGGCATTAGTAAAATAGATGTATGTGCTAAATAGACAGACCTCAGTATAAAAATAAAACTGATTAAATGTGAGCTAGTGCAGAGTGTGTAAGGTACGAATGTGCAACTGTATAATGCAAACCACAGGACACACCAAATAACATTAACACATGCAGTACAGTACATGGACGTAGTACATGGCTCCACACAGGACCAGTGATGGGCGACTTTCTGCACACAAAGTGAGTGCTGTAAAATCAAAATGCTTGCAATACTTTTAAATTATAGGGATTCCTGATAAATTATATAAACTTTGTAATTGAGAATGTAAAGCATATCATGGTTCTTGATCAGATTTCATGTGTGTACCAAGTTGAGATCTTTAAAGAATCAGAGGTTTTGCTAGTATATGAACTGTTGAATTACTATTTGGAAGCTCAGTTTTACCCCATTTTAAATTACTTAGACTCTAAAGTTATACATAGTAGTCGAGTAATGTTTTTAATTTAGAGTATAGCTCTGTGAAACAAGTCTAAGGTTGTTTATGAGAATGATCCTTCTTAACTAATATGAGATTAACCCAGATGCTTTGTACAAGAATAAAAACAGACCCACTTCTAGCTTTATGGTAAATTTTACAGAAATACAATAGAGTGTTAACAGTGCGAGAACATCTACAGTTGAAATAAAAGTGAATCTGTACTCGATGGATTCAGCAGCAGTGGGCAAAGTGAAGTAAACAATTCAAGGTTAGTGTAGGTTTTCCAAAAAAAGCCAAGCTACAAGCATATCTTTTGCTATTTTTGTGGTAACATTCTTAGGATAATGTCTTAAAATTGACAGAACAAACTAAAAACCAACACTGTTTTTGTTACCTACCTATTATGTGTGCAAAACATATTTGCTGTTCATAATGAGTTTTACAACTCATGTCCTCTGCTATGGCTGCAAAAAATAATGAGAGTGACTAGTGAACTTTGATCTAAAAACACAGCTCAGCAGCACTAAACAAGCTGGAAAACAAGTAACAAGTAACTATTAAAAGTTATAAAATTGGTTCATAATAATACCAATGGCATGCAATAAGCAGAAATGTATTACATTTACTATTTAGAATATGGTCTAAAAAATATAAGTTTCATCTGAATGTACTATACAGGAAAGACTCAGTTCCAGTCAACAGTTTAATCATTGTTCTCCATCATCACTGCACATGAGTTTCCTGCCTGTTATTTGACTGTGAGTAACCATAGTAACAAAACTGATGCTTTACACTTTGTTAATGTTTAAGCTCACTTACAATTAAACAAACACAGTTTAGCCAGTGATAACATTACCCAAAACAAGTGAAAACGGATGGCAATATTCAGTTTTGTTTTGTGTTAATCAGTGATGATTTAAGTGTGATCATTTAATGTGCTCAGAATGTTTTGATAAAAAATAAAATACACACTTCACTTTCTGTTAAGCTGTTCCCTGTCATTACCTGTCTGCAATCGCTTACTTTTAGGCAAAGACAAATTTAATATAATGACGTGTAAGTATAAATTATGGCAAAAAAAAAATTTAATTTGTTTGTTTGTTTCTTTTTTGATCAATTCTTGTAAACCTTACAAAGTGACACAAAACAAGTGGAGTGAGCTCATGTTTGGCCAGAGAATAACCGAATGTTATTCTTTGCCTGTAAGTAGAGCAGGCCTTACTACTGTCAGCCTGCGGTTATTCCTCAGTCCAATCTAAACACCAAAAATGGGAGAGGAGATCGAGTATTTTCATGGCACGCTGCATTGCACCCTGACACCACACACTGACTAGAGTTAGAGTGACCACAGCTCATCTGCCTTTGTAGGAGGAGGTCAGTAATCCTTCCTGGACGGTCTAGGAGGAGTGACAGCTCTGAGGCAGAGTCTACTTTCTGTACCACGTGTGGCATATGTGAACAGAAGAGCGTTTCTCTGTTGTCTACGTATGTCTCTTGTTCTGTCCTCTTACACAATTGGATTATAGAAGCTAACAGTTCCCAAAGATTTAATATGCCACTGGAATTTGATATATGACTTAATTTAGATGGAAACCTCATGACAGTCAGCTCGTGACCTCTAGTTTAAACAGCCACTAACTCTTTGTGAGTATATTAATGTTTTTAGACTTAGGTGGAAGAAGATTTATCAAGACTTATGAAGTTTTGTCATAGTTTTAAATTGCCACATAAAAATAATTATTTGTGGAAACACTACTGTAAATAACTCAAAAAATGCTCAATTTATCTATATTTTATGTAATCTAAACTGTGATTAAAAAAATCTCACTACACTAACTTTACAATCATTGAAATGTATTATTTCTCAATGATTATTGCTGGGAGAATACAGAAAACAGTTTTATACTGGTGTGTAATGTGACACAGAACAACAACAACAAGCATCATTAAGCATATAGTGATGTATATCAAAGCTCAGTTCACTGTATTAATATTGTATTGGCCAATTTTAACCACTCGATTATTAATATCACCATTATTAATATGTAATTCTCTAATCACTGGAGGTGTGCTGCTACAAGTGGCTGAGGTTTATTTCCACTTTGGTACACATGGAGCCTAGGCAGGTGCACACAGCACACCGTGGGGTATCAGGTATCCCCTTGGCCTAGGCCTCTCCCATTTGTCATGGTGAATGAGTGGTCTGCCTGACTGCACTTTCCCATTCCATTTCCTCCCAGGCTGTGCTGAGGCCCTACCACCCACTGTACGCTGTCATTTCTTTAACCCCTTTTCAATTCACATGGAGTGTGGGCAATAATGTTCTCTCACATTCCTCCTTTCAATAGGTTACACGCTACGGTCCCCCACCTATACAGCCCAACTCACCACACCTCCACACACACACACACATACACACACACACTCTCTCTCTCTCTCTTCTCCTGGTCAGTCTACACCTCCCCTAATGGTGTGAAAACCAAATGTTATCCAACTGACAAGACACAGGTGTTGTACAATAAAACAATAACTCAATAACAATTATGTCAATTAGTAATTATTAAAATAACTACAGAACAAAAGTTAAAAAATGAGAAGAATTATTGCAATACTTATATTAAAAATAGTTACCTATGACATTAACATTAGCCATTTCTTCAATTCATTATATATCACAAGGCCCTGGCAGATGCTCCTAAGCTTAATTATTAACACGGTTACAAAAAATCCAGCATGCTGTCTCCTCTCCTTCTCCTCTCACATAAAGAAAGATGTTAGTGCTGCTCTTACTTACGTACATAATGCCTTCCACCATCCAGCTAGCTGTGATATTTGGCTCAGCCATCCTACCCACCATGTTCCACAACAGTAAAAGCCCAACACTGAGCCCACCGGCACCCTCTCTGCAAATCTAAGAGGCAACTAGAATGGAAAACATTCTAGTCTGTTCCCACTCAACAAGAGGAAAAAAGTAAGAGCACAAGTAAGGGTAATTACAGAACACCCCAAGCTCATCCTTTAAAGAAAATTTGCTCTTTTTCTTTTTTTCCCTCCAAAAGGAAAACCAGGAAATCTTCACTTATTTCAACAAACATTTGCCTCAACTCAGGAACTAAGTATGACTTCTTTTTTCCTTTTTAAAAGTGTGCAGTGCATGTCTGTGCTGGACTGGGAGAGTATATGTTGTCTAGCTCTACTAGAGATGCAGTGTGAAGAGATTGCAGCACCATCTGCTGGCAAAAAAGAGTTTAAAAAAATGAATGAAGAGCAGGAAGAAAATGTTGGAGAGAAGTTGCCAGAAAAACAGGTCCAATGTGAGTGTAACAGGTTCACTCAGTTGCTATATATTAATGGTACCGTTTGTTTCTTTAGACAAAGACATCTAAATGGTTGAACGAATAAGATACAGAAAGTGGGAAATACAGTATGTCTCCATCATAATTCAACTTCAAGTTGCTAACTTTAAGAGGTAAAAGTTCACGGAGGCCTCTTCCTCACATCACATTCATAACTCTGACCACAATGACAAGGTACTGCATACTGACCATGAGACATAAACAAAGTTTTTCATTCTTGCCCTCATTTCCTTCAGTGGATCCCTTGGACAGCTAATAACGAGTTAATCAGCCTGATTGCACATTCATCACTGTGATCCGTTTCTTTTTTTCAGCTCATGAGGGGAAGCATGTTTTACTTGGGAAATGAAATATTTAGTGACCTGTTCCTTTTGCCCTTACACTGGAGACAGAGGCCCTGCAGCTGAGTAAACAGCAGGGCTACATACTGGACAGGTAACAACTAGCGCCCTACTCTAGTCAGCACTGACCAATAGCTAAACTGTTACTCTGGACACGAGATTCATAATTAAAAATAAAAACTTTACACTTTCATTTACTTTCAAGTAAATACTATTTAAAAAAATCACTTAAGTTTTCACTCATAAAGTAGCCAATTACTCTTAAATGTCATATGTTTCAAAACAGAACTAGTATCTTTTACAATACACTTTTTTGTGCACAATGTGTAAACAACATACTATAAGATGAACCCTAATTTTTAACACAGTCATGCAGAACATTATGCAGTGAATGCTTCCGAAAAATGTGACGTGAAAAATTAGAATGTATTTATATCATGAAATTCCTATATTAGAGGCAGCAAGTAAAAAGGTGTGCAGGGAATAAAAAATAGAGCCCATAACAAGACAAGAAAGATTTGTTCTTTGATAAATGTATGATCATTTGGGGTTTTCTTTAAGCTGGTATCATCCAAGACTTAACTCCTAAGCTTCTGCCCTTAGCCCTACATCTTCCATACCAAAGGACCTTGCAAGGCGGTGCACAATTTTTGCACTCCTGATGTATATTCCTGATATGGTCAATAAATGGACATGTGTTACACTAGTGTGCAAGTCCCTCAGCAGCAAGACATATCCATAACGATATATACTGTATATTCTACTGTAGCCCTACTGGTTAACGCAAAGCTCATACACCATAGTCAAAAATCTTCAAGGAGAATTAAGATATTTACTTGAGGTTTGTTCATCCAACTTCAAAGACTGATATGAAAACCAACAAGACCAGAGGACTCAGAAGATGTTGGAAAAATGAGAGGAATTGATATCTTTGAGCAGTTAGGGCAAGACTAACAAATCTATTATTAAACGTTAGAGAGATATATATGTGCTTGTATTACTGACTCACTGCAGAGGGGTAATTTACAAGGCAGAAAATAGACAAAATGTACAAGAGGCACTGATACGTGTTAGGTGGGTTAGGTGGCTGAATCCTAACATACAGTGCTTCTGCTACTCAGATCTGTTGTGTGGAATTCATAAACACCTTTTGTTCATCCATATGTTCACAGTCCCTGTTCTACTAAACATAACTCAATCATTTACGAACACAAGGTATATCAAGGTGTTAACATATATCTCATTTTGTTCCAAGACCATCTGTTCACAAACACTTCTCTGTTGTGATATTAACTTTGCATTTCTTTGATTGGTACAAAAAAAAAATAACCAAACAGTAAAATGCATTATGATTACTACCTTAAGCTTCAGTTTACTATTAGATGTTGAGGATTGATGAAGATAGATTGGTTGTGTCTGATCAAGGTCTATTGAATTCTTACTTCTCAGCCATCCTCAAATGACTAGTCAGCACTAATGCACCCATATTGTGTCTATAAGTGTGAACTGATTTATATTGCTGCAAAGCATCCCCAAGACATTGAAAGAGCACCATTGGAACCCAATACCAATTATATATGTTTGTTTCTGGGGAAATGACCACTCAGTACATTGGATCAATGTGGACATCAAAGGTCATTGCAATACATTTCTGCTGAAGAGCTTGTGTGCCATCAAGCAGCTCATCTGCCAGCCAACCTTCTCATGACTGGAAGTGAGGCGCATTAGAGAAAAGAAATTTACATTATTTACTTTTGGTTTCCAGTATGTGCTATACTAATGTCAATTTCCAAATGAGAGGAACTACTATTACAATAAACATGCTAAAATGCCAAAGACTACTCATACTGTAAATATGTAATGTATGTTTATATGTAATATAAAAGGCAACAGACGTAAAGCAGACCTTGTCTGAGCCTGGTGTGAATGCAAGGCTTTGATAATGAGGCGATAATCATGGGCAGTCTCAGCGGTCTTACTAACACAGCTCTAAACAGAGTACTGTAACCCTTCCCATAAGACCACAACTTATCATATGCAAATCTAATTAAAGATCATATTAATTACCTGTGTCTCAATGCCCCAGCTGAAACTAACACCTGGCAAGCCTGCATAGAGGATATCCTCATGAATGTGTGCCTTATAGATTGTTGCTTTTTTTCCCCCTTTTTACTGCTCACATCTCTGAGGACCTTTTGAATCCATATTAATTTCCTCTCTGGCAGTTATGTGAGGAGGGTATGAACTGTGCTATTTCACTTTTAATCTGTCTGTAATTTAGTAATGTGTAAACTAATTATGCAACAATATTAATGTAATTGGTTCTGCACGCTGTTAAAAAAAAAAAAATCAATGTGTTTGTAGAGAATGCAGTAAATTGCATTGGGTTATTATAATCATGTGTCAAGTGCTGATTATGTTATGAAACTAAAAAGTGGATGTCAGCCACAGGTCAATACAACCTAGCTCCATAAAATCTATGCCTCTCCATTCATTAATGTGAAAGGAGTTGTTGAGTATCGTCTCTGCTTCCTCCCCTGCTCCCACCACTTATCTGTCAACTTCCTGGATTCAGTATATGCATCTCAGCGTATATAAAAAAGAATATAATACAATAAAATAAAGACAAAACACACAAACAAAATAGTTTATAGACTAACTGCCAGATCTTCAGCTCTTGAAGAGAATGTTTACCCTTTCAAACAGAGATAAAAAAAAAAATATTTCACAGATTTAAAGAAAAAACAGGTCAACTGCAAATTTGAAAAATAGCAATAATAACAGCAATAAATTTTTTTTTTTTAAATCTGATAGTTCACTAATTTAATCTAATGTTCATATCCACAGCTAAGTCATAAAGACAGTGAAAAGTCAAGACAAAGATTTACTTTTTGAACTGCCAAATTTACTGGGTCATGAAGTCCCAAATGACGCAGAAGTTACCAATAATAGAAAAAGGCTCAGATAATTGGAAAATCAGTTACTATAAACAAAAGAAGGTTTAACAGTTCAAAAGTTTACACGAATTACCATTTACTTAAACATGACACTTTGTTGTTTGATGAGACTGGCACAGAAAATGAAGACTGAAAGGCAGCGACTTAGCTAGCCATCTCTGGTAGCAATTACAGCTGTCAGGGGTTATGATTGATAGCCTTTGTTTACAATGTTTAAAAGTAGAGACAGATTTCAAAACATCATTTTGGGTTATACATAAATAATTGGGTTTAACCTGAATGCCAGTCCACAGTAAAGACTTCTGCAGTTGCCCCAAAAGGTTCAATAATCAAATGGCAATAACACTGCCCATCTTTACCATGAAATTATGTCCGTTTTATACACCCGCTCGTACATCTTAACTTGACAGGTTTCAGCCAACTGTGACGGTTACTGGAGGTAAATACAGTTCTTATGTCAAACTGTACATACTCATCAAGGGAGTGGTTTGGACTTTCCTCTTCTGAAAATGATTAAAATGAAACATCTTGAAAACAGAGTGTATGTATTTTTAAAGGACTGCTTGAAATACATAATCCTAGAAAAGGACAATTACAAGTTGATTTCCAAATGAAAAGAGATTTTAATTTACCTTTCATGTATCTATCTAAGCATAGTATATGCTAAAAATATTACATAGTATAATATCTTCTCCTTGTATTCAAACAAGTCAACTGTTTGCTTACTTCTCTGATATGTCTCAGACATTTTTGGCAGACACCAGAGTCAATGAGTCAATTGAAGCTTGTATTCCACAGAGAACGCATTAGATGAGACTCAAGCCTGTACTGTGAACAAGAAGCGCATCTTTCTGTGATCCTGTGATAGATTTGCGATGTTCTATAGCTGGCAAAGAGCCAGACACCCCACCATCGCCCCCATTCTGTCTGTCATTCTCTGTAAAAGTGTATATCCTATATGCCAGACCTACTTTAGACTACTTTTTTTTACAGTACATTGTGTGTATAAGACATTTTTCAATAAAATACCCATGACTACAATTGGCCAAAAAAAGCATTCTTTACAGATCCAGGGTCAGTATTATGTTTTCTATGAATTCCAAATGGAATTATTCTATACCAGGGGTCCTCAACTAAAAGTCCAGGAGGTCTGGTCATGCCAAGTCCTCTCCAGTCTACTACAAGACAGATTCATGTAGAATTATTTCTTAGTGATGTATACACCATATAAGACCAGAAGTCCATACTCTTAGTAAAACTGGGGTATAAGAGAATGTATGCCATTGTTTAAAATAACTAATAATTTTTTTTTCTGTTTTTCCGAAGTATTTTATTTTTGTAATGACATTGCTGTTAAACTGTTCACTGTCTAGCTAAGACAGCTAATAATCCAATAAATTTATTATCATTAATAAATGAGAAACAATGTTAAACAAGTCACCCTTTTTTCTCACTTGCTGTTTGTGTTGACCGTTCACAGGCAGCAAAGAAGCTGCTACCGTTACTCTAACATGCTGCTCATGCCGTGTAGATAAAGCATTAGATCCCAAGGCCTGACAGACGATTCTGGCATAAGTGTAAGTAAGTCTTATTTCTCGTAGATACACATTTTCCTTTGCCTATATCTGATTTAGGCCTGATTGGATAACTTGCATATAATGCAAGGACCCTCACACGTGTTAAAAAAAATGGTCCAGATAGACACCTCTGTGGGGTTCGGATCTGGACCGGATGCTGAGAGAAACACTGAGGGGCCATTTATGTCAAACTACTTCTTAAAAACAAGCTTTGTTAAAAAGCAGCTTTAAAGACTGCTTTTGGCAGTGGTGGGGGATCTGTTGCATTTTTTTCAGGTGTGAGTTGCTGAGGTCTATGTTAGCCAGGATTACTGAAGCATCCTTTCACTCCCAAATCACTCAGCCCCTTCTCTTTAACAAATTGGCTGAACCAAAGAATTCCTTGTCTGGGGTTGGCTTGAAACTTTGAAGTCAGTAGGTCAGTGTAAAGCCAGTATTGGGAGTCAAAAATATTAAAACAACAAATATGTATTTGCACCTTAACCCTTTCAAACTGAACCTGTCACCGCCGACAGGTTTTTTTCAGCATTTTTAAATCACCATAACTCTTTCTCATGTTCACACACCTGTTTCTGCCGTGTTATAGTTCAGACTTCACATTGAACCTTCTAAATTTTGGATATATGTACATTTTGCATGTTTTATTCAGTGACAACGTGAAATTTCAATTCAGTTTTGGTGTTTTCTGTTATTACACCCCATTATACACTTAGAGAATACAGAACACCAAAGCAACTATCAGATGTTGAAAGAAGAAAGAATGCTCCTGAAAAGGGGACACAAGCACATACCCACAGCAGATTTAATGACACTTATACAGCTAAAACAACAAAATGATTCCAGCAAGTCTGTTGAAATTCTAGGGTTAAACAGCACAGACAAAAGTATGATACATGCATGAGAATGAAAGTCTTTACTGGTAAAGGACAGCTAAGCGCCAAACATAACAAAACACAATTAGAGATGTGTTCACAAGTTTATCTTAAGATACCATAGCACTCATAGCACCATATCACACCAACAGAGTTTCCAAATGTAAAATAGCTATCAAGCTCCTCTCCAGTGGAACCAGCACTCACTTCAGGTTTGGGAGTCTTTTCATGCAGGTATCAGAGTTGTATGTCTCCAGTGTTACTGGTCCTATCAAACTGCCCAGTGTATTGTCTGCTGCTTGTTGTTGCTCTTCTTTTCTCTCTCCTCTTCCCACTCACCCCAATCGGTCAAGGCAAAAGATCTGATATATGGTTTGGAGA
>JAUBNQ010000017.1:21930714-21958586 GCA_032353495.1 Ctenopoma kingsleyae | reverse complement strand
CACTGATAAACAAAGGCAGAGAAAATTGTCATGCGTTTAACACATAACAGCGGATCAGGTGGATGGAGAAGTGAGAACGCACTGTTCTGACTGAACAAGTAGATCCACACCGTGTACCTGTGTATATGCAGGACTACACCAATGGGTGTGACACACATACATGTGTTATCGTGTTCTGTTTTATTCGGATTGTAAGTTGTTATTTTTTTTAGCTACCAGTTCACCATCGCCCAACTCGACATCCATGCCCACCATGTGCTCACCTGGGCCTCTGTGATCAAGCAGGACTACTGAACCATACATTAATTTAACTGTGAACTATGTTGACGAGGAGTCTGAACTGAACAGCCAAATTTTGAACAATAGTCCAATCTAACACTAAGTGACCATACAAAATGACATACATCCCATTTATTAACTGGGTTTTAGGAGGAAAAGCACATTTGCACATCCCATAAAACAAACAAAAACAATGGAGACAGAAGGACAAAATCAAGCTTCTATGACTTTGGCAAGTAGAAAACCTTTGAATGATGCAAGCTGTCATATCCAGTACTTCCTCCTCTTTACATTACAGCACTTTAATTCACCACACTCGCAGTGTCACTATGTGACATGCCTCAAACTGATACAGTCTGACACAGATTAAGATTTTATTAGGACCACCTCGCACAACATGACATGCAATAGACTTAAATGGTTGCTATTCAATTAACAGTCAAAAGCAGGAGTTCCCAATACGTCGATCGCAAAGGTAGTGCGGGTAGATCGTGTGCTATTGAAAGAATATCAGACATATGTTGACGTACAGGGCGGCCAGTTTGAAATCTCTTCTAACACACGGATCATCACGTATGCGCCAGCTACTGCAAAACTACAGCGAACTAAGTGAAACGTTGAGCTTTATTTACTCGCATCAAAATTAGCAACAGTGTTTCACCTCAACTCATCTGCAGCTGAGGATGAAATGTGACACTACAGGCTGACAGTCAGTTGAAGTCGAGCGCTCACAAACAGTGTTGGAATTCCTCACAGATGAGAAGTAATAAAAATGACGAAATGCGCTGCGTTTTTCACTGCAGCTCTACTTTTTTAATGGTACTTAGCATCGTCATGAAGATTATTAAGTCCAAATACAGTTCCACCGTGATGAAGATTATTTGGAAGCCTGCTTGAGGCTGGTTACTGTGCAACCCCAGCTAACTCCATTCAAGTGATCAGAGTATGGTAATATGGAGGGTGTCACATTGCAATCAATATAACAAGCATGAAACACATTTTTAAATGTGCCATTAAGTTATTAAAGGCACTGAATACTGAAATTAATTCACAAATCACTATTTAAATATGTACCAATATATGACCAAATATATTAATTTCATTTACAAAAAGCTTATATAATTATTTCACTATTTAATTATTTTTTCATGGTTTGCGTTTATGGAGGGTGGAGGGCGTCACATTGGAATATGTTAATCACCATAAACGTATTGAATTTTATATATATACTGTATATAAAAATAAATAATAATTTAAAAAAAATATATATATATATATAGATATATATATATATATATATCTATATATATATAAGCCGAAAAAGTGAGGGTGTCCCTGGTCTAAAGGAACCTTTAATTAACAGTTTCCTTAATTAACATCTTATACATGCATGAAGAATATTACAAACTTTATTCTTTTCTCAGCAATCACAAATATGTTCACTTTAAATGTGAGAAAACACAGGTAGCTATCTATAATTATGAGAATATTGCCAGAGGGACCAAAATCTTAAAATATGCTGATATTTCTCACTTAGCCACACACAAACCTTTTCAGCTGCTCACTTTCTATCTCTCACCTGGCGTGCTCAAAGTGAGATCATCCCAAGAGGTGTAATTTGGGATAGATCAGCACAAATAGTGCTGTCTGTAAGAGGAACCTGGCATAAAAGGCAGCCATATATATATTTATGTATTTATTTATGTATTTATTAGATTTTATATTATTTTCATTATACTTCAGTAATCAATCAGCGTAGCTCAACGGGCACATATTTATTAAGCAATATATGTTTTGATACAAAATATAAGTAATTTTCATACAGATGCCATGTATAAACACTGCAATGCAGTCCATCAAAAGGAAAGTGTATGGATTACTTAGACAACAGCTGGCACACTCCTCAAAGTAGCCAATTAAATGTACACATAAGTCCAAAGCTTTAGAGACACATAAACAACTATTTCAAGTAATCAAAATGTCCCGTGTGAAAGCCATCTACGTCTCATCTGCAATGTGACAAGGGACATGCTTTCTTTTATTTGAAGATGAGAAATCCAGCCCAGCCAAGACAATAGGATCTTTAAGTTGAGTTATTCACTGCAGAGTCTGATAGATCGCTTTCCCAGCTTGACTGGTGTGGTTTGAGGCAGTTTCATTTTCCAACCACTCTCAGAAGTTATCTAAATGGATTGTACAATAATCTGTTGTGCCCTGAAACCACACAGCAAATAATTATTCTGTGTTCAAATGTTTGACAGGAAAAATTAGTAACAATCACCAAGAGAGCAGGTGTTTTTCTTTTTCTCTCTATTTTCCCCCCTCCTCAAGTGCCTGCAGCAGAAAAGGTTGCGTACAAGGCTAGTATTGATTTTGAAACCATTTGACCAAGGATAAATAAGACCGGAGAGGAGGGAGACCTTAGCCATGAGCTTTTTGATCAATCAACATGTCACAGCTGGAACTAAATTCAATTCTTATTTATCAAAATCCCCTGCTTGGTTAGAATGCTATGCAACAATGCTTTGTAGATGCCCTTAACAGTCCTTTGAGCCACAAGCATCACTGTCAGTGGCATAGATTTCATGACGGAAACACTTTGTAGAGAAATCTTTATCATGCAAAGACAAATTCATTCGAACTACATGAGGTCATGCATTTCGTATTCATACAAAAGACTGCAACTGTCTGAGAACGTACAACCACTAGTGAGTGAAATAATATACTGTAGAGTAATATACATAGTTTACAGTATACAACTGCATTAATGTCCACAGATGAGCAGCTATTACTTTAAATCCCCATGGATTTTCTCCCCAAACCCTGCAATTTGTGACAACCTTTGTGTATTTTCATAAAACAGAGATCAAAGGTCAGGATCTAACCAGTGATTACACAACAATACTGTTTGATGAATGCTCAACACGCACAGAACCTTCACTGAAACAAGCCTGATTAAGAAATCCATTTTCTGTTATCTACCAATGAAGTCAGATAAAGGCTTTCTTGGCTTGCGATATTATTGAAGAAATACTGATGACAGGTCACATTTTTACAGTCATTCAACAATCCACTCACCTCAACTCACTCTCATGCTACTGTGTTAGGCACTAGCACTGTAACATTTTGTGGGCTGTCAGGATTAAGGAAGAATAATAACTGCGTTGGACAGGTCTACCATCTATCACAAAGTTAGAGCAGACAAACATCTGTTGATAAGATGAGCTACGAGTTTACCCAGCATACAAGGCCTGTCGGAGGAAACTCAAATTACAGAAGAACATACAAACTTCACCCAGAGAGGAACAAGGCTGAGATAAGGAAAACTTGTGACCTTCTCTACTAAGACAATGGTAGAAAATGAGCCGTCATGTCAAACATCACAATTTACAACTAATCATTTGAAATCGCAATAATAACACTATGCTTATTTGCAAATCAAACACCCACACAAATTGCCTGTATGAAAGATATTACAAGGAAGGCAAATCAAAGCAAATGCTCTCCCGCTTGCAATATGTTACTCTGGTAGATTTGTGCTGATAATTCATATTCTCACAGGCTCACGAGTAGACTCACCATACAGAGACAAACAAAAATGCTAGCAAGTGTCTGATTCAATTAGGAATTGAGACTGATCAGGGTTATCTGCTGACAACTGAAGTCGTGTTGATCGGATTTACACTGTAATTAAAAATACTTACTGGTTTATTTATCGGGATAAAGACTGGCCAATAACAACACAAAGAATTCACATTACATTGTCTTTTACTGAACTGTTGCAGACTGAATTGTATAAGACATGTACACTGCTGTGTGTTCTGTCACTTTTCTTATCCGTCTGTCTTTTGTCTATTAACTGGAAAGCTGTAAAAAATACTCACCTTCTAAAACTCAAAACTAAAATAAGCTTTACAAATACCAAATAGAGAAGTACTTAAATACAAACCGCACTGAAATGTCATCTGATTCAATGAAACTGCTCAATGGCCAAGAGTAAGACTGACAGTAGTTTCTAGACAGAGTTTTCATGATATACAGTTGTGTGATTTATACCATAGTATATGATTGGCTGCATTATGGTCTTCCATGGCAGCATTAGAAAGAATTGTCACAAAGACAATGGATTTTAGAGCACCAGAACCTCATCACATAATTCTCCCTAGACAAAGAAAGACAGAGGGGAGGAAAAAGAGATTGATATTTCAAATACATTTCTTACTATGGAAATATATATCTTGAAAATTAACTTTGCTAATACCCCTTTAGCTATGTGAAAATAAAGAATCAGCTGTTGAAAGGTGTTTCTCTGACTTACCTACACTATATTACAACACTAAAAATCATGAATGAAAGCTCATTGCCAAATATGCAAATAATTAATCTGAAATGCTTATGACAACTAACTGTGTGAGATACAATAAGAGCTGAGTGTTGTGACAGCTTAGATTTGGATTAAAGCTGTCTTAATAGGATAATTTTTCTCACAAAAAGGTACTGCCTCAAACCAAGGCAATCAATTATTATGAATTATACATGTATTGAATTAAATGTCTAATGTCATTAACATGTCTCATTAGTTGTGTGTGAGTGCTAGAGACCCCTCTGTGACTGCTCCATCAAAAGGAGGATGAAGGGGGGGTGGTTGGTAGAGGGAGAATAACAGTATTTGCATTGAGCAAAGGCGCCATTGTGTCAGTGTCAAATGGAGTGTTTGTAATGTCTCTCTGTTGCTAGAAAGCATGAGCTTTATTCATTTCAAATATTTTCAGTGATGCATTAGTGTCAGGATGTGTCGGTTCCATTTCTCAGGGACGAGCAGAAGCCTGACAGCCCAGGCGGATGTGTAAATACAACAGAAAACACTTAACTATGAGATCATCTGGACTGGGTTATTAATCTTGCTTTTTAAGGGCCTGTGTGGCCTGACTCCATCTATGATCCTGTTGGCCTGGTGTTGTTATATTCTGAACCATGTTATTCACAAGAAAAAAAACACCCATTAAGGAGATTGATGTATTTTGGGGGTGGTTGGAAAACAAAAGGAACACACAAGTGCTGATTGGGTGGGTTATGGGTTAGGGGTACATGTACAATGGGCTGTTTTGTTTGAATGGGCTACAACATGGGGCATAATGGGTGTTGTTGCTGCTCAGTCTACACATCTCAGCTAACATGTGAATCCTCACCCAGTGTAAGACACAAAAAGAAATCTGCAGTGAGATGATTTTCTAATATACCTTTGAAAAGTGTGTCTTCAAATACAACTTCCTTTACAGGAGCAGCTTACTTCACCTTAATACAATCATACATACACACACACTCACTCACTATTGCATGGTATTGGTATTCCCAGAGTTGTCCTTCATATGAATGGGTCCTATTTATTCATTTAAACAGCCACTAAGGATATTTTGCAATGCATTATGATGATATTAATCACCATCGCTAACATTATAGACTGCTTGAACAAGCTCATCTGCAATCGTGTTCTCCTAAATGTATGCGGAACAACTCACTAGGGTCATTCTCAGCAGTTCCACAACAACCCACAGCATACATTGCCATTTCTAATTCACAACACTGACTTCTAGACATGCAAGGACCCCATGTATCATCTCTGGTGGTGCTGAATCAAGATGTGATGACATGTCCCTGCCTAAAGAGCAGAAGCACTAAACCACAGGCCAATGATGCACTGCCTTTCTAGAATATACATGTTCACAGATTCAAAATTTTCATGTTATGAAAGCGAATGGCAAAGTGGAAGCATAGTCACTTGACCAGTAGAATTTAAAGCAGACAGAAGGTAAAATAGAATAAAATGTTTTCCTTTTTACCTGAATTCTTTTTTATTCAAAACTGTCAGGAATATAAAAAGGTAGGTAAAGAGTGTGCATGTTTCCTATGCATAGGATGAGAGGCTTCTTATTAGGAGACACAACAACCATAGCCTTGTTGAACTTCAGGTATGCTCCAATTAATTAAACCTAAATAAATAATGTGCAAGGAGCCTGTTTAGTGGTTTTATTTTCAAGACATAAAAGCTCTTAATTAGAGAGAGACAATGGAAAGAAAGCGTTCATTGAAAAAAGTGAAACAGAATTCTGAATGTCAATTAAAGCATCAAAATTTATCACATGAATCAACATGAGAAATAATGCCAGACTAGTGATCAGATTTTGTACTTCTGGTTGTTTCACAGATGCCATTTTTTGAAATGCACAACAGAAACAAATAAAAGACTACAACATTTCCCAGAAATTACTCTCCTTTGTTTTTGAGTGTCCATGGAGGCAGGTGAAATCTGCCCTTATTACCAATGTCAGAGATTCGATTAAGCACAAGGAAAGCAAATGATCCCAATGAACTAATGATTAATCCGGCAGGTCTATTTACTAATGTACCAGAATGCATTAGAGGCATAAGTTAATGGGGACAGGACATCAATTCAAATACAAATGAACCACATTTGCATTGGACGCTTATTGACTGGTGTAACAAAACGAATTACAAAAGGTAATCTACTTATAAACCTCAGAGACAGATGAAACATGATTCCCAACATATCTACAATTTAACTTGGACCCACTCTTGCCTCCAGAAATGACAGCATCAATACAAACAGATTGACCAGTCTATCGTCAAAACAAAACATCAGTTCAAATTAAAGGAGAAGCCAGAAATAGTTAAACTCATTTCTTGTCAGTACACAAAAACAACAGCTTATTCTGACTGGCTGAGACAACTTGTGTAACTTAACTATACTTAACTATAACCTGTTAGTACAATCTGAATCATATATGAATTCATAATACATACTGTAAACAATATATACATTTCTTGTGTATACTGCAGAGTTATAAGAACTAAAATGCCAGCATGACTATTAGTGGCAAAATTTTTCCCACACTCCCCACTGCCCAGCAAAACAAAGTGTGGGGGATCGTCAGAGCTTGCCAGAGGTGACCGTGCTACGGCACTTCTGAAATGGCTCCAGCCAAGTGCAGGCTTCCGTATGGGTGAGTAAAAAAATTTAAAAACAAAAATACTCCTCCTGCTTTGTGGATGAAAGGCCCAAACTTAATCCTCACTTTGTTCTTGTACATAGATGAACATGAAAGCCCACTTCTGTGGATTGCTTCTCACTGGGCCCTTGGGCACAGTGCTGGACCCAAAGCACAGTCTTATCAATAATGCTGTGCTCCTAACTATAGGCTTAAATTGGTGGAAAATATTCTAAATTTTGACAGAAATCTAACCATCCAGTCTTACCAGTGGTAATGAGACTTTTGCTAGCTTGTCTAATACCATCTAGTAAGTGATTTTTGTAAGGGGAGGAGGGAGGTTTAAAAAGAGAAAAGCAGCAGTTTCATTTGATGTTTCGATCTGGGATTGATCTCAGAGGAAAGACTCACATTCTGAAAGTAGGATTATTGGCTTCACTGGCTCTCCTCAGATGTCAAAGATCTTTGAACAGCCTTGTAAAGTGCACTACTTCCAGGCTGCTGGTGAACTGCTTATGAACTCATCAAAAGAACACCTGTCTCCATATTAATGAGGCACCATGCATTTGACAAGGGTCTTCTTCCCACACATACCTGTCCCCTTGAGAGTCTTGCCGCTTTTCCTGGAAACCGTAGAACAAAGGTGCTTCTCATTCTCAAGCTGGTGTCTCCTCACATTCAACAGACTTGCCCAATCATCTGAGGTATAGAGTGCCACACTGAAAGTAGACAGATCCGAAATCATGATAAGACAGACAGCAGTGCAGATATATAGTTGAAATATAGTTGATACAGCAGTGCATGGGTTTGCAAGACATCTTTCAGACTTCTAACCACACATTTTAAGGTATGTTTGTTCAATAACTAAACAGTTTCTACACGTTACATCAAAAATCCTGTGGCATTGTTGGTGTCCAGCTGACAAATAACAACCACCAACAAGGGCAGAAAATAGTGTCATAAACCTTAGTTCTGTTACTCTACACAGCAAAAAATAAAGATCTCCAAAAAGTTAGACTTTTTTTCAATATTCAATCATGTAAATTATATCAATATCAATTATTCATGATTATAGCATTACATTTATTATATAGCCTATGCTGTACACTTAAAGAAATTTTATTAATTATAAATAAAATTAATTGGTCTATTCATGACACGTATGACAGGACTAGACCACTCACGAATTTCATTTGTACCTATCAAAGTACAGCAATGACACAAATTGTCATAAATCACTCATACGTGGCTAGGGCTGTAATGATAGGCGGTTTCATGGTAAACCATGGTAACATTTACAGAGGTCAGTATTACTGTTTCACATTTTAATTGTCATTAAAACTGCGGTAGATTACCGCAATTTGAAAGACTCTACTGCTGAAGGGTAAAATACAGTCCAGCATCAACCAAAGTTGGCAACAAAGATGCACAGAGTACACACCTGCTCTCCCTCCTTACTTAAATGTGTGATGGAGCATGGACTTGCTCTCTCTAAATAGTTTCCGTAGACACTGAGCTGCCACCTTTAGGTCAAAAAATGCTGAGAGTAGACTCAGTGCTTGTTACGCTGCTGTTTGGTTAAGGTAGTTACACAACATTTAGTGTCAGTTAGTGTTAATGATAGTGTTGATTATAATACTTTTATCTTCTTTTTATATGTGTTAATGGCAGCACAACGTACACAAGTTGGTATATTTTTATTTACTGTAAAAACACGCAAGTGTCAACACAGTTGTCACATTAAATTATTAAGACTCACAGATAATTATTAGCTTTCTGTAGCTGTCAGCTTCATTTTTAAAGAGGGATAGTGATTCAAAAGGTTTGAGTTCCAACTGATACAGAAATGTGATTTTAGTGTACACTCTCGCTGCTTGAAAGATGTGCAGAAGAAGAACAGCTAGTACTAAAAAACTCAAAATACTGGTATATTTTAGAGACCGTTTCATTTCTATACATGGCAGTTAAGAACAAATCTGTTTGTATGAATGGTACTTGCATGAGACCCAAGATAACCAGATTAAATACAAAAGAAGTTATTAAATGATGATTTCATTCATTAAGGGAAAAAGCAATCCAAACCTGCCTGACCCAATGTGAAAAAGTAATTCTCATCTTCGTGTAATATTAAAATTTGTTTGATAATCTGAATCATTTAAGTGTGACAAATAGGCAAAACAATCAGGAAGGGAACAAATACTTTTTCACAGCATTGTAGATCAAGTTATTGATAAAACAATTGCCCCCAGGATAACTTTCCAGAGTTATAAAACCCTGTCGGCCAGTATTACACATTACTATGCTGCATTTTGGCCCAATACCTAATAAGCTTAATAAACACAGAAAAAGTTTCACATAATACATGCAACACCACATGTGTACCAGTGCAACTCTCTGGACTGTTTTAACATAGAATAAATGTCTGTCTGAATGCAGTCCAAGACTGTGCGGTAGTGTCGCAGGGGGAAATAGCAGTATGGCTGAACTGTAATTGATAATGTAAAGGCAGATGGGAGTCTCCAGGGAGACAGAAAGAATCCAAGCAGATGGCCAAATTGCCACTTATTTATGTGGAGCAGAGGACTCAGCCCCCTCGTCCACATGGTATGATGGATCATTATAGCTCTCTGTGCATAAACACCAATATGCTTTTAAATCTGGATGGCAAAGCTGAAGAAAGCCAACAAGCAAAAGTGCCATATTTCAAAGGTGCTGTCAGGAGCATGGGGGTGGAGGGTGGTTACAGTAAACAACCTATGCTACAATGAATCTAATTAAAGACCATCCGCTCAAAACCTCTACTGTCTACCTCCCTTACACAAAATCGGAAAGGGGAGGTTTGCCAAGTGCAAACCTCCCAAGTACTCCATCTGTACTGAATGCTGGTGTGTTAACAGAGTCACCAGATAAGGAGCCAACAGTAGCAACAGACATTTTCCCATGTTAGGGCCAATGCTTATGTTTTCTTCTTCACCAGCAGACATCAAGATTAGAAGGAGTCAAAGAAAAGTGAACACAAGAATCCATGCTCACATACACCCAATTGTGTTAGTGGGAAGTGTGTTTTGATGACACGCACTTATCATTGTCTTCGATCAGCTGTTGTGTGCACAGACACAGACAGATAGGTTAATATGGCTGAGGCCCATTGATCCCACCATGTCACTGGGTTAACTCTATTAATGTCACTGTGGACCACCTATTTCATATTTACTTCGATCCCTTCATCCCTCCATGCTGCAATTGGTCTCCTGTAAGAGCAATCATGTCAAGGCCATCCATTGGACTAAAAATCACAGAGCAATCTCTCCCTTCTTCTCATAAAGACACTTCAATACTAACCAGCTTTTCAAGGTGGGAATTGTGGCTTTAAGCAACTATGTGTAAATCATTTGTGCAAAATTGGCCATCTTTTGTCAGAAATGTCATTATTAAAACTAAACATGCCTGAAAAGTCACTGCTAACATCTTAGATTAATGATTGTGCTTCTGCAATCACCAAAAAATAGAGATAAACTGCTATATAGCTGCTAATTGCCCACAAAGCAGTAAAGTAAATGTGTCATTAAACGGGGAATGTATAACACCTCCCTAGGCCTCCCATATTTTACATTCCAGAGTAACACCAGCGAATATTAATATTTGCTTTTCATTTCAAGCAGCAGTACTACTCTGTTCAGGAGGCTGAGTGTGGCTAATGTGACCTTTAGACAGGATATTATAGTGACTAAGCCAATGAAACAGATGTTTACTGTAACTGAAGATATTTTTTCCAAATATAAAATGAAAATAAATCTGCATGAAAAGACTCATATCGCAAGGCCTCATTAGAATTGACTGTTAGGCGAAGGCTTTCTTTTTGTGTACCATGATGTTTGACAGAAGATGAGAAAATCACCCTGTCATAGGAACTGTCACTGTGTCTTTCTCAGGGTAGCTGAAAGCAAGAGTACTAGCGTTGGAGAGGGTTTACTTAACACCCTTCATTACACTCCTGGTCACAAAGAGAACAATCACAACGTGAAACAGCTATCATGCAGTGGACACACTTTGGGTTCTAAACAGACAAGTTAAGCATGAGTTATAAACTCTGTTTGGAAAGCTGATACAGAAAGTTCCAATCAGTGTGAAACTAATCAGTAGCTGCTTTCACACATCCACTGGAATCTTGAACTTCTCTGAGCATTACCCAGGTGAGATGCATGTGAGAACGCAAAGGTCTGAGTTACCCGGCTCGGAGATTGCCCTGAATTAAATCCTGCAAGGCCCCTACTACAAAGTCTACGTAATATCCACGTAAGCCCATGTGTGACTAAAGCAGGCATTTATCCAAAGGATTCACAGCAAGCAAGTGGGCATCCCCTTTCAATCGATTCGGTCAGCACAACACCAGAAATTACAGGAAACATTTACCATGTTTTCTGGTGTTGTATTGTGCTTCTCTCCTTCAGGAAACTAGACTTATTCGCATAACGCACAGTTTTTAGTCATGTGACCGGCTCTACTTTGATGTGCTGTAAGCAAAACACTATGCCTTCCACAGTGCACAGTGTCACGTCGTGACTCCTGCACATTCTACCTTCACTAAATAAACAGACAACTTCCCAAAGTTAGAACATGTCTGACCCAGACTATCTCCTTCTGGGTGTGAACAAGCATCTCCAGACAATACAATACAATAAAGACAATGGTTGGACCTGATTCTCCAGACATTGTCCAGAGTGCATATGTGAAAACAGATTAAGTGATTTACAGCAGCAAAGTGCCCTCCACCCTTTATGAAAACAACCTGATATATCCATAGGTTTATCATAACACTGTACCACTGAGTTTTCAGCAAGAGCAACTTTATATTTGAGCCTCACATGCCAAACACTTCTAATGATACCTGTACTGTGAAAAGCTTTTTCATTACAAAAACAAGCAAATGTTCCCTTTTGCTGAATAAAAGTAGGCTTTGTAAAATGTTTCCAACAGAGTTCTTCTTTTTTATAACTTAGGAAACTAGGAATAGAAATATAACTAGGAAATATATCAATATATCAACAACGCTAAGATCTAGGTTACATGTGTACCATCTACCACGGCAATCATGGTAAAACAGATAGTTTTAATACAATAAAGTACTGTTGCGGCTGGCAAGGATGAATCACACAAATCTGAAGCACCGAACAGACTTCTACTACACGCAGGAACCACAAAAAAAGCACAGAAGGAAAACTAGGCCATCTGTTTGAAATATTAGGTAATTTTCTGTCAATCAAAAATCATTTCATAACCTCATGTACAGTAAAGTCCCTAGGGAGCACTGTTTTCACAAACAAAACAAACAGCAAGAGGGTGACTTGAAAAGAAATAAGACCATGTTTGATATTTAGTAGCGTGCTTATTCATTCTACACTTCAAAGAAAAGTGTATGATTCTGCTAAAATGGTGTTGGTGTCTGCACTCAATTTTGGTAATAACTTGCTCCAAGAGACAGAAAGAATCTGGAAGCAATTTGTGACAGTAGAACCAAGATTTTTTTTCCCCCTAACAAAAGTTATTCTAACTATTGACCTTTCCAGTGGTTGAATGGCATTTTCAAGCTTTCTAGGATGCCACTGTTGCTCTTAAACAGAACTCAAAATTGTGTGTGTCAGTGCTGTTTTATGTGTAATCTCCTGCATGTATTTCATCTATTATTCTACTTCTGTATTGTACAGTACTGTTGGCAACACAAAATAAAATCTTATTTTTGAGATTTTGATTAAATGGGTAAACCTGAAAATGTATATTTTGTTTTTAACCACACTTATGTGTTTTTTTTTTCCCACTACATGTCAAAAAACAGTCTAAAAAGAAACTGAATTTTGTTTTCCTCCACTGGTCTATGACACATTTTAACAACCTGCTGGGCTCTCTTCCTTTTACGCTGCTGCTCCCTTGTGGTGCATCCAGATATGATGGCCTGATTTGACAAACTGTAAATCTAGTAGTCTCAGGTGATTAATTAGCAGCATGAAAAGAGAGGGATTGTGTCCATGCCTGTTGTAGAGTTAATAAATACAAGTCGAGCAAGCTTTCGTAAAAAGAAACAATAAAATAATCACAATAACAGCTGTGTCTCTTCATTTTTAACAGAAACTTTACTGTACTTCAGCGTATTGCAAATTCAATATTTTACAGTAGTAAGTGCTTCAGTCTGTTTAATTTAATATTTGTAATTAATCTAGTGTTCTCAGTAAGACCAACAGTAATGGGTTGGATTGACAATAATTTGGTTGATGAGCATGTCTTACAAGTCTATAACTACTGAAAGCCAACTCTACACGTCCACATCACTTCCATCCACCCTTATTTCTCAGTCATTTCCTTGCCATGCTACTTCACCAGCTTCATCCAGGCCGCTGTCTCTCAACAAAGCAATCAGGTAAATCCCACATTAACTCCTGGGAAACAGTCCATTAATATTTCACTTGTTTCGAAGCCTGTTTGTGCCATACATCAATGCCCAGCCACTCCTTTCAAAGCCATACATTAGAACTATTTTCAAAATACTTCATTGTCAGCCTGTGGCAGCCTCATTACTTATTAAGATAAGAGAAAAGATGTGCAGGAGCAGTTGGTGGCTCAGCTTGCTTTAAAAGCTCTTTTCTACTGTTTCCACCTCCCCTGCCTGCATCCTATTCCTCCTCCTGCTCCTTCTTTTCCTCCTCCTCCATACTCGTTTGTGTGCTAACGCTGTCAGAGAACCTTTAGAAAGTTGCTTGGCAAAAATAAGTGGGATGTTGGTTTAGTTAAAGAAAAAAGAAAACATGCCTGCCGTGCTGGGTAAGTGTACTAAAATAACTGCCCAGCCAGCACAGAAAGACTGTGTCATACAGTGTCAGTATTTACAGTATAAAGCATTCATTCTGTCAGTAAATCTGTAGGAGGGATATAAACAGCTAAATATTAGGATGAAGGATTAAGCATGTACTGAATCTTATTCTAAAACAATAAAAATGTGATTGAAGTTTGCATCATGTAAGTTTGCAGTAGAATCTGCCAGGGTAGTACATGTTAATGCCAAAATTGCAGGCCCATAATTAGCAATAATAAATATATTTCATCATACCATAATTTAGGCTGCTCTTTAAAAAACAAGACATGGTGAAATGACCACCAGTGGGATCCTCAACTATAATTCAGACATAAATACAGACAGTTCTCACCCAAAATAATTTGGGTAATAATATGGAGCTGAAATCATTATGAGTCAGAAAACACTGTCAAACTCATAGGCTACCTATGAGTACCAAGTAAAAAACTAAATTTATTTTAAAATACATCATCCTATTTTTTTACAAAATAAATAGTTTCTTTTTTGTCAGATATGTGATATTTTTTTAAATCTTATATAAAAATGTTGGTTTTAGATCTAATTATCTAACAAAAGAAGAATAACATGTTAGTAATTTTAGTAATTTTCTGGTGATTCTGTAATCACTGAGAGAACAAGTGGGGCCAAAATGCAGGGGAAAAAAAGTTGCAATAATGAATAAGGTTGTGATAATGAATCACAAACAAATTGTCCAGTAAAATGCTAATGGTGGGACGCCAGGAATGTCACTCCATCTAGGTCAAGATTATCTGAAGAGCAGTTACAAAAGATCAGGAGCAATACTGCCATACTGGGAGAGTGACAACAAAAGAGAGATTGCAGAGTTATTGCCTCATACTCAAAACACAGAAAAAAAATTAATTGCTATGAAGGGTGTTCAAAATCTACTACAAAAAGAAGAAAAGATCAGAGAGGAGGATGTGAGAATGTTATAATCTTACTTTATAATCTCACTTTACTGTCACTCTCCCAGCATGATGGCATACCTTTGTAACTATAGGAAACACTTCCACTGTTTCATTGTAGCTCAACATGGTCCTACCAAAACTCTTCACAGAAACTTCATTAGGACAATGTTGTCAAATCAACTGTATTAATCTAACACATAATGCGTTTTAGAAAGGTACACAATATTTTACTAAAACCTAAAATGAACAAATAAAGTAAAATAATAAATATAACTCTAG
The DNA here is from genome assembly GCA_032353495.1 of Ctenopoma kingsleyae. Lineage (NCBI taxonomy): Eukaryota > Metazoa > Chordata > Actinopteri > Anabantiformes > Anabantidae > Ctenopoma > Ctenopoma kingsleyae. The sequence continues at coordinate 21,943,248 of JAUBNQ010000017.1, read as the reverse complement.
GAGGTCAACAATGAAATTGTCTCTAGCATCATCCAAGTCACATAAAAACATTGCAGTGTGACAAATACAAAAGAAGGGATGCACCACTCTTGTTAATTAATTGTTTTGTTAAATGCAACCTCTTTACTTTGATTGCCACAGGGTGACACAGAACAGTTTTTTCTCTCACCTCTGTTTCCTTAATCAACACAGGTATGTCACTGTCATGACTTTCACATCCTGTCTCACACTGACCAAACAAATGTAAAACATAGCTCCTTTTATTTAACACTATTAGGATGACACAGCAGTGGGATCAATATGAGGCTGTCTCCAAACTGAGAGAAGATCAAGTGAAATCATGCTGTGTTCAGAATTATATATATTTTTCTGTCGTGTCTAGTTGCATCAATGCAGTCTCTAATATTACACTATTGTCATTTTGTGTATAAAAACACTATTCACTGTATATGGTCGCTTGTGTGGGGCTTTTGTTCATAGCCGAGTTGCTTTTTCTGGGCTTGCTTTGACAGGCCTGGTTGCTTGTTTCTCTCCCGGGCTCTGGCAACAGTGATGATACCGAAGGGCCTTTGTGTCTATTCACTTTGCAAAACTTCTCACTCGCCATGCCTGTATAACTGTACATCAGTCAGTTTAGCTACATCTATACAGAATCTGGCTCTTTTCCCACTTACAGCAAAAAAAGCACAGGTGTGAGTAATAACACTAATTATCGCTCTTCCATTTTAGTTTCCTGTGCCAATCAGCTAACTAGGATAATAGCATGACCCTGGAAGAACTGAGTGGTATTTAGTCATCAATAATGTGATTAATTATGATTAATTATACTTGTGCCTTTCCTGTTATGACATGTCAAAATGTCTGCCAGTTAAAAAAAAAAGAAACAAAAATGACTGATGTTAAGAGCACAGTCACGGACTGAATGAAGATGTTTGTTACAGCAAAACCACCACAGTTACATAATATAACGGACATAATGACGATAAAACCACTTAGTAGAGCTGAAATAACTAGTTTATACATCTACCGCTGCTATTATCATTATTACCTGTAGGTATTTAATTTGTGGGAAATCTTTAAAATATGTCAGGAGCCACCTGTTGTTTGAGTCAGACGAGGTAGCTAAACGGTAGACCTTTTATATAACGTTAGTTAGCTAGAAAGAGTACAGGCTCAAGTTGAAGTATGTTTAACACAACATCCACTTACATGTATTATAAAAAATACATTTCTGAGCAACTGAGCGGACTAATTTCCTAACGTTACCTTGTGTACAGCAGCAGGCCGCGTTAGCAAGTTCTTAGCATCGTTTACCTCACAATCTCTTCACGGTGCCCTTCTCCAAAACAGGTCAGTCTGGTAAAAGGTAGGATATACTGTGCCAGCATCAGCGAGTGGTCGCATAAATCAATCCTTGTTGGTTGTTCTCTTCTTCCCCGTTTCTGAAACATAATTTTGTCAAGAGGAAAACTCGGACACCATCTTCTCCAGACTCGACTTCCTACGCCCCTCGGGTATGACCTTTGACCTGCGCCTCTTTTCCCATCATTCACTCTGTGGCATAGGGGTGAATAAGATCAATCATCCTCATACAGGCACTGTAAACACAAAGGACTAATGATGTACATTAACAGACACATTTATGTTTATTTGTTTTAATGTGTCTGCTAAAGTGAGGAAATCTCACATAGTAACCTGTATTTACAGCAGCTTCAGAAAATATCCAGACCCCCTCTCTTTTTTCTTTTTCTTTTTTGCAATTTTATTACAAATTAATAACTGGAGTTTTTTATTTACAAGCTTACAAACTCAGACCCATAATTCTGTACTTTGTAGGAGCTCCACTGGTAGCAGTAACATTATTTAATCCTCACGGGTAAGTCTGTGCTATCTGAACTGTCATCTTCAGGTCTGTCCACAGATGTTTCTTTCACTCTGGACTCTAGCTATGGTACTCAAGGACAGTCAGAGACTTGTATTTAAGTCACTCCAGCGTTGTCTTGGCTGTATGCCTACACTGTATGCTGTACCTTCTGTAATAAATTGTTTTTTAAAGCAAATCTTCTTGCCATAATTCTTAGATACAAATTAGTTTGAATCTGTTGCTATTTTCTGGTTTTTGTTTTTTATTGTGTTTAATTGATAAGTGATGGTTATTTGTTTTTTCAGCCCAAAATGTTCAGTTTATGACTCACAAGCACACAGAGACACTTAAATGCTGTTTGGCAAACTGCAACCAAGCAGTCTTATGATTTTTATTCAGAGTGGTTTCTAGCTATAGTCTAATTGATGGAAAGATGATTGTTTTTATGTCAGCTTCTCCCACCTCTGCAGAGGATTCCTGAAGCTCCCTGCACAGTGACGGCTGGGTTCTAGGTTCCTTCTTGCCCGATTACTCAGTTTGGCCAACCTCCAGAAACTCAAAACAATTCTTCATACATTGCCCTTATCTATGTGCTCTCACAATTTTATTGTTGAAGACTGCTGACAGTTCCTTGGACTTAATGTTTACATTTTTGTGCTGTCAAACTCATGGGTTAAAAAACATAAAATACTATAAGGTTTAACATATAAGTTTTAACATAAACAATATATATTTTACATATATTTTTAAAAAATATTCACCAAACTGAAAAGATGATGTAGTCTTTGCAATCCTGTACACAACTTTGATAATAAAGTCGAGTCAACACAGGTAAGCTGATTTATGGCTGGAGGAGGTCCGTATTTTTCAGACCACTTCTACGAACCTTTCCTAATGGTTTACAAAAGCTGCTTGAGGGGTCACACCTGTATCATACAGGGAGCATCATCTGCTCCCAAGCAGATTATTTACACTATGCCTTTGTCAGCCATCTAAACTCAAGCTATTAGTCATCACAGAGCAGATGACAAGCCCTGGAAACTGAACATTTACTGTTAAATAGTGATGAATCGAGCAGCATTTCAGTGGCCATACATCAAGCAAGCATCATCTACACACTTATCACTCACCTCTCTTGGTCTGACAGAGTTCATATTTAGTATACCCATCAGCTGGGACAAAAACTCAAGCCTTAACAGCATCTACTGTGAGTGTGACTAATTTTCAGTTTTGATTAAAAAACTGGAAGTTACAAATTAGCAACCAGTAAATGGGTAGACTAATTATTCCAGTTACTGCAGAATATTGTAGTACCTTGAACAGGTTTGGAACTACTTATTCTACATAAATTTATTTGTTCGACAATTAAAATCATTGCTACAGTAAATCAAGATGATTACACACCTTTTGCATTCATATCCTCCACTGCAATAGATTGTTGTGTGGAGAAAACATTTTATTGAAATGATATATTTGCGGTAAAAAGCAGTAGAATGTTGGCTTGTGTGGTTTCTCAACCTAGTGCCCAGCATGAAAGATGTGCCTCAGTCGGCACACATGAAGCCAGCATATAGACATCCTGCTTGTGTTTGCTTGTTGGCTAATTTCTTTTATGCAAACAAATCAACAGCGTGTGTGTGGATCATGCAAGTGGAACTAATCCCTGGCTAAGAGCCGGCATCTCTCTCAGCAGACACAGCGGGAGTGTTTGGACAGTAAACAAACCAATATTCTGCATCATTCTTAACCAACCACGGTGCACCAGGCTTTCTTTCTTCCCTCCTGCTAAACCCCATTACCTGCCACTAAGTTCTTGTAACACATACAGAAACACACACACATATGCATCTTACAAACAGCTCTGTTTTGTTCATGTACACATTCATTCTGTACTGATTCTCTTTTCACGCATGTAGTATATAGTTTGCAGTGTCACACAATCATGCAAGCTCTGTCCCCTACACACAGTACATAGAAATAGTCTGGGCAATGGGAAACAAACACCAAGGCTATAGTGATACAATATCTGGCAGATGCGCAGAACTACAGGTATTGTATTTTATGTGTGTGTGTGTGTGTCTTTGTGTGGATATAAAGGGGCTCGACAGGGACATTTCTGTACTTTTGTGTGCAGCTCCCACGACAGCCTGGGGTAGCACATCCATCTATGTCTTTTTGCCAAATTTGATTTTAAATATTTATCACGCCATACATCTTGGCTGAAACAAATTGCTGGCAAAGTGCTATTGTCTGTGAAACATGTAGTAAGAAGGATGGGTACTTTACAGGGAACATCAATGTTTCATTTGGTAAAATATATGACCAGGAAGTGTATGTGCAACTATAGCACTTTTAAAAAACAGGAGGATGATACAGAAGTTCTACTTTTTTCAAGTGCATTTTTCCTGTAGAAAAAAGTTGGAGACAAGTATTTTGTGATTAAATGTTCTCTCTTTCATTCACTTCTCTTTCTAAAGCCAAATACTGCATGTGCACTTTTACATTTAAAGAGCATCTTTGTGAATTACAAATCCTTTAATGTAAATTTGTCCTTGACAAATTTGGCACTGCAAAGCTTTTCCAGAAGAATATGGATGACAGGTTGTACACCCCTTTGTAACATCATTAAAATTTTGCCATTAATTAAAATAATAAAATAATTATATTATTTTTTATTTGTGATCACTGCAACAAAAGTGACTGCAGCTGTCATCTTCAGACTTCATAAAGATTAGAGAGGACATGTGAATATCAGCAGCCTACTGAACATAACCTGAAACACAGATACAACAGTGGTTCTGAATCACAGGACAAACAGAAGCAGCTGCCGTCCTCAAAAAATGATGGGATACACCTTTGATTGACTTCGCACAAAGATTACCTGTGGAACTGATGTTTCCTTGAATGATTAAGTAAGAAAGACATTTTCCTATAAGACCATTTCCTATAAAACTATGCAAAACTGCAGAATTAGACTTTCCCACAGGAAAACAGGCATTATGAATATTGGCAGTGCATTCCTTGGTCAGATCTAACCAAAATACATTTGGATGAAATGATATCTACGTATGGACTACCACAGTGACATAGTCAGAGTATTTTATAGTTCAAGGTAGAGCAACAAAAAGCCTCCAAAAAAAGCAGCTGCAAATAATCATCTGTAAAGAACAGCAGATATCTTCATAGATTCATGTGAGACTGATAACTTCCATACACAGGATAACTGAATCTGCTATCATAAATAAACGTGGACATAAAAAACATCTCGGTTTAGTAATGATGGGTGCTCTGGTGTTTGTTGCCAGAATCCTTGTAGGCCTTTGACTAGAAACAAAATTGTATTAAATTGACATATTGTTGCTACTTAACATTTTATTGGTGCTATATTGAAATAATAATTATTTCTGGGAATTCACATGCTGAATGCCATTGTTAAAGCTAAAGTGTTAATTCAGCAATTCGCCTGGATACCAGGCTTCCTGCTGTGCACAACCACTTTCCTGAGTCACTTCTTGAAGCTTACTTTTAGTGAAAGAAAAGTTTGCTACTTTACCTGGTACACTGTGCATGTGTTATTTATATTTACATCTGATAGATGCCATCGCTCAGTACAGCTGCCATATTGGACCGTGGAGAAGCTCTTATAAGTGCCTTGCTCAAGGGCATTTTAACATTGGTTGTTGAGGGAGAGAATGTGCTCAGTCGCTTTCACGTTCCTCTGTGCTGAGAAACCAATATATTGGACCTACTACTACTAAATGTTGCAGTAACATTGGACCAAATTCAGAGTAATGGTGGCTTTCCAAGCAAACAAAAGATGATGTACAGCTTACCTGGGGACAGGAAAACCACTCCAGCCCAGCATTCATCTGATAGATGATGTCAAAATAGCAGCAGAGCCAGGTATTACTCCACTTTTGTTACATTGCTGTGCTTAAGGGAATTTTCTGCCACAGGTTTGATTTACTGCATTGGTTTAACTCTGAACAACACATGTCTCCTGCTGTCATATGATACAAAACTGTAAAACCTGAGCGTAGTCTGCTAATATTACACAGTGGTAAATACAGTACATAAGAGAAACAGCACTTTAGCAGTGAGCCATGACTTGTTTTCAAAGAAATAATTCACATGTTCTGTGTTATAACTCATAAATCACAGTAAACAATTCAGCTGAATGCTTCCATTAAATCCTTTCCCTTCTATCCAACAGCTGTACCACGAAATGAAATGAAAAACGATAAATGGTATCATGCAATATAATGCTTCAGCAACATCTGGCTTTGTTTATCCTCATAATTGACAGATGACTCTGTTTGTGTAAAATAAAACTGGTGTAAATTTCTTATTGTCCCATTATTATTGTTGTTGAATGAAAATAAATATGCATGGGTCAGCACAATAAATATCCACTTAAATGTTCTCAGTTTCTACAATAAATCATACTGTCTTTTGTTTCACTTGGCTTTGTGCTCAACCCTGAGGTGACCACACGATGGCACTCTTGTCTTGTGATTCCTGTGGAATAGGAAGAGAACACACACTGTACTGACAGTGTGCAAATTTTGGACAATTTTTTATTAATATTATACATGTTCCATGTATCAAATGTTTCAGATATACAGACGTGTTTATCTCTTAGTTGCCTGTTTAATGAGGTTGTATTGTTCATCTTTTAAGCATCACCTGATGTCATACAAAGATTTCACTTTACATGTGCAAAGTGCTTAGAAAAGCTACACTTTTTACCAACTGGAAATTACTGCTCATCTTGCATCAAGATGTTGTCTATTGAAAACCATTCTATTAATTTTCCCTGGCAACGTCAACATCTTTTACATATTCCACTAGATGGCACTAGTGTAGCACCACAGCTGGGAGAACAGGCTTCTGTGATGTTGCCATTGTTTTTATCAACCTTATTCCTTTAATCAAAGGACTGGGTAAAAAATGAAGCAATGATTAATTACCAATTCAGTATTAGTATGTATTATTATCTAGTATTCACAAAGAACCACAAAATGGTACTTTGCAACCAAATGGTGCACCAAACCAAAATGAATCAGGAGATTTAAAGCTTTTTGAAAATGCATACCAAAAAAAAAGCTTTTCAGCACATAAATATGTATTACATCTGCGACTCAATTAGGCATGGTGAAATCTGGCCTTTGGTGTAGAAACCTGTGAACCTGCATAGAATTGCCTTAACCGATCCTCTATAGGCCTTTAGGTATAACGTTTCTGCTATCAGTGATAATCATACTTGCTGACCTGTATATGGAGGCTGTAATCTAATATACACTTTTGATCTGTGTGCATTACATGATTAAGGTTGCTTGAATACACCTGACCTGTGCCATAAAAGTGGATCAAGCTTTGCCAAATAGCTTCATTACAGTCAGACGTGTGTGGCTGGCATATGCAAATAAAGCAGAAATCCAAACGGAGAACTGCAGCTTCATTAAATTTGGCAATAAAATATTTGAAATACCTCATTGGCTTCTAATGGCCATAATGAGGAGTATGACTGAATCCAATCGGCGTGCGTTAGATTTAATTTGTTTGGCATTTCACAGATGGGAATGCATTTAGAACTGTGAGTAGACATAAGAACTCTTTACAAAACCAGAACATAGACGAAAGCTTGCCTTGTGGTGAGTCTCTGTCACCACAGAGCCACAAAGGCCTCTGCTTTTTCCAAAGGGGATGATTTCCAGAATGTTTTTATGGAATATAGAGAAACCTGAACCCTCAACCACATGCTGGAAATGCCAATGGTTGATTTTACTATATTGCATTTCAACATATTAGGTTACCGGAACTTAATTAATGCAATTCCATTCATTATAACTATCTGCAACTGGCTGTTGTTCAAGACCAGATAAGACTGGTGAGCAGGGTAAGCAAGCTAAAGAGATACCAGAGGAATAAACAATGGAGCTGCTTGTCAACTGAGAAATGAGGTGAAGGTAGAAAATGTTAGTCTATCTATCTATCTATCTATCTATCTATCTATCTATCTATCTATCTATCTATCTATCTATCTATCTATCTATCTATCTAGTTAATAGTTAATCTGTTCTATGTTTAAACAATTTGTTTTTCTAATGGTTGCTTTAGCCAGAATAATCAAAAATCTGTCCAAACAGGAAGGTGAATAATGAAGACTACATTGTAGGAACAATGCACAGTACAGAGCAAATGATTATATCCTGTCAGGAGAAAAACACTCAATTTGATCGCATCCTTTCCTTTGTGCGTCTGCAATTTATTCTATGTACACAAACTAGCTAATCAATTACAACCCCCAGCTAATGTAAAGATGCTTTTTATACACAGCCCCCTCACTGTGCATTGCTAAGATAAATTGGCTGTGACCCATGCATGACCCCGGCTGATGTTCATGAGGCCATTAAATTTCCTGCAAAGAGGGTGCAGCAGGGTTCTGTACTTGTGTATGTGTATGTGTACATGTGTGAACATGAGTCTGTGTGTATGTTTACGTGAGAGAGAGACAGAGAATGAGAAAAGGGAGGCGGTGCAGAAAAAGAAAGAAAAACAAAGAAAGGGAGTGAAAGAGAGAGCAGTGCTACAAAACATCACATCATATTTACTTTTACTTTATTTTACTTGAATGCCGGTCATCCTTTTAATACATGTCACTGTTCTTAAATGATGGCCACCATATGTCATTTTTGAAATAAACATCTTCATGTGTATCTAGACTGCTTGTTCTTTTCTTGTAGTAATATATAAACTAATATGACACTTATATAACACTAACCCTACATGCAAGTCTTTTTAAACTTATTTTCTTCCATATGTGCATTAAAAATGATGCACATAACAATCTATATTTTATGTTAGCAAATCTTCATTATGTTAAACAAAATAATTTGTTTAGCATTTCTTTAATTTAGGATAATAGGAGCAGATGTTTCAGCATTGTGTATTTGACTAACTGACATGCCTATGATCACTGCACAGTAGTGTGTTGCAATATATATTATTATCTACTGTGTGGTCACTTTTACTTGGGCAGATCTGAAATTCTTTTCACTTCACTGTGTTTACTTTTCTACTGTGCTGTGGCTTGTGCAACTTTGCATCGTTCTATGGACTATGGATTCACAGTTTAGGGCAACGTCTGACAGGCTCATTAATGAGTTCATTAAAGAAATGTTCATTGTTTTAACTTGATATGTAAAATTCAAATGTAAAATGTCTGGTGCCATCACAGATTTTCAATATTCAATATTTCTGACACCATTTCAGTTTTATATTTACATGTCTGGCAACACAAAAGAAATACAAAATCACAAGAATGTTTTAAATGGCATATCAGTGTATGAACAATATGCAATCTATCATATAATCAGTCCAAAATCTTGGTAAATAAGTTAATTAATACTATATCAGCATGTTATTAAACTACAATAAGCATTACTACATGGTTTCTAAGCCTAGTGGCTGTGCTAGAAATTTTCTGTGTAAAATGACTATGACAGTCAACGCAATAGCAGACACGCCAATCAACATGCACTTTATAGTTTGTCAAGTAGTTATGAATTTAGTGTGGTGTAGTGTAGAGTCATAAAACATTGTAGGAAACCTTACTGAAACATTGTGTTCAGTAAATGCTACTGATTGTCATGAAACCACAGCTGATTCTGTATGTACAGAATACAGAGTTAAAGATACTTTACTGATGACTACACTGTTGTGCTGTTTCCATTGAAATCATAAAATAAGAAATCACTAATGCAGGGTACAGTATTATTTAAAAATGGCCAACACATTCTAGGTGTGTATACATCTTATAGGTGTAATATTATACAAAATAATAAATGTTATATTTAAATAAAAAATATATGTATAGTGTAGTTTAAAGTGAATAAAAGCTATTAAATATTCATCCAGTATCACACATAATTTACAAAAATTACAGCTGTGTCCATTTGAAACGTTCAGAAACTATTCAGCTAGTAGAACACAATTTAAATTGGCAGGTAAAACAATCATGATGAGAACATATGTCCACTTCCTGGTTTGAAGATCTAGATTTCAAAGTTGAGTTTCAGGAAAAGAAGAAACCTTGTGCTGTGTTTTTGACGAAATGCCGTACCCGCATGTTAAAGCTAGAGAATTTATGTTTGCCATCAAGTTTCAAGATTCAATTGAGTTACACTTAGTCTGAGAAATGATTGTTTTCTGTGTGATATATTTCAATTTTCATAATGGATCTCTGCTCTGAAACAAGCAGACATGTAGTAGCTCACCAGACATCTATGTAATCTGTATTAAGGCTGATAACAAAATAAGAGATCAACAGTAAAGTGAGGTCAGCAACAGATGTCACAGAAATACATGAAAATCATCTACACCTGTGTGGTTGATTGCAGGGGAAATGGCTTGCATGTCCTAGAAAAAAGTCCCAATTTGCCAGTTTAAATCAGCAAATACATCAGTCTCTCACAGGCAATTTATTTATTACTTATTATACAGGTATCTGCAAACAGGACAAGCGGAACAATCTCTAATAAATTGCAAATAAACGTTGCTAACAATTTAAGTTAGCATATAATATTCAACAGGAGCAAATCACACCTTAACATAACAACAGTACAGCCCACCAATTACTGTAATGCCACTGGCACTGCAGAGATCAACTGTGCAATCGTTAGCTTATATTAGCCAACAGACATTGAGTAGAGGATGCCACAGGGTAATGTGAATCTTTAAACATGTTGCAAGAAAAATGAAGACAATTATTTTAGTTGCACAGCACATGGCTATGTGCAGTCTGCTGTGCAGTGTGTGTCCCTGATCCCTCTAATGGATTACCACAGTGTCCATGAATTCAAGGGTCAGCTCTTGTACCTTGGGGGTATGACCTTAGTGTACTGTTCTCATCCCACAGTGTTAAAACACTTCCACTTCACTGCGCTTCCTCTCAAAGAAGCACATGGACATAGTGGCAGGCCCTACCACAGGAGTTTGTCATGTTAACATAATCCAGAGTGATGCCTTGTTAATTTGTTCCCTTATCCCAATAACCTTGCATATAAATAGTTACTACCAGCATGCGTTTTTCATGCATTTTCACCTCTTGTGCCTCAGAGGAAATTAGCATTTGAATTTGTAATCATGTCCCTTTTAAGTTGCATCACATGCAGAGGCTGAAATGAGAAGACAATTAACCTGCGCAGCTAAGTAGACAAGAGGATCTGACAAAAATAGCTCAGAGGAAAATGAAGTCAAGTCACATATTTCATGTGCTGTTCCAATCGAGCTGGCTGTGGGTAAAGACTTCATCATCCAATCACAGAAACATAGGCTGCAATATGAACCCACTGCTGTTCAATACACTGCTGTAATGCACTTTGTTCAATAAAATGTAACATACTGTACATTAAGTGACTTTGTACAACACACACACTGTGCAAGGAACATATGTATCTGTAAAATAATTGTTTGTGTGGTGTAGACAACACAACCCTCTGTGAGAGTAAATACAGTAACATATAGATGTTCCTGAAAATCTTCTATCTCCAGCATGTGATCTTATCAAGAACTAAGCAAAACAACCTTATTTTAGCAAGATGACATTATATTTTTGCTTTTATCCCAAGTGGGTTCGGATGACTGTGTGTAAGGTTTTGAAAATATGTCTCAGCCCCCAGACGAGCATGTAATCTTTCAACTTACTTGAAAGCATGACATTTTTTGTCTGTGCCTGTTTTGAAGACATTTAACAATCCAGAGAAAGAGCCACTGTGGACCAGAAGACAACAAAATATAATATATAATGTATTCTGAACCTACTTAATGGACAATAAATAAGTGAGATTTTGTTGTCACATTTTTACGTTGAACATTTTCTTTGACATTTCATTTAGTGTCAGACTGCTAGTGGCCCTGGCCAACAACTGATGAGTTAATTCCAGCCAACATGTCTTTCTCTGTATCTTCTTTTAACTGTTTATTCTCACATTTTATGGACTACTATTATTATTCATGTGTTACACACTCTGAATAAAGATGTTGATTCCCATGCCAAGAATTTTTAATGACTGCAGACGTAGCAAAGTAACTTTCTCAGATAAATGCAGACTGTGCAGCTGTGCGCTATCGTGACTGGGGTATACATCTACATGTATGTATCATCAAAAACAATTCAGTACACAACACAATGCAACTACAAAAGTCAAAGGGATACCCAGACTTCCCTCTCCCCGGCCACTTCTTCCAACTCTCAGCCGCTTCACATTTGATTCAGTGAGAGTTGAAGGTCATGGCTTGATGAGGCCAGCAGGAAAACATCATCTTCAAAAAGCAGTAACACGTTCATGAGCCCACCAAACCAGATCCTCTCAACGCCTTGTCTACGCCTAAAAATCGGTGACAAAGGGCATCCCTGGCGGAGTCCAACTCTCACCAGAAACAAGTCTGACTTATTACTGGCAATGCAGAGCCATCTCTGACACCGGTTGTACAGGGACTGAACAGCCCTTAACAGGAAGTCCGGTACCCCCATACTCCCAGAGTATGCCCCACAGGACTCCCAGAGGGACACGGTCAAATGCCTTCTCTAAGTCCACAAAGCACATGTAGACTGGTTGGGCAAACTCCCATGCACCCTTCAGGACCCTGCTAAGGGTGTAGAGCTG
>JAUBNQ010000017.1:21911739-21930614 GCA_032353495.1 Ctenopoma kingsleyae | reverse complement strand
AAGTCCACAAAGCACATGTAGACTGGTTGGGCAAACTCCCATGCACCCTTCAGGACCCTGCTAAGGGTGTAGAGCTGGTCCATTGTTCTGTGACCCAGACGAAAACCACACTGCTCCTCCTGAGTCCGAGGTTCGACTATCCGACGGACCCTCCTTTCTATGAATACCTCTAAATAATGATAAAGAAATACTGTAACAGTTAGGTGATCTTTGTTTGTTGGATATAGAAAAAGGTAAACAAATGCAAAACAACAAAACTAAATGAAACAATCTAAGTGCACCTTCCATGATCAACTGAAATGTTTTTAAAAAGACTTTGTAACTGAAAAGAAATCTGAAAAACCAAAGATAAAGTATTGTTAATCAAATGTACAGTAAAACTCTTTAGTCCCAGAGTAATCTGTGTTGTCAGATTGTGGTCTCATTAAAATGTAGGAGCTAGACTCACATGAACAGTGTTTCAGGCAAACTGAAATTTGCAGGTTTACTGGGTAAATTACACAGTAGATGTGTGTGGGGGATATTTTAGGAACAATGTCTTCTGGGAATATGCAAATATTGTGAGTTAGTAAATACATAACTACTGTAAATGTCACACATTTACATACAGAGATCACAGAGGCAACCTACAAGGAAAAACTTTTATCCCTCTCTAAAAAGTGATATGTAACTTTTAACAGTGAAGCTGATACTGATACTTCGTTACTACTAACAATTAGTGGTTAATACTAATCACTAGTGATTAATATCAGTCCTAAAAAATAATTCCGTTTATGTTATATTTGTAATATTTTCCAGATTAAATTTTAAAAAACAGCAGCTCAGCAAAACAGTGCTCCATAGGGCCACTGCGTTGTTGTGATTCACTTATATACACATAACTACAGCATTTGTGATTTGTGAAAAATACACCTGTGACACACTAAAGTATTTTACTGTAAATATTTTCCATTTAAAGTAGCTCCACATTAAAAACAGACTAGATGTGAATGAGGAGTCTGTCATGTTATACGGCGTGAAACATCATGACTAGTGGCTCGGAGGAACAGAAAGTCAGGGTTATTATTAATAAGTGGAGAAGAAAGAACATTATGCTGGCATGCTGGCTCATGAGCCAGCAAATTGAGCTTGCAAGTGCTAAAGCACCACAGAGATAGGTCATTAAGCTACCCAGAATGGAGCAAAGAAACACAGTTCTCACATAAAAGATTCTGTGTGATTCTGGTGCTACACAGAAGTATTTAGACTGGTTCTCTCTACACAGACAGCTCTATGCAGATCCATTATACTGCTGAGCAACCTTTAGAAAATGCACAAAGTTTCAGACCAAGGCCTTCAGCTGCTAACTCCCTCCAAATGCTTAACCCACTTCATCTCCAATTTGCAAGATTTATTTTTGTCTGATGGAGTACAGAACTATTAAACCGGCAGGTGTGGTGTGGAAGCACTAATGGTTTTGCAAACATCAGCAAAGGGCCATTGAGAGGCTGAAGGGGCCCTTGAATTGGTGAAATTTCTATGGCTAAATTGGTTGCCAGTAAAAGCCAGAGCTTGTCAACCACTGCTTAAAATAGTACACAAAATCACTAAAGACAGATCCCCCAAATACCAGTCAAAAATAAGTTGTAAGGGCGAATGATATATGGACAGTAAAGTGAAAACATCTGTCATTCTTCAAGCAGCCGTTAAGGGCTAAACTGAAAAGTGATTAATGGAGAGTATCTTTGTATTGAGGAGGGCTTATGTTATGTGTCTGTCTCCTGTTCAAGGACATACTTTTTTTAAGTGGTTGAATGTAGCTTTTAGGATGATGGTTGTGATTCAGAGAAACCACAGAAACCATCATTAAATGTGAACCTATGCATTGTGTGTAGGCCTATGAGTTCATACAAGTCAGTGCGTGCTTTTATCTTGATGATGAACTAGAGCATTATTTCCTCACAAACATAACGAAAAAACACACACAAACCATGCATGAATACAAAACAAGTTGTTGAAATTCAACAGTGTTAGTTTATTAACACAGCAAAACTACTAAAGTATGGTGCCATTAGGGTTGCAACAGAGATAAGAATGTGAAAAAAGCAATTTCCGAAAGCAAGATCTAAGCAATCAACAACTCTCTTTTCCAGCCCATCTGATATACAAATTGTGCCTAATGAACCTTGCAAAATCAATTACCTAGGTAATACTTTGCATGCAAGGGAAACCAAACACTGAATGCATGATGCATACGTAAACAGACATTACTCACTGCAGATTATTTTGCTCCATTTACATTGCATTAGCACTGGGAACAGCAAACTGACTGGTACATATTCCTCAATCATGTTCATTTCATTAAAATGGAACTAGGCCAGCAACTTAAACCCTACCCACCTAATGACTAGTTAGACCATTCATTACACCAAACACTGTAACTTGATTAATGTTACTACAAGGAGTGGACAAACAAATAACAACAACAGTATCTTGGAAAAGCTAGGGCACAAAATAATACAGCATAAAGTATTTAGGTGACTCCTGAATGATGGATGATGGTATTCGTTTCTGCTGGTAAAGTTCTTTTTCACATAGCTGTTTAGTACATTGTGTTATGAAATACTGTATCACACATGCTGAAAGCAATATTCTTAATATACTGTTCGATCATGATGTAGGGGATGAAAAAAAGAGAAAGCCTGCATTTTGAGATGTTGTGGATCTTATTAGACAATTAAACAGTTACTGCATGCTAACGTTATCATATAGGCTCCTTATAGGAAGCCATTTCCAGAATAAATAGGCTTTTGTACAGTGTCTAAGGTATAAGTCTAATAGTAGAATGAGGCACAGCACGCATGTTGGATGTAATTCATACTACAATGCTTCCTCTGTTGCATTTACAATAAAGTAGCATGTGATCAACAATATATCATGCTTGGTGAAAAAGTTGTTGAACTGTACATTAAACTTAAAAAAAACCCCCTGAGCTCTCCTGCAAAGTACCACAGTGGAGAATTTTCAGTTTTTGAGCAGCGAGGCACAAATCTAAATCTGGCGTCATGAATTATTAAAGCTCCCCTTTATGGAATTTTTTTTTTTTTTCAGAGGAGAATATCCAGCACAGTATAGTACGAGCTTGAGATCAAACGGAGCGGAGAAAAAGAGCCAAATGTAATGCCAAAAGTATTTCCACCAAATGTGTTCCGAGGTGTTCTGCAACTTCAGTCAGATGACTTACAGTACCTGTATGAGGAAAAGATCCCTAATTCTGAGTGAGAGCAGTTACAAAGAAGAACTGGTCTGTGTTCACATGGTCAGTGTTGGTCTCTTGCCTGGCATTCATCATTTTAATGCACATACAGAGGAAATAAGAAAACTTGGCGTCCCTTACCAGATGACAAGATGATGACAAGAGAGCATATTTACTTCTGCTGAATATCACTAGACAATAAATAGCTTTTGCTTCGAGGTGAGTGTCAATTGTAGATGAATCACTCCACTCAGTGTCATCCAACTCTGCATGCCTTTGTGAAATTGCTTTTTGAGTCACAGCCACACTTACTAAACATTTTATCTTACCCCTAAAAGTATTTCTAAATGGCATTTCAGTTGAGTTCCTGTCGGGAAACTATATACAAAAGTCTTTCATGGGCTTTTCATTCATTTGACTTGGACTGTGGAGTGCTGGTGTCACACACTTGTTTCAAAGCACACACTACATCAAAAGGTGTCTTTATTTTCTTCCAGCATTATGCTAAATACGTAGATTCAGAAAACGGCAAACAGCCCAAAACTAGAAAAGAGATGTACTAGATGGATGGAATGGAAAGAAGGTGTTTATCAGTCATTTGGAGCACAGTGCAATATTCACATTGTAAATAACTAGTGCTGTCTCCTACTTTCCTCTCAGACAGTTTACACTGATTAGTATTCCTAATGTACTCTGATTAACTAGCCCTTTGTGCTGAAATATACAACTTTACATAGTTTAAAAATGAAAGGATTTCAAACATATTTGCACTCAGAATGTTTTTTTCAAGGGTAAGGACCAGTAATATGTGATTTTTGCAGAAGTATTAAGAAGATAAAAATAATTTAGAGTCAGAGTCAAGAAAATAAGTTAGCCAAGAAGACATAAATAGGCTACTCTGCTCTTATTTACATTATATGATTTTGTTTGAGCACGGTTGAACCTGTGGAAGTAGAACTAGAATTACCACATTGGGGTGCATGCCTCTGCCAACCAGTGAAGTTTACATGCATGTCTCAAGTGGATGTTTATACCAGATGTAATGAAATTCCCCCCACTTATTTCTGCAATGTACCGTTGATGATAATGACAGTTATATGAGGTCACAGTGACTTAATCAGTTCATCCTTGAGGACATTTGTCCCATATTTGAAAAAAATCCTTCAAGGAATGGGACAGACCTACAGAGAGGCCTATGTACATTGCTTCAGAGACAGAAAACATTATAAAAACAAACAGATATACTGTTATACTAGATACATATTTTCTCTTTAGAAAAAACATGAGACATACAGTATTAACCGTCCCTTTCATCACTCTTATGAAATTAGCCAAGCAGAGTAAATGCAAGGCTGTGTGATGACCTGCGTGCTCAGTGACATCTGTCTATTCAAAAACACTGTTGTGGAGTTGTATTTGAATATTCTTCCCAGTTTCTGTTGCTCTAAATGAATGTATGTCTCAGCTTTCCCTGCAGGAAGTTGCAATGTTGTGAATGCAAGTTTAGCTATTGACAGAATTTGGGCAGGTTTTCCAAAAAATTGCAGTGCATATTTGATATTTTTACTTGCATCTTTTTCATGATTCATTTATTGAGAATAAACCTCACTGTACTGACTGGCTGAACTTCCATTAGCAACATTGCAGCTTGTATGTTAGTAATCACTATATAATTGAAAAAAGAAATCTACGTAAAATTAATTACAGACAATACATACATAAGAATGTATTAGCATGTAGAAAGCTATCAAACTATTTTCTTATGTTCAATCTTCAAACTTATATTTCTAAATTACTGATTGAGCCTTTAAAATAAGTTGACAACTGCTGGCACTTGGCATGCATTAACCGTTCAACTGAAGTGTTGAAGCTTTTCTGTCTACTGCCCTGTATTTCTTGATGAACACTCCACCAGCAGGGAATACCTAACAACACTTCACTAACACCTTTTAAAAATAAAATGACAATACTCCAAAATAACATCAAACAGAGAAAAATTGGAAGTGCCAATCATTCTACACTGTTGAGAACTCGTGAAATCAATGCAATTTGAAAGTGCTAATTAAACACTAAAAAAAAAACACTGAGACTTTTTTTTTAAATTATAGTATTCTAATTGTACTTCCTTTTACTTTAACTCTCTCTTTATTTCCAAGTGATCTTAGTTTTAATAAATGCACCAGATGTACTGATACTCAAACAATGCTAGCGTTGTTCATAGGCATATACAGTAATACTTCAACGTCCCACTATATAGCATGTCTAGACAGTATATACACCAAATAAATAATTTGTAACACAAATCAAATAGCAAAATGCTATCTTGCATTGGAATCTAGTCAGTTGCACAGTAATTAACATTAATTAGTAATCAACATGTATCACAAGTGTCTTATGCTCCACCTCAAGCCGAGATTTAATGCCTCAGTGAGGTGAAGCAGATGATACAAGAGCTTTACCACATCACTAAAAGAATGTTTTGTTGGATTTCTGGTGTCCATGGTTACACTGGATAATATACATACGTGGATAATATATGTGCATGCACTCCAGTGCGCTAAACATGAATAAATATATGATGTCACTAGATTCCCTTCATAGCTGACTGCAGGTGAAACTTGGCAGAATATAAGTGAGTGGCAATCTCTGCAACTCTTTAACTTGTAATAAGAATCAGAGAAAGGCAAAGCGCTCGCCTCTTCAGACAGATAAACTCAGCTCAGAGTTAACAGCTTTCTATGGGGAGAAAATGATTTTCCAACGTTTATACCTTTTAAAACCACTATAAATTAGAAACAGACAGAAAAGCTGATATAATTTTGTTTCAGCACAATCTCTCCACTTGACTGAATGTGTCTATAAAATTCTCAGAGAAAAGTAGGTTGCTAAAATGCACTTAATTTGGCATGATAGATTGAGTCCATGCTTCAGTGACTGTAATTGAATCTGTGACCTATTTCTTCAGAAGAAAATTGTCTCTCGGGTTATTTGTTGCCATACATTTTAATGGAATTCAATAGACTGACACTGAATTTATACATTTTCATCCAATTATTTGCATTCTCCTTACAATCTGTATGTTATAAATGTAGACCTTTATACAGTCTTTGGTAGACTTTACCAAATTAGGCTCATGCTTGCCGACCACATCCAGCTGTTCCTGGACTGAATATCTATATTAACAGATCAGTGTTCCTTCTTTTGATTTGCTATAAATTATATATAACTCAACTTACAGTAACAAACATACACTAAAGTCTGCCATATGGTAAAGCATAAATGGATTGCTGAAAACAGATAAAGTGAAAGCAGATCAATATAACAAGTGTTGCAAATCATTAGTCCTTTTATCAGTCAGAACAAATATTTGAAAGCTAATAATATTTACTGATATTTACCATTGTTTTTGATGTTTCTTTGTTATGTCATGTTATGACATATTGTGCATATGTCACCATCATTACTATTATCTGTAGGCTGATGTTCCCCACAATAAATAATGTAATAGGTCATGATGGCGCAACTTGATACCGCATGTGTAGTAGAAGCTTACTGTCCTCCCAGACACCATGGTTTGACCTGATACTGTACAAGAATGACTGCTACCTTTGACAGAAGATAATAACAGGGACAGACAGGTCTTGTCAAACATAAAAAAAAGTGAAAAGAACTCTCTTTTTTCAGGACACCTTGGGCCTTGTGTTTTCCTCCATCCACAGTCTCCCCACAACCCAAACTGGACAAGTTAAGTTGCCTGATAAGCAAAGCAAACCAGCTGATGTTTGGTACATTCAGTTATGTCATGGTGATCTGTAGCTTTTTCATTTGAAAATATTTCAACTTCAGCAAAAAATGTATTTGTAAATGTATAAAGGAGAAGAACATTGCCTGTTTGTGCAGTCAAATTAGCACAAATAATGTGCATTGCTTTCTGTCTGAACACACCTGAAGACTTTAAGAAGAATTTTAAAAAATTAATACAGATCTTTATCTCTCATTCTCCAGGGACCATAAATTCCTGCACAAAATCTAGGAGATGTATACAGTGGGTAGTAAGATATTTAAGTCTGGAGCATGAAGCATATACCCACAAATGCAACAGCCGTCATTCACAGTTGGACATGATTATGCAGTATTGTCTTCTCTGGTGCACATCTAGTCCCCAAAAAGGGAAAAACATCCTACATTACTACATAATACACCTTCACTACCATGCTTCACTAACATTAAATATACAGGAGGGGCGGCTAGAACAATACCATATAATTTTAAATGTCCCAAACAGTCTCATGCAAACTTATACATAATGAGTGACTTCAACATTGCCAGTTATTTCCCTTCTGACATATACTGTATGAGCCGTCCATTTTGCTTCCAATTCCATGCTGATATTCAGGAATGAAATGTTGGTTGCAAATACAAATAATAATTATACATTTCATCAATTAAAGCACTCTTAGCAAAATTCAGCAAACACTGCAGTAATTAATGTGTACTCATAACATTAAAATTTATAAATGCATTACTTCTGGTTTAATGATAAAGTACTCCTGGTGGCAATTAATGGGGGTACGAACCAATCTGGCACAGCTGATTGAATCAGCTGTCATACTCAGGTAAATGTTCAAAATGAAGAAGACCTAACTGATAAAAGGCACTTTACTAATTATGTATTGTTTCAGCGTCCTCTGTTTGTTCAATTAAATCAAACTCAGAATGCTTTCTTCATTTTCTCATGGTAACCTGCTGTTTTGCATTAAAAGTTCAATTGGTTGACTCTCAGTGGAAATGTTATCCATATCACACTAATGAGTTCCTAGACATTTTTGTTCTAATTAATGCTACTAATTCCTGTTAATTAATTGTTGCTGAAGCTCACTCCATCTGCTGAGTTAAGGAAAGTAAAATTGGGTCATTGTAAAAAAAAAGAAAAAAGAAAAAGAAATGACTACATGGTGATAATGAAATATGGGTCTAGTTTTCCTCTCTAATTTGTTAAGCAAAATGCCTCAGCAGTCTGCTAAGTAGCAGATGAAAGCTAATGTTTGCACTGGCATCTGTTTTGCATGAAAAAAATTATTCTGTTAAATGGTTCATCATATTTATGGATGAGCAAAATGTAAAGCAGTGAAGAATGCCAGTGGCATTCAAATACACTCAGAGTATAATACAGCACTACTGTAATGAGCTAACAAACAAGTTGCATGAATCCAATAAGAGACAGAGAGAGAGAGTCACTATCTGAAAATCTTTTAACCTCACTGAAACCGGTATGAATCTCATTATGAGATCACGTTAAGATATTAATCCACAAATGTTTTCACTCAGAAACACCTGAGTCTGGGAGCTGAGGATCTCGGACCTCCGAGTTTCTTCTATCTAATCGGATCTTATAATTTTTTGAAAATTCAAGTATTCTTGCTGATGCTCAAACACTACGGGTTACACTTAGCATCAATTAACACTATCGCTGTAAAGAATTTCACTGTAAGTAACAGTAAAATGCTAGTAGCAGGGACAACAGTCCTATGAATACAAAAAAATAAATTAAAAAAGAGAATAAAATACTAAATACTATTCCGGATTGCCAGTTTTCTTGCTTTCCTATCCCTGTAATTTTGTGGATTTCTAGTAGGCCCTATAATAGCACAAGTAAACAGAATGAGTTAGCTAACATCTTTACACTGTAGGCTAATAAGCAAGTATCTTTTTTACAAACTGTTTGGTTGAGGCTACTGTATGTGCAAATATTTGAGACTGAAATGTAGAAAGTGCAAGTATTAATATTAAATGGGTTTCCTTTGTATTTCACAACCTTAGTATTATTAATGCTGCTTATGGCTAACAGCAGAACAGAACAGTGACCAGAAATCCTTGTGTAATGTAAGTCAATAAAACAGAATAGCCCTGAAATTCACGGTGCTAAATTCAAGTTTTGCTGAGTGTTTCAGGAGTTGCTGACTTAATCCTATCATCATTGCGTAGGCAAAATATAATAAGCAGGCATTATAAAAGTAGTAACCTTAACATGTTTATTTAGTCCCTAAACCATCCAAGATGTTTATGTCTTTGTGCCTTTGTTTGCAGTTGTTCAATGTTTTTGACCGTGTAGGGTTAAAATAAGCGTTACCAGCCACTATTCCGGTGCCACTGTACAAGACGGCAGCTGCCATTTTGGTGCCTGACTTCCAAAGGAGTGCAATTTCCACAAATGTGGGGATGCTCCTACAACGAATGGTGACTGGTCGTTATGAGAGGGTTGGGACAATTGACCTATATGAGTGCTGAAGTGACTATACCTGATATCACAGGTATACCACAACAACATGGTGTGACAAACAGCTTGCCCATACCTACTGGAAAATGGGAAAAGGATTTTATAGTACCTGTGTGATTTGACTAAGTTCAAAAGAAAATTTGGATTCCTGAATGCACATAAATCATCTTTGCAAACTCCTTACATCCTAGTGGTGCCTCCATGTATGCATCCCCAAAATTTGATACATAGAAAATGACAGTGTACTTTGATTGCTTAGTTATAAAACAACTTGCTAGTCTTAGGGTTTGTATTCCAAAGAGGATCACTTAATATGCACACTGATATTTGTTTATTCTATTTATAATCCAAAAATAATTTGAATAGCTGTGAAATGTGTCATTATAATGGTGTAGCTTTTTGGAGTTTACTCTATGCTCTTCAAAACAGATTACAAAAGTAGTTACATGACAACTTGACACCTGGGGTTTTGCGACTTTTAAGACGTAAGCTGGGCAAGAAAATACTGAGAAATGGTGTTGCAGACAGTCATTAAATTGTTTTAAATATGATTTCACTTGCTCAGAGACCAATTAACAGTGTTGCACTGCTCAAAGATACAGAATGATCAAAACTGCATTTCCTTGTCTGATGGTGTTGTTTAACAAATGTCGGAACTGTTAAAACTGGCAATGCAGTGGAATATTAACGCTCCTCTGAGATGTTATTGAGCCAGTAGCCTGTCAGACAGACGACAGCAGCTAGCAGCCAAAATCAACATTATGTTTTTAATGTATTAAGAACTCTCTCTATAAATACAGAGGATTAGTCTAATTGATTCTTCATATGATTTATAAACTATTTAGAATTTACCAAATGTGCCATTTCTACAGCAGAACAAATACCACTCATATGTGTCAGCAAATAAAGTTAGCCTATGAAGGGACTAATTAACAGCATCTCTGGAATTTTATGTGATGCTAAACATAGCAAATGTATTTGCTGCCTTAGGCCTTTTCACTAGTGAAACAGTCTAAATAAACAGGCTGCTAACTTAGCAACAGAGAATGAGGAACTCATTTATATTTATCTCCATGTGTGCACTGATCGTATCACAGTACAATCAAACAAGGTGAGCTTTTTAATCTCTGCTGAACATGAGAAGGTGATATAGTTCGACTTTATATATTTTCGTCTCAACTAGTGCAGCTGTCACTAACTGTAAAGTGTAAATGTGATGGACAATGATTATTCACCCCCACTGATCACAGAATTTGAGACAGACCCAAACGGGCATTTGACTTTGCCTCAAGGCACAGTACAGTGCCACAGTATGCAGTTTGAAAACCTATCATACACTGTAGATGAACCATCACAGACAGAAGAAAGGGGAAAAAAAATCTTCATGTACATTTCATTTTAGATCTAGACTAAGCTTTTCTCTCTGAGCTATTGTTAGCTTCATTCATCCAAATGTTTTGAAAATTAGAAATCATTTTGGAGGCTACAGTGATCTTGACATTTGTTAATACGTTTTTGTCTGGTTTTAACAAGACTAAAAACGAACGTTAAAGCACTGTAGATGCAGGATACTGTAGAATACTGTGTGATAGTTCTGATAGTTCTGATTTTGGTTCAATAAAGAAGAATATGTTAAGCTTTATAACGCATGTAACATAATGTGAATCATTATGAACTTACGCATTTATCAGTAGGAGGCCATGTGTTTTCCACATCAGAACAGGTCTAAAGAGCAGGATGATTTAAACATTTGTTTTCATCTATGTCTGTTTTAATGTCATTTTTCTTCTTTTTGATAATAAATCAATTTTTTACACACGACTGAATCACTGCTGAGTTAATCTATCTAGCTAAACGTTTTGCTATTACAGTAAGTGCCATATTAAATCATTGCTCAGATATGAAATTATAGTTGCTGGTATTCTGATATCCATATTGCTGGTATCCATGGCCTAGAGTAAATTTTGAGACATCAGTCATCATGACCAGACACCTCTAATAGAACATGCTCAATGATATAATTGGGAAAACAATATGATTACATAGTGTGGCCAGCTGATAAGGTTATCGACAGCAAGATGTTGGACAAAACAGGATTTTCCAGTGGTGTTAAGTTACTGTATTCTATAAATGCTATTTGGACCTTGAATCAGTGCTAATCTCCACGATCAATTAATCACACTGATCAGTAACCATCGAGTCACCAATCCATCAGTGCCCGAGTCACTCCATGTCTAAAACAGACAGAATGTCAATGTCATTGTCGGTTTTGTCTCTTATTTCACTCATACTGTCTCCTTTTTACATTCCATGTTTCAAATCAAGTGTTTTGCAGGATGTTAATCCTACAGTACAATCAGTGGGTATAAACAGTTCAGCTTTGACTTGGCTGATGATCAGTTGAGTGGAATTAAGGCCTGAATTAACAAATGCGGCCATTATTACAAATGAGTGAGGGGTATTTTTCAAACATTACATTTAAATGTAAAATAGCCAGAACATTAACAGAGAGGGGTGTGTCTGAAAGAGGCTTCAGAAAGCTGAGCTGAGCAAAGACAAAGTGAAGCTAAGAGAAATTGTGCCTACAGGACAGCAACACTAAATAAACACTCTCCTACCTATGATGAAAGAACAAAAATTTAAATGTGGATATAATCTTTACTTTACAAGGAAATAATTATCCTCATTTTAATACACAGCTCAGCTACATCATTACATTGTATTTATTCATTTCTTTCAAATGAATGATTGTCACTACCATTAGCATCAGGGAGGAACAATGGTTTATATTGTTGCCTCAGTCAGAAGCAGCAGCAAAGAAAACCCTAATAATTACACTGTTGTTTCTGACACAGCCATCTAGTCCACAAAGACTGTAGATGTGTCTCAGTAAGGTGACCTCCATTTTACTGTGACATCCACATCTAGACCTGCCACAGCATACAAAGACTACCTTTGTTCAGCAAAGCGCTGCATCAACCTGAGTAGTGTTTTTAAAAGTGTAAAAGTGAATAAAACACACAACGCACATACAATCTAAACCCTATTATTGTGGTCTGCACAGGAAGCCACACAACAAGGTAGATTTGCACCACAAATCCTGCAGTTTCCTGCAGCTGTTCAGGCCCAAGACATTCATTTGTGTGAAAGCATCAGTGGGAAAAACATGACTAATGTGCAGTCTTGTAATCCTTTCATCTCAGGTGAGCGTTTTGTGTGTGATTGCATGTTTCATAATCAAAAGAATACAAGGGTCATTTTAGCCTATAGCCACAGTTGTTGCAGTATCAGCAGGCAATTTAAGGTTACAGAAATAACTGCTTCTACAATAACCTCTAAATATTTCAAGGTGACAGTGGAACAGCCCTCTCTGGAGAAATCAGTAAAGACCTTTCATTTTTGAGATGTCAGCCAACATGTTCGGAACCCTCTAATAGAATCTGCTCAATGAGATAACCAGCAAAACAATATAGTCTGGCCAGTTGATGCTGATGTTGTTATTGACTGGTGAAGACACATCCCTGAGAAGCTGAATTGTGTGTTTTTTAACCAGGTAAAGCATAGAAATACTGACCTTCTCTAGTATAAGAGTCTATTATAACTGAGCTGCAGATTAGTGAATGAGATTTTAAACTAGATTTGGAGGAAATCTGGTCATATAGATTTCACTGAATTTAAATAGTAACTTAGGACAAATAAAGCAATGTTAGAAAGGTCTGTGAAAAAGCATGCACATAACTATGAACATGAAAGATCTTTAAATTTGCATAGGTTAATTAAAAACAGTGTCTGACTTCTCTTTTCTGTGTTGATCAGAATACTAATTAAAAACCACAAGTAAAGTACAAGCAACTTATAATGTCAACAGCTTAATCATATGCCTTGGAGGATAATTATTATTTTTTTCAACCTTGGTGTTGTTGTGCAAGGTTGTTCATTACATTAAAATATAATCAATTGAGGTTTTTTAGTAACTCTAGTTTGCAAAGAACACTGTCACTAAAGGTGGTCAATCCAACCACATAGCCGTTAAAAAAACAAAAAACAAAAGTGTATTTCCATTAATGTGTGGACATTTTTCACCTGAGGCATTTTGTAAGAATAAACACAGCCAGCAATCAACTTATGTATATTTTAATACAATCAATTGCCATGAAGGCATCAAGTAATCAAGTCTGTGTTGATTACCCGTTCACTTTTTAAATTGATAGTTTTGGAGCTGTATTTCTTACAATAAAATGGCCACTAAATACAGTGGACAGGTACATCTAAAACATTTGTGTTGAAAACACAGATAGCATTGCAGTACAGGTTATTGACATAACTTAAAATGTTGAGGGATTAACCTTAGGCTTATTTAGAAATGTAGGAAACAGCAACCACAGGGGCCCTTGACCAAGTCATGCTACACAAAAACTTCTCCAACTATTGGCTGTTCTGAGACCAGTGAGTGTAGTGATTGAAAAAAAAAACCCCAAACAAACAAAAAAAATAGACTTGATCCATTACCACAAGCCACCATATCTAGACAGTAAAACTCTCCCTTCCATCATTAGACATTCATAATGTCCACATCTTGTCTTTGCAGCTAATTAATTAGAGTAGCAATTATATATGTGCAGATGTTCGGCCAGATGCCAGGAACTCTGCTCTGAAGTCATTTCAGCAAATTAAACCTGAAAAACATGAGGCATGTAATCAAGAGTCTGTCTAATAACAAGACCAGCATCTGGTCTCACACACACCCAAGATTCAAAGAGTTCAAAGATTAGTAAAGTAAAGTAAATGTTCATAAGTATTGGTAGTAAAGTGTATTTAAGGTATTACATTTAAAGGTGCTTTTGATGTTGAAACCTCACTGACCTGATTTATATTATCAACTAAATGCTGTATTATCATTCTGATTATAGTTTGTGGTAGTGTAAGGTGTATTTTTTGCTGCAGCTGGCTGAGGTTTAATTAATATGATGCTGGACAGATTAACCTCCTGCAAAGCAAAGTATTGTGTTTTATAAGCACATCATCAAGTTTGTATATTATAATGTTATCAGCAAACTACAGCTGTTAAATAAATTGAGTGGAGTGAAACGTGAAATGACTCAGAAAAGTATGAAGAACTATGAAGTTTAATAAAATGGAAAAACGTAAGTAAAGCAACCCAGAGTTTACTTTTTTGTAGTGAGTAAATGTGATTTAGCCTCAGTTATTTTGTGATACTGGGACACATTGTACAGAACATACATTCAAAACTAGTTAAGTGAATAGTTAAGTAATTGAAACCAACATAAGCATTGTATAGTTTGATTTCTTTGATCATTTTGATTATAACTACATGTTGCTAGATGAGTAATTAACTGTGCATTTAAATCAACACTAGGTGTAGAAACAAACAAACAAAAAAAATCACATGAAAACAAAAAAGTAAAAATGATTGGGTTTGTAGAGCTTGAGTGTCAATTACATTGCTAATGCACATCACTTCAAATCTGTAATGTACAGCAGTAAAAGCACTAATGTTTAAAACCATTTTCACTATACTAGTTAAGAGTTCCTCTGCTTATCTCCTCCAGTGAAAACTGTGCAGCTCCAAAGTGACAAAACAGCGATGTGCTGCAATGCAGATGGATTTTTCAGTGCCCTGCACGAAAGAGGGCAAAGAGGTAACATTGCCTCTATTCTTGCCAGGGTCTCTCTTGTCTCCACAGCCTCCAGTCAAAACACATGATCATCACTTCTCCTCTCTTTATCGCCACAATGTTCCGCGTCCTCACCACCTGACAATTTCATATAAGCTGAAATTCATGAGCTCATCACAATGTAGAAATTGATTTAGCATGCTGTGATTTCCTTTTGCTTCTGAAGCCTATTCTGATTCTTATTTATGATGGCAGTGAGAATATGATGTGCTGATTTTGTGCACTGTTCAATTACATTTGATGTTGTGAAGTCAGATTTGATGGTGCACAAAGAACAGAAGCAGCTGGTTCAATATGTGACAATAAACAACAGAACTCAGAAATATTATACAGCCTACAAAATGACTACAGATCTCTGGGTGCACTTTAAAATGCCACAATAAATGTACGTGACGCCTGTTCAAAGTCATAAGGACTATTCTATTCTCTCTGTAAAGTCTCCACTTCATAACATTTACATTCACCTGGGAGGAGCCAGAAGATTATGTCCAGCAATTATTTGGAAAAGGAATTCAATTAATAACTGGTTGCCTTAATAAAGCGTCTGGTGTTGTCAATGATGACAGGTTGGGGCAGTGTATTTGATAGGTAGTGTTTGTAAATCCCATTGAAAGGCAACATTAATCTTCTCATCTGGATGCTGTGGGACACAAAATGAGAGAGTGGGAAATTACTTGTCATCCTCACAGCAGTGCACTGGAACATTTTAAATGGGGGTGTAATTGTTTTCCTGATTAGTTCAGCGTGGGTATGTGTCTATTTATTTACATGTTCTGTTAACAAGGACGACAGTGTTTGTTGTGACCCCCCCACCCCCACCCCCCGCCCCCATACCCAGTTGAGGATGAAAAATCCCTTTGAGCTGTGAGAGCAGCCGCAGAACTGCCTCAGATGGAGAAAGAAACATTATAGTAGTTTAAGCAGACAGTTCAAAAATACATTTGCACTGGTTAAATGAATTAATTTTTGCAACAAACGTTATGAACAAACCGATGAGCACATGTGAAGCAACCCCCCCACTCCCTTTAGGGACCCGTCTGTGAGAGTACACTGATGGTAATGTTAAGTAGCTCGGATGAACCTGGGGGAGGAGACAGGATTAGTGTATGTACTCGAGTATATGTTGGGAAAACATGACATAAAGTGGTCCATTCTTTGACTATGTGTTTGCAGGTGTTAAGCTTGATTTATGCTTATGTGAACCTACTGTTGGCTACACAAGTACAGTACAGTATAAATGTGAGCATTTGTACTTGCACTGGTATGTTTGTGTCGCTCTGCAATTACGTCATCAAACTGCTAGTTGGCGCTGGTGTTTCCATGACTTCACCACCACTGTGCTTTTCTTTTTTCAGTCTGCTACAAACAACAGCAACTGAAACTGAGTGGATTATGTTGGACCTGGAGCTAAAAGTTGTTGAACGGCACTTGTTAGTTAGCAGGAATTCAATCGATCACCAAGTTGCACTTGTAATTGACAATTAACATGATGGGGACAATACATTTAAAACTGCTGGGATATTTTACCTTGTATATTGAAAGTGAAGGACTGATTGACCAACAGACTGGTGTTACTCGCATTAGTAGCACAGGGGGAAAAAATCATCCATCCACCCACATCCTCCTAAATTACACTGCAACAGGGAGTAATGCTAGTATTCATAATGAGTATACAATGATAGATTTAGAAGCAGCAGGGTTTGTCTTCTGCACAGAATTCTTAATTATATAGATAAAATGCATAGAGTGGGAGGTGTAATGCTTAGCTTTGGTGCAGTGTGTTTAGGTAAAATTTCCTCTTTTAAACCTATAATTAAACTACCTGCCCTAGTTTTAAAGGTTCAAAAATAACTCCTGAATGAGCAGATGTTTGCATTTTAACAGCAGCTGTCATGGCTGGATGCTGCCAGCCTCATAACATGCATACTTGTTGTAATTGAGAGGTAGTTCTGCCTGTCAAGTGAAAAAATACATCTGTCATAACAAACCGCTGCTGCAGCTGGCAGGATTTATTGATAAGGGTTGTAGAACTTGCCGGCAACCTGGAAATAATTTGAACTTTGTCACAGAGCCCTGAGCTGTACTGTGCTGTCAGGCAGGCTAGCCATCCTTCATCACACCATATCAGAACTCTTCTGTCATGGCCGCACTCAAGCTCCCATTGCAGGAAAGAGAAAGGGGTAGTCAAAAACACTTTGAGGGGGAATATGGAGGAATAAATAAATCATGTTGTTTATGTATTGAATGACCTGCAGTATTTATGAGTATGTACAACAATCAGACAGAATGATAGTTGCTATCTGAAAATACTTCAATATTATTTATATTAAACTATGCAATTTTAATACTTGGTCATATCTCTGTTCATCCACTCACAAATGTATTATTACTAACACTTATTATGTAGTCATAACATGTATAAAACCCAGTTGTGTTTATCTTGTGCACCCTGTAGTGATGTGTGCCGTTAAGTGTTGGTCACACATACAAAAACCCCATGATGCATGATGCAACTAGATCTAAACACAGAAACCTGATCATTCAAGTCTCCTGGGAATCTGCTGATGTGCCAAAAAGGCTCAAGTTCACAAGCAACAAAAACCCAAGGACACAAGCCACCTGCTGCTGCTCAAACAAAACAACAGCCAAAAACTGCAGGTCACACAGCTACTCCTCAGAAGCACCGTTGACCAGCCAGCACATTACCATTGATCCAGACAAAGCCGGTCCCACAAACCATCAATAATTAATGACAGGTTATAATCACTGGGTTTTTCACAAATGACATGTCATTGGTCTTTTCAGGGGTAACCAGCTGTGTTGTAGGAGAAAGTCAAACCCCTGCTTTGTTTGACCCATATTTATTGTAACACAATAACCACAATGTGTTTATGTCATTTCAGATTAACTCAGTACTCTGTTGTAACAGTAGAGTTGGTGTTGTTGTCACAACAGAGCTTTTCATAATGTATTTCAGTCTTTGGAGGGAAACATTCTAAATATCAATGTCCCATTCATTGTTCAAGTATACTTTAGTAATGTTTAAGTTAACTTTTATCCTACTTTTGAGTTGATCAACAGATCATTTGCAGATAATTATGTTTCACTATTAAAATGTAAAAAGCACTTTCTGAGAATGCTGATTAATAATTGAGAGGGAAGGCTTATTGACCATTCTCACTTACGGTTCTAAGTTAATTAAACTACAATTAATTACCTACCATACTTGAGTATTGTTAAAATGGTATATTAAAAAAATTTATGTTAAAAAACAAACAAACTTGGTTGGTTGTTTATTTACACAGTTAAACTGCTGAAATGCATGCTGGTTTAACTGTACTTGTTAGTCTACTCCAAGTATACCTAAGTTTTAAAAAAAGTATACTAATAGTATACTGGAATACTTCTTTTTTGTAGAGGTGGTATGTGTGAATCAGTTATTGTTCTTAAAGTAGTGTGTATTCTCACACCATTAATAGACCATAATTAGTAGCACTGGAGCAGCGTCTCACAAACAAGTCATAGACAGTCATAGAATACTTTACTTTACTTTACTTTACTTTACTTTACTTGGCAGAGGCTTTTATCCAAAGCGACTTACAAAGAGAAGACACAAGCAATTACTATTCGGTTTCTGTAAATACTGAGTTACTACAAACTACTAAGA
>JAUBNQ010000017.1:21842983-21911639 GCA_032353495.1 Ctenopoma kingsleyae | reverse complement strand
AGGAGGTGTGAGGGGATGGGATCCAGGGAGCAGGTGGTGGGGTGACTTGACTGGAGAAGCTTAGACACGTCTGATTCTGAGAGCGGAGTGAAGGCAGACAGTGTTCTAGTTTCAGAATACAGTTTGTATTTTTAGCAACTGGTGCTCTTATTGTCTGATATTAGATATACACATTTAAAACACACAAAGATAAAGAGCTAAAAGGAGATGGATAAATGTGAATCAAGAAGATCACACACAAATTAACCTACAGCAATAACAACTATGACCTAAATGGATGTCATTCTGCCATTTCATTCCACTTTATGAGTCAGTCTTTCTGTTCATGTTAGCGCATTTAATGTATGTAGCTGGTAGCTACCAGCTAAGAAGACATTTATGACATTCACATTAGATGCTGACATGTCCTCAGTTTGATCTTCTTTGCCATCAAGTGATCTAGATTAGGTGTGAACAAACCAAATCTTTTATTTTCAATCAGATCTGGGTCACACTCTTATGTGGTCTTACATCAAATTTATATACGATCTCAATGGTCAGATCAGAGTTAATGTTCTTTTTTTCTGTCTTAACTTCATGCGCAAATTGTCAGTTATCATCACTCAGTGTTAGCATCTCACAGTCCAGTGAAAATAAACACGGAGGAGAGCAAACAGATGGAGGTGAGTGCAGAGGTGAGATGGGTTCAGTTTGGACATTTATAGAGAAGGTTAAAGCCAAACTGAAGAAAAATGTTGTAACCAAGCTGTTTTTAAGCATTTGACTATGGCACAACTGATGTTTGTGTTGGTATTGTAAGCAGATGACTTACTTTTCAGTTAAATTAATTTAATTGCATGTATGTGGTAGTTAAAGACGTATGATGTTCAATGGAAAGTGGACTATCAACATACAAAGACCTGATCTGATCAGAAAATATTAGTTTAGGCCTGTAATATATATGAACATAGACTAATCTAGCTTACAAGCTCTCTTTACTCAGTTGAAAAAACACCTTTCAGTGGGCACAGCACCACCAGAGCCATTTGAATTACTGAACAAATCAAATATGTGGACAGCAACTCAGAGATCTGAAATCAGGTTAACTACAACTTCAACAAGAAATCGAAACTTAAAACTCAAAACTAGACAGCTTGGAGAGCTCTGTCAGCATGGTCAGACCAACATAATTTTTTTTTCTCTTGCTTCGTCTTATAATTATAAAGCATCACAGACTGGGCAGGAAGCACGAGTGTCCTAGAAGAATTTTAATTATGTCACTGTTTGGGATTCAGGTCAGCAAGCCAGTGAAAATTCATTTAGTTTTTGCTGTCATTTGGCATGCTAATGTGCAAACTTGTTACCTTCAAGCATGCTCTACTTGTGGCTGCATTCAAGACAGGTTTGTTTGCAAAATCAAGCTCTATATTACTGCACACATTGATGAAACACAAGCTGGCACCCTGTTGCGTGTATTAGAGCTCATATATTCGTGCCTGGCACAGTGTCAGTTTTACATACAAGTGAATGGGAGAAGGAAGTTGCACCTGCCCCTTTGTTCTCTTGCCCGAGGGGGATCTTTGTGTTTGTCTGAAAGCACTATGGAGTACAGTGACAAATTTCACTCTATAAACCACACAGCCACTGACAATGACTAAGATGTTTATTCCACCTCCCATTCACTGTTACAGTTATATGTATGTTAAATGAGTGGAATTAAGCAGCAGGCTGGGCTATCGAGAAGTATTTTAACAGAACAATCTCCACTTCTGCTTTTCTTCTTTTTTTAGACCTTTTTTAGTACAAGCACACCCTTATGCGGTCACAAATGCACACACACATAAAAAAAGAAATAAATTAGGCATTCTGCCAAACCTATTACCATTTTTACAAAGCCATCTTCTGATTTAAAGGGGCAAAACACTGAAAAAGAAATCAATTAAAGTGAATTGGATACAGTATAACGGATAAAAAGGACACGTTAAAATGCAAACAGCATCTCCAACACCTCCCCTGAAAGAAGAAAAAAAAAAACCAACTCCTTCTCATTTCTTCAGCTGCTTCGGCCTTGTCCTGAGAGATTGGAGCTGCAGAGTAAAGACGGCATCTGTACTCTTCCAGGTCAGTCATGCCCTGTTTGGGAAGGCTGGAATTTGAGAATCAAGGATAAACATCAGCTCCCCGGAGGGGACGGTTACTCATGTTTGAATACTGCACGGGGAAAATGAATCTCTCCACAAGCAAAACATCCATGAAGAACACTTTTTCACTGAAACACAGCCTCTGTTGTTAAAGTTAATTCTTAACCTGTGGCTTTAGGCTGTGCAGTAACTATGCTTGGCTCATCTCAAGCTGGTTGTTTAACATACACGAAAAATACACCGTTGTAGGGGAAAATGTGGATAAATGACAATATAAATGCAAAACAGAAAGTTCTATTTTTCAGTGAAAACTATAAAACAGTCTGCTTTTGCATTTCGCTAATGCTAAATAAAGTATTTCTCTGCAAAGGTCTAAAACACCATTTGCATGTGTAGAATGCAGCATTTTCTAACCCTGTACATTTTCGTTTCATTTTGATCACCCATCTCTTTTTCCTGGACAGAGAATAATGTCTCCATGGGCAGAACCAAGAGTAAACAGCTGCGCCTTTGTATTATGAGTGGTTACAGGTAATCAACAATGCATCCACTTAGCTACAACTCTTCACAGAGGCGATTGTTTTCAGCTGCTTTCAGTGATTGAAAGCATTAGTGATGAATGGCTCTGCTTAGATGGATCACAGACTTCCACTGTCACCACAGACGCAGTGTGATTGTCAAAAAATATATACTATTTTAATGTTTTCTCATCTCTCACATTCAAGTAATGCTGTTTTTAAATAGCATGCACACAGGAGGGTGTTGTTTATATTTGTAGAAATTCTATCTTTTGGACTAACACAATCAAACAGAATGAGAAAGGATTTTTATTGAACTTCAGGTGCTGGTACCTACTGAATAGAAACTGTTTAAGACTCATCATAAGAGACAAGGATGGAGACTTGTGGCTGACCAGAGTCATTCAACATGTAGATCGGGAGGTAAATGTGAGGGTTACACCTTTATTTTCCAGTCTTTTTCTTTAGAGAGATCTGCCTGTATCTCCCCTGCGTCTCCCCTCCCTCCGGCACACAGTCACACCTGTTTTCAAAGCAAATGTTATCAGACCAGAGGCCATCCAAACAAATCAAACAGACAAAGCTCAGCTGTTGTGACTTGGTAACATTTCTTGTTCAAAATAGCTGCTTTCTTTTCAAGTAAAAATCACACACTGAAGGGTTCACTTTAAATTGCCTTGTTGTGGCCTCTGGGCAGCACTTCTAAGCTTTATCTCCATAAAAATATGTGGTTGTGTACTTTTCTAGAATAAATTCATGCATGGGGAAAGTAATCCTGCATTTTATTTATCACTACATGTTGTTTTTCTTCAGAAAATATCAGTGCTTTTCCTGCTAATGAGCAATTTGGCATGGAGACAATGCTTTATTGTCACTATTAATCTGCTGAGATTCTGCACTGCGGGTTGTGGCTCTGTGGTGAACCAGGTCAACCAGAAGTGCAGCAAAAATGAGAGTTTGTGAGTGTTAATGAGAGTTTTGTAACCTCTCTGATAATTTCTTT
Source organism: Ctenopoma kingsleyae (assembly GCA_032353495.1). Taxonomy (NCBI): domain Eukaryota; kingdom Metazoa; phylum Chordata; class Actinopteri; order Anabantiformes; family Anabantidae; genus Ctenopoma; species Ctenopoma kingsleyae. Next base: position 21,907,998 of record JAUBNQ010000017.1, on the reverse strand, counting down.
ATTCTATACCTACAGAAATACCAGTTGTCAATGAGGTACTAGGAAATAGGAAGTGTACTGATAAATGCCAGTATTTCTGAGAGACCAATGTAATTGCTTGTGTTCCAATACTCCATACAAGAAATTTTTAATTTTATTAACTTGTAAACCCCCCCCCCCCCCAACCCACCGCCACCACACAGTTTTTGTGCTTCAGTTTTTAAGTGAATGTTCACTATCATGATGTCCTAATATTTTGAAATATCACATAACGACCTACATTTCTGTGAACACTGGAATTCAAATGTGCGCTGCTTTTTAAAAAAATCTAATCTGTATTTTGTTTGCTCTTGTTGTAGTCTTGTGTATTTACCTGTACATGCACTGACACATACAAAAAGAGATCTGAATCACCACTGTGTTTTCGTCTCCAGAGTATGAAGCTCAGTCATGTAAGCGACCTTGTGTTGTTTGGCTCTACTCACACCTGTCATCAAGACAGCAAAGAAAAGAGATTATGGCAGATAAACGTCTATTGAATTATCATTCCTTATCATTTTTTGCATGTACAGTGCATGACGTCTGTTACCCTACTCCAGGGCAGGTGTGTGGGATGGCATAGCAAAACAAAACATATTTTTAAAAATGTAATTTTCTCTTTCTGTGTATACGTTTGGGACTAATTACTGTCTAATAGAAGCTGCAAGGAACAGGCATGTGCCAAAAGAACTAATTTGATTGTAGGCAAGCCAATTATAACCTAATTACCCAGCTTACATTGCCTGAATTAGAGCACAGTGGGTTTGTAGTGGGTGAACTGATCATGCTTAGCTGGGTTTTAGTCAAGGCAAGTGTTTATTAACACAAATGAGCTGAGGGCTATTTTTATAAAAGTTATATATATAAGGGCTTTGCTGTTTTGCAGCTGTAACCACTTCATATGAGCTTGTTCGTCCACTCACCGCAGCACCTGATGAAATCTACTGATGTTAAAGCTACGCTTAGGGGCAGCAGGAGAAAGCTGGAAACACAACACTGGGACTTATATTGTAATGGCAAACATGTTAGCAAATAGTTTTTCTTTACAGATCCACCAGATACAAAGCAATGTTCAGCATTCATTACCTAAGTCACCATGTGGTCATCACAATTCAATAGTTGAATATCCAGGTTCAATATTCAGTTTTCTTTTAGCTCTGTTTAACCAACTTTAGCTGCTACATGCTCGACTATGTCTTCTAGCTAATCAGTGAAGATGTCTGTTTGCTGTTTAGTGCTGGGCATGTAGTTTACACTCGGTTTTTTGGAGCCTTTTCACTGAAAACAGCTATTCAGCATGACACAACACACTGAGAGAAGAGAACCATGAGAGTAAATCCAAGCAGTAAAATTATGGGATGTAAAAAATACAGTGCACTTTAACAGAATGTGTGGCATTCACCAGTTTTCATATACTATGTGCATAATGTGTAATAAATGTTATAAAGTTTTACCATACAGCTATTTACTAACTTACAACTGATTAATGCAGCATGAACAGATTATTTGTTAATCATTACCTAAAGATTTGTTAATGATTATTACACAATTAACTATGGTCTTAGAATGTATTTGTAACATGTTTACATAACATTTCTTAATTACTTACAAACTTATAAATGTTTTGTTGATGACTAGTTCATTATTACCTAATGACTTATAAAGACATTACTACTGAACATTATTATAAAGTGTTACCTATTGTCTCTCTATGTATCTAATATATACTGTAGCATATATAACAAAGATAATCAGTGTTACACTAGTTAAGAGAGTTTGGGGAATCTGACTTGGAGGAACAGTAAGAACAAACATCCCAGAGAGAATGGGGTCGGTCAACACTGAACAAAACATCTTACAGTCGTAAAAAAGTCTAACAACAATAACAACTCAGCCACAAGACACAGACACAAGAACTAGTATCATCACTCAGTTACTGTAATTCTGCAGGTGTCCTTTTTTCCCCATCTCTCTTAAGTAGTTTGTCTAACCAGTCAGCAGTGGACAGCCTGCAGCAGTGTGTCCCAGAGCCGGCTTCAGTTGTGTGATGTTACGCTGGATTAGAATCAGAAATGACAGCCTGGACAAGTATGAGGCAGATGGTTCATAACGTGGCATCAGTTACAGGTCTTACAGGGAAAACCTTTCATCCTTTTGTTTGCCCTCCGCTCGGTGCACACAAAGATCACATCATTAGAATCCCCATTTTTCACAGACGCCATTAGTTAACTGCATTGGTTGTGGATCTCTTTTCTTTTGATGGTGTGTTCTGTGACGCTGTACATACAATTCAAGTGGTTAACATGGATGATTTATTCTTATATACTATTTGTACAAGTAATCTGTTCCATTTGTCTCTATCTATAAAATCCAGATGGTTTAGGAGTTTGTTAAACGTATTTGCACAATTTTCGAGCTGTCAATCATATTCTCAGAATCATCACTGTATGTATGAAAAGCAAAAATCACAGAGTATGTTTTTAAAAGCAGCTAGAAAAAACAGAGAGAAAACCTGTTTATCACACTGAACAGAGCCACTGGTTCACAAGCAGCTGCCTAAACGCTGTTGAAAATACCACAAGAGTGCAGCTGCAGCCTCAAGCCTATACTGTTCTTCATCAGGGTAAGAAAGAATCGGCTACTTCTGTTCCCTCAAAACATGCTGAGAAACACATGTCAATTCAGCACTGCCATTCAAAAGAGAGGTGTTCTATGCTGACAATTACCATAGTGATTGCTGGCATCACCATTATAAAAAAACTTTACAGTTTCTCTAGCATAGCAAAAGAAATAATGTCTCAGGTGGGCAGTGGGGGAGCAGCTGGGGCATTGCATCTGTGAATTTATTGCAGTGAATTGAAATCTACACTTTAACTCTAACTGTGGGATGGGTGTCAAATGGTGACAGAGCACTCTCTCCTCTGGCTTTCCGCTATAGAATCTCACAGAAAGTGGACAGAAATTGGAAACATATTGTCTTGCAAACCTTAAAACGAGAACTGTGTGGTAAGTTACAAACCACAGTAATCCTGCTATATACACAAGACCTCAGAGCCGTATATTCTCCTGGTTACCATCTGATCGGGTTTCTAAACAATAGTATAGTGAGGTGTAATTTAAATGACAATCTCACAAATTTAAATCAGAACATAGACTATACATTTACATAATTACAATGTTAATTAGATAAAAATGCTTCTAGCATTTCCTTGAAATAAACAAATGAAACCTTTATAAGGTAATGCACCAAAACCAGCTGAGAATCTTTCTACTCCCAGAAAAAGGACCAAGTACAGACCATGATGGCTACTAGTGTCTTAGTAACACAACAGAAAATGTTCCTGACTAATTATGCTCATGCTGAGTCAGTTTCCATCAGCAGCTGCTGCCTTACGGATAAACTGGAGTGGTGCTTGCTAGCTAAAAATACACTGTCAGACATTCCTGTAAATTCCACAGAAGATGATGTCAACAGCTAAATAGAGATTCAGCTAGTCATTTAAGAGCAAGTTCACTTGAGCTATCCATTAAAACCATTAACCATTAAAATGCAGGACTAATTTTTTATTTCTCAATTCAGTCAGAGACTTGACTTTAGTCATATCTGCTATCGCTACTGATCCATGTTGAGTGGTGTTCAGTTTGTCACAAAGAAAAGCAGCCAGGAAGTTGTAAAAACATTCTGAAATGTCCAAGATCATAGTAATTAAAAAACACACATTAGTGGATTGTGTTTTCTACTCATTCAATGAGGATTTATTCTTAATTATTTGTTAGGTTGCAAATATTTTGATAATGAATGTGAAATGTTTACAAGGAAAAAATATATGTGGTTTTATTTACACTGCCTATTTTATACATAGCAAATATTCACATTAATATCACACATCTTTGCCTAAGCATAACTAAAGTGCCTCTGATGCCTAAACCTAACCACAGATGTGAGTGTGGATGCCACATAAATAAAGGCAGCACTTTATTGATTGATTCCAAAATTCATTCTACAAATGTACATAAACACATCACAGGTTAAACATAACAGCAGATCATAAAGTAAAATGTTTATTAATAACTGAAAAATTACATGTTTTATTTATATAATTCATATATATATATAAATTAATATAAAATGATTCTTACTAACTTAGTTAGTCTTTTGTGAAATTATATATCCTACAAGTTGATACTGTATACAGCGTTACTCTGTGTGATATGGCTCAGTTAAAATACAAAAAATTGGCTCAAATGGTCTTAAACTCCCACTTTCAGGCCACTAGTATCAAACAACAACAGACCATGCTCCCTCTCTCCAAATCTTTGTCTAAATGGCTTTGGAAAGATGTTGTCTGGCAGCACCTTAAACAAGCCAATATCGTGAATGGAGCAGGACATTTCTCTAATTGGCATGCTGTTGTACAAGAAATAATTGGCTCATTTTAGTCAGTTGAGTGATGACTGGAAAATGTACCCTTAAAGAGTATCCATTCTGTACTTTGGGGACTAATCTGGAAAGCATTCATATTTATTGTCTGTGCTCAGATAGACATGGATTTCCTTGTCTCACGTGTCAAGGTTATGAAAGGAAGGGATGATTAATGATGCAAGTTTCTCTTTTAAGTGCCATTATGGGCCGTCATTCACCACAGCTATAACCTCGAGCACTGCAGATCTTTATTCAGTCCAGGCTGCCTCTGTAAAGAAGACAAAATTCAATCACTTTCCCTTCAGTACTGAAAGAGACATGCTGGAAACAACATGACCGTGTTTTTAAAGTAGGTAAAGTAGAGCAGCAGCTGAATACCGCTGTTTAAAAATGGTACAAAAGTAGTACATGAAAATAAAATGCTGTGTGGGTAATTACTACAAAACATTTAATGGATTTCTTAGTTTTGGTATTTGAAGTTTGTGTTAGTCTATGTTGGATGTATTTGAAAGATGTCATTTGTGAAGCAGTGCTAGCCTTGCAGAATCCTATTGATTTTTTGTGGTAATAAATTATACAAACCATACTCTCTCACTCAGATTCCAATGGCACACAGCATGTATCAATTTGCCCTACAGCACTTTCTTACACAATAAATAATGGAAAAATGATCCAAGTCCTCCAATGCAGTAGCTCTGCTACAGTAAATAAGTACAATTACTAATTGTTACACTTGTGTCTCCACACAAGCCCATCTTGTACAATTACTGTACATTCATTTGCAACTACTTTGCATTAGCAATCATGTTTTGCTAATATCTCGGGGTAACAGAATTACTAATGCATAATAGCTGCATATGAATGTGATTTCTCAGAGATTGGATTGCTCACTGGATGAAACCAGCTCTTTTCTGGTGAACACTCTGTTGTGAGACAGCACTAATACACTGACTCTGTGTCTGTCAAAGCCCTCTTTTGTTTTGACCGGGGTCACAGTTTCAGTTTTGTCCCACTCTCAAAACACCACCACAGGGGATTTTGTTTCACAGTTCTGTCTTGAACAGGTGCAAAGAATGGGTTTGTTGGCTGAAATACTGTAACTCACACACAAATACAGAAACAGTACAACATATCTCTGTGCATGTAGACTATTTTGGTAAATGACAGAATTACTAGAGGGTTCAGTGGCTTTTGTTTATCTGCTCAAGCCACTGAAGCTCCCAACATACTGATGTGCTGGAGCTTCAGTGGGTTGTTTGGTAAAACAGATAAGCTGTGTGAGCCTAGAGAAATGTCATGAAGCAAATATTAGGCACAAAAAAAAGTTAAATAGTGAGTGAAGATAAGCCAAGTGAGCTGAGGTTAAGAGGTTAAAACAAAAATATCTTTTATAAAATACCTTATAAAGCATGCATAGTTTCATTAGGTTGACAAATAATCAGTTGATCCAGTGGTCAAATCAATATATCTTAGGACTGCTGGACAGAATAGTCATCAAATCAGTGTTATTCATGTTCTCCATGGGATAATTATGACTTTCTGTGACCCCCCTGACCTGTAGAACCGTTACACGTTCAAAGGTTTCCCTTGGTTAACACAAAGCAAACTAAAGACAGGATTTCCATAAAAATGTTGTGGGTATTCCTGATTTAGAGACTGACTCCAAATGATTTTAGGTGCCCTGAGACTTTTTCTTTAGCATCACCATCAGGCTGAAGGTCTAAATTGTAAACAAGAAATACAGTATCAAAATCCAATGAGCAGTTTGCTTTAATGATTATCTTATTCATTTCTCAGAGGATGAAACCTTTACATTTTTTCATTATTATGATGCTAGTATCAGTAGTTTCACAGGCTGCCACTTACTAATTCTTGCAGAATATATATTTTACCTTGTCCTAAAGGATGTTAATGATGAGAACAAATCCCACACATTATGACTGTAAACATCCGGGTAATTATTTTGTGTTTATTGAATTATTACTGCTTTATTTTATATTAGGGTGGTGGCAGATGAACATTGAGTCTGGCCAAAAAACTCCAAACAAACATGGTCTGTGTTGCCAGGCAACACACAAATGTATCAATGGATTTAAGCACACCCAGACAGACTATTATAAATGGAGGAACTTATTTGGCATGACATCTGCTCAGTCATAACGGTTCCCACTGCTATATCCTTAAGTTCTTTCCTTAAGCAGAGCGGGCAGAGAATAATGTATTGCAAATAGGGTGTTGTGTAGTGTGCTCATCTCTCTGTTTACACCTCGGGCAACACAACATTTGCTTTTAGTGTGCAGCTGCAGTAAAAATGTTTACTCACTCAAGTTTTGCAAATCAGTACTCTTAAATAGACGTCAAATGTAACATAAATGCAAATGCAATGTGCATTTAAATGATTGAAACTTGTTGAGGGCAGATCTCCTGACTAGTGATCTATGAGTAAGAATGGTCAGAGCACTTTTGTCTTCTGAAGTTATGCGCTATGCTTTCATTATGTGCTGCTTTTCTTTTCTTCTTGACCCAGTAAATCTAATTTGACCAACTGTGATTGTTACAGAGACTCGTGAAAAAGTCAGAGACGGGGTCAGGACCTAATGAAAATGATTTGTACTGGAATTTCCCACCCTAGACATAATTAAATGTCTTAAAAGCAGTCTGTGCAAAAAAGAAAAAAACTGCAAGTTGAAGTTCAACCTGTTTTTTCATGCATGCATGTCTCTCACTTATATTCCCAGAGTAAAAGTTTGAACAAAACGTAGTGCTGTGACATTAATCTATGTGGTTACCAGTATTAGTGAAAGCCAGTAAGAGCAGGGAGGCTGAATGAATGAGTTACTTTGTTGATCACAATGGTACTTCCATATAAACAGGAAGGCCAACAGCTTAGTTTTCCATCACATAAGATAAGAATCTGACAGTATATTTCCTAATATTTCACTAAAATATTATTTTGAGTAGTAAATGTATGCAAACTTTCAATAAATTACCCACATAATAAAACTGCTATGTTTTGGGCCTCCGTTATCAGATTGGATCAAGTTATAATTTGCCAGAATTTCACATAATTGCATAGAAACCACAGCTGAAAATAACTCAAACCATGAGAAACATCTGCGTTATTCATGCACATACCTCCACACAGGAAGAAAAACTGGATGAAACATGTGGAGGGATATAATGTGTGGACAATGGCACGGCTACGACCAGGCGCCTTCCTGACCGCTCCACGTACACTGTGCTCTGGGTGCATTTCACTGCGTGTTGTACTTGTATAGCTATGCATGTGACAAATAAAGAATCTTGAATCTTGAATATACTGTAGGTAGCATATACAGTTGCTTAGAGTGCCACTGCCACTTTAAACAACCCAACCTCAAGTGTAAATATAACATATAGTTCACTATATGACTTAAGTAATATTAGCTTCTGTCTGAGTCAGCTATGATAACATGTCACTATGTCTGTTGGCTGTAATTCATGCTCTCCTCCCTGCAGTTTGTACAGCTACCAGGCTGGAAGGGAGGTAGAGCGTGCATAGGTAGGGTTTTACCCTCCATAAAATAAAATTATAATTCCAAATTACATTTTGCTCATTTCATGTAGGCTGTAGAATAATTATAAGAGTAATATAATTCACTTAAGGTCAACAGTGACTCAGGATTGCCACAGTGGTCTAATGCTGTTATGCTGCTGTTACCAGGATTCAGTCATTAGGTGGCTGGAAAGATATTGTACAGTGAAGAAAGAAAAAAGGGTTGCTCGTTAAGAGTGTGAATTCTCCAATTCACACTCTGGAGCTACCCTGTCTCCTAAAAATTTTGTTCGTATACAACTAAACTGCAATCCCAATTACGTTTTTGTAAAAAACATAATTGTCACGTTGTCACTTTGTACTGAAACGTATTTTTGTGAATGAATGATGCGCTACATTTATTAACGCTAAGCAAATTGCAAAGAGGTGGTTGGGGTGGAGGGCATTTACTGTGCAGGACTGAGGTGCCGGAGACCCGAGTTCAACACCAAAGGCAAGAAAAGTACTTAGGTTAGGGTTAGAAAAAAACATAGTGTTTTGGTGTCATTTTTAATGCAGATGTTGTGTTTGTGAAGTGACATTTTTATCCATTAACCAGCCCCCAGTCTTTCACTGACCCTAACCCACTGCTGTGATGTCTGATCCAACCATAAAACACTCATCTGGATTGCAGTTTAGTTGTATACAAACATAATTTTTAGGAGACAGGGTTGTCTGGAATATATATTGAATATTTATTCATATGTTATCTATGGTATATTCCCATATGTTGGTGGTCATTCATTTTTATTTATTTATTTCATTTTGAAAACCTCATATCAGAAGCACAATAAAGTCTTCAGAAGACAGTTGCATCTGTTGTTTCGTAGTATATGATTGAGATTATAGTAGGTTTCTGGTTGGGTGAGGGGGGCTTTGAAGGACAGACAGCAGGATCGCCACTGTCCCTGCAGCAGATGGACAATGACCCAACAGAGTGCTCGTGAAGCACACAGGAGGCAGGCCTCATGATGCAAAACATGCAACAGAGAGGGCTCAGGTTCTGCATGTGTTCTGCTATTCTCTGCTCCAGATGTGCAGTCTTAATCTCTCAGCATTTTACGTAAAATCTCTGTATTAGAACAACAAATGTTTATTTATCCTCATTGCAAAAACATTGTAGAATCCTAGCTTATTAGGCATTTATTACTGCATATATGAATGTTTACATTTTAGATTTGCCTTTTTTTTTCAATATAACTTTACATTTTACAGAATTCTTCTGTTTGGCTTTGTATTGTAAGACTACCTTTGTGACCTATTCTTATTAATACTATGTTTCTATTTTCTATAGTATAACCAGCAACTTTTGCTTGTGGTAACACACACTTACCTGATAGTTCTACAACAACACAGTCAAATTGTTTTGTATCTGAGATCCTCATGATTTTAGTCCTGATTGATTTGTCCTGGTAAAGTTAAAGGTAAACTCAATAAATTTTATTGAAGTCTGTTTATTGGTCTCATGAAGTACTAATGCACACTATACGTATGTGACAAAAAGTTGTATAAAGCCTTTTGCAGAAACAGAGGGAGCTACAGGAACATCTGAAAATTGCCTCAACTGATGTTGCTTGAGGTTGTGAACGCTACATGTTCAAAATTTATGAAAAGGTGTGCAGTAAAAAAAAAGTTAAATTACAAAAACTGTGTAACCTGCTCCTCATCTCTGCTTTTAGTATGTGCTAGGTAAATGCTTTAAATGCATCAGTAGCAAATGTCGAGTTTACATTAGCAGTAACATTATGCAACTCTGTAATAATACTAGGAAAGTGAAATGTAACCAGTGAGACTGATTTCAGTGAAGTTAAATTTAAAAGACAAATGCTGGATTACATACATTAATTGTATTCTGTGAATGTCTCATTGTAACTGTCTTATTTCATCAAACTAAATTTTAAATGTTCGAAGTTCTTCTGTGTATTTGCAAATAATCTAACTAATCAATAAGGATTCATGTTGACACAAAATGTTTGATTTCTAACAGGCAAAATGTCTTACAGTACTTTCTACATATAAATTGTTGTGTACATAGATTCTCTTTGCTAATTGAATGTCTCTCTATAAGTCTGCACAGCTGAGATTAGCCTTCATCAAACTAACCAGATCACAAGAGAAGATTCTTGCAAAGGATCAAATGAATGATGTAACCCAACAATAAAGACACTACCCACCCTTTGTTTTTCTTGCTGCCCTACTTTTGTCAGATGGTACTGAGGGAGACATGAGGTAGCATTGCAGTAATTCAATCTCTTATCCACATATAAGGAGGGAGAAAGGAAACACTTTGAACTCTGAAGGAACAGCAAACAGATGCTAATGAACATGATGTTCTAGTACAGGCCCCTGGCAACAGGATTAAAACAATTTAAAAAGCAGTAAGGAAAAGAAGATATCCACATGAGTAAAGAGAAACACAGGAAATAGGGTACCGATGATGATTCATACTTGGCCTGGTTAGAAAATGTTTTTCTTTAATAACTGTTTTCATGAACAGCAGAGGCACTTTAAAATTACAATCATCCAATAAAAAAAATCCATAATTTGAATTGCAGTAAATATGGCGTAGTATTCCTGCAAGCAATTATGCTTTTGAGGTCAATCAGTGAATACAGACTAAAATTAAAAATTAGCACCCTGTCACCATTTTCCAATGAATTACCATCAAGGACATAACCTGATGGGTTTCAAATGATCACTATTTTACATGCAGCCTTGAGAAATAAATAGAAAACACAAAATTCTAGCATCATCATATCAATTGTGAATGTGACAGAAATGTTGCATAATCAGTGCACAGCTCAAGGGCAGACTATTTCTTATTTCTCCAACTTGTTTTCCTCAGTTGATGTTAAGTGTCAGAGTTTTGTCCGTTGTTATGGTGAACTGAGCATCGCTGCCTCCCATACCAGTTCCTGTAACAGGAGAGCCAGGTGTAATTGGTTATTTGACCAGCATAGTTTATCTGAGATAGACTGTGATGGATGCAACAGTGAAAGACGAGGCAGAAAATTACATATACTGAGACAGCCAGCTAGTCCCGGTACAAAAGGTTGGAAAATGTCATAAGCTGTGTCTTGGTGTGGCAATAACGAGCAGTACCATAGCACAAACAGAAGCATGAATAATGTAGTTACACGTGCGCACACATGCTCCCCACATACACACACACACAATCCTGTACACACGTGCGTGCACACACACAAACCAAAGCGTGTCAAATAAATGCTTGATTATAATGTATGAAATGTTTCTGATCAGTCAGCTGAAAAACTAATTTCATTTTCTCATTAGAAGTCTCTGCCTCAGGCTCATTCTCGTGTCAGTGTTTATTACTCTGAAAACAGAAAATTAAAATCATCAGCTTGGTCACAATCAGAGCTGTGAATCACTATTTATGACTAAGAGAGAAAGAGATGGATAGAGAGGGAGGAAAAAGTATAAAAATCTAGATAACAGTTTAAGTAAATCCATCGTATCCATCCATTTTACTGAGGCTGTGGAGTTGACCTTTCCTTCTCAAGAGTATGAGTATTTAAAAGACTAAAGAGTGACAGTTATGGTCAGCTAAAATGTATCCATGATGTGTTTTTAAAGAATTTTAAATGCTGTTAAATATATTTGTACATCATTGTAACTCATCATAACACAAAGTTTAACATCAGCCATTATAAATGCTAGAAAAACCACCACCATGTAATCCTACCAAACTGTACGATAACCAGACGTGTTGCAGAAAGAATCTGTTTAAATAACCTTTTTAAATCACAAATATTGTCACATCTGAGATGTTTTACCCAAAGCTGCTCTGATCTATGTATTTATATTAACAGTGAATCAGGGCAATATATTCATCCTACATTTTCACCCAACTCTGGGTCTTTCAGCTCACTGCAACACATCTTTATTTGACCATTTTTTTCATTTGGCAGACTCTGTTATACAAAGTGACTTACAAGGGAGGTACAAAGCAAGTAAAAACAACAAATCAGGGACAGTTTGGTGAGACATAAATGCCACATATGGAAGAATAGAGTTATTTTTAATACTTAAGAAGAATCTCAAACTGGCAAAAAAAAAAATCAGTGAATGTTCATTGTTGTTACTTCCAATTAGTTGGCATTCTTTAATATGTATGTGTGTTTGATGTTTTTTAGGCTGAATGAATTGAATTAATGAATTGTCAATGACTTAATACAGCTTTTAAAAGAAAAAAAAATTAACCACTTGGGAAACAAATTTCTCACTAATTTAAAAAAAAATACATATATTATATAATTTTCTGAATTCTTCATAGAGGCTGCAAACCTCGTCTGGTATTTTCGTTCCCTTGCCTTGGATCTCAGTATGGCTCCGTGTGTGCCAGACAGTGTGCTGCTGTGCTGTAAACTACTGCAACAGTTACAGCATACAGTAGATCCACGTTTGAAAGGCATACAGTGCCTTGTTTTCTTTCAGGGTACAGGTAACGTAAAGTTTTACTCCAGACAACTCGAGTGTCCCAAGTGTGAGTCTTTACGATATAATTACATGAAGATCAAACTATGTCTGCCGCCTTTGAGGTTGACTGCATATGCTATTCACAAGGTTTAAATGATCTCACCCACCTAAACACACAGTCTGTATTTTATTTTTCAATACTGTCAAAACTATTTTATAGTTGACCATGATGTAAAATTGTGTAGCTAATAGTGTGCAATGTTACTATAGTAGATAGTGAACTGCATGTAACCACATCCATATTTGCACTGATTTAAGTAATAAATTTACGTTTTTACTGTATTTTTTCTGTAGTTAACTACTGAAACTAGTTTCTGGAAGGCTGGTGTCTGACTGATGGATATTGCTTACCACACCAAAGCTGACATTTCTGCAGTTTCCTGTGAATAGTGTGGTATTACAGTATTATAATACTTTTATTTTGGTTTATGTATGACCTGTGAACAAGCTGACGCTTTCTGCAATAAATGTTTTTGGGGGGCATTTGACTTTTTTCTTATTAAATTTCATATTACATTTACATTGTCAATTTGATCAAAATAGTTCAAACTACTTTTAATATGTTTCAGTTAACCAAACTAGATTTTCCACTGGGCCAGCTTTACTATAGTTCAACTCTTTTATTTAATTGTTAGCTTTTAGAGAAACTTCCCCAACACTGAAAGTGTGTTACTGATTTTAAAAAGTGTTTTTCATTATTTCCTACGGTTATTTAGCCGTGAGTGCTGGCTGCAAATTGACATTAATACACAGAAGAATCAAATGAACCACTACTGAATCAATTTAGTTCTGTCTGAGTTACAGTAGTTAAAAGAATCATGCTTCTCTCCACTGAGGGAAGTGTCTGCACCGACCTCCTGTGAATATACTGTGGGCCGATTTACAATCATCACTGATATTTCGCTTTCATTATGCGCACTCAGGTACGTCGGACACATTACTGTCTATTACTGTGCCCTTGTTATTATCTCACCTTTGGCGCTAGTTTTCAGAAAATCACTTCTGCTCTAAGTTGAAAAGTGCTTAAAATAACTGTAATTTTTTACAAAGATATAAGCTGCAACTATAAAATGCTACACTTATGCTGATAATATCTGATATTTAACATGAATACAAGGCCAATTCTGCCCTTTAACTGTTTGCTGTCTGTTTCACTTATTTCACTGCATAGTAACATAGAATGTGTTTTGCGGACCCTTCTGTAATAACATGGGTAATCTGCATTGCCTCATAATGCTTCCTTTATATAGCATTACAGACTTACTGGCGCAAAGCACAACTTTTACTTGCATTAGACTAACATCTGTTCTTAGCTGATCTGCTCTAATTCTTGTCCATGGGGACACTTGAAAGCTCTTTTCTAATCTCATTAACTAAAAAAACATGAGTTAAACAAAAACCGCGCAAGTATAAAAGTGCAGGATCATAGTGTTTGTGCAAATTTTGATCATAAATACTCTGATGTTGGTCATATCATATCTGATAATATATTAAATAAAGAGTCAGCGCTTAAAGTAGTTAAATTATCAAAGAAAAAAGTTTAAGTCCTAACTTGTCAACCACAGGATGTTTTACAAATTCCTCAGACATGACCATATAGTTTGTCTGGAAAACATCTCAAAGTCTGAATAAGGCTTGATTTGTTGAGAATTCTTTGTATGGAGGTGCAGTCAGCCAAACCGTACTATAAACTGACTTTATTCCACATCACAGAAACATGTGTCCTGACCTTTCCATCAGGACCTTTCATTTATTTTCTAATACAGTTCTCCTTGTGAGTTACTCTGTTCTCATAGTCGTAGAAAAGGTCAAAGCAAGCACTCGTGTCTGATGTCTGTCTGCAGAATTAGCTGTGTCACCTTTAATTTTTCCAGAATCAGACCTCATCAGTCTTCCAAATCTCATTTGATTGTAGTTTATGTTTATTATTGATGCTGTATTAGAAGCAGCAGTCGTGTTGTTTATATGAATATGAAAGTAGTGAGGGCAATAAAAATGTCTTAGTTTAAATTTACAGAGGGGTTTCTGTCTCTTGAAACAAACTGTTTAATAAAAAGAGGAATTCTCCTAAGTAACTGGTGTTTGATTTTGAAAATATTTAAATATTTACATGTGATAAAATAATAGTGCACAAATATTTAGTAATTTAGTACTGTGTCACTTCAAACCAAGGGCACCAAAACAATAAGTCAGCATCGCTCTCCACTTGTTTCAGTGTGTAAAGCAGACAGAAAAGAAGTGCAGAGTGGTCTTCCAAAACACAGATGTTCCATTAATAACCTAAAAAAGGCAGGGGGTGGGGGGGAATGTGATTTTCCATTAATCAACAGTGGCAGAGCAAGCTCATTTGTATTGTTATGGAGTGAAATTCTGAATTTGGGACATAGTGAAGAAATGACCCCATTTTGCATGTGAACAACCTCTGAGAGGTGAGGCAGGGGTGGGGGGCTGGTGGGGCTGTCAAAGCAATCTTGATCGATGATGCTGCCTCAGATTATGAACACAGAATTAGTACATTAGGACTCATATGATAAATAGACCGACCATCAGCCAGTCCCCAAATCAACTCACAGAGCAGCTAGACAAATTGACTACACGCTCAGCGTAAGCCAGCGCGTTTCTACAAAACCTCTAAATAACCTGGTCAGGGTTACGCAACTGCAGCCAGTGTCAACAACACAGCCTAAAAATGAGGAGTGACCCAACTACCTACAATTATTGTAGGTATTGCAAAATTATGTAACAAATTCAATGGATTAATTTGCAGGGCAGCACTCGCCGTAGCGCAATAGCAACGTATCTTGGCAATGCTAACCTTTACACAACAGATGTTTGTATGGTGTCAGTTTTCATAGCTCATTAACTGGGTTGCACCAACGTTTTTAACAACCCTCTGTTGCAGTATAAATGACTCTACAAAAGAAGGATGCTTGATGAACAGTTAACAGGAAGTGATGGGGCAACCCACCCCAGCACTCCCAACTCCACCAACATAACACGTATCTCACAGAAATGACGTTTCCTCTGATATGACTCATATCAGAGAGATGAATGTGTACAGTTGTTGTTTGACTGCTATCACCTCACTTAGTTTTTGTTACACGTGCTGGTGGGACAGGTTACACCTTTAACATCGTTCTTTGTACGGCACCTGGAGTTTTGTGACCTTATTACCAACAGTTCTCTGCTCAAGTTTATCTTCAGCAGAAGTTAAAATAATTAAAAATGTGAGAGTGAAGGTTTCTTTTACCTTAACAAGTTTAGATTATTGCACAATACAAATGCAATTATTTAAATTAAGCTTTCATTGAAATAAATGAAGTCGCCTCTAGTTGAGTTGGCTTCTAAACGTCAGCAGTTCCACATTTGTTGTGGTCAGTGTCTAAAAAGCTGCACAGTGATGCGACTTAGTGTACTGTAGCTCTACTACTGTTGTTAACCTCCTTGAGATAATGAGGCACAGCGAGAGTGCCTGCCAGGATGAGAACCTCACTAGTCTGTCTGATCTATTCTGATAATTGGCTACAAACCCACATCTGAGTCTGACACTAGCTGATATACGGCTAGAAATGGGAAACTCGCTGACTGGCAGGGGCTATTTATGAACTCTTTCTTTAATCAGTGATAAACTGTGGATGCAAATGAATCTGGAGATCTAAGAAATAATGTAAAATCTAAAATCAACTACTAGAAGGCTATTAATAATAAAAATAATTATACATTTTTCCTACCCCATGATAATCATCTGGACCAGACAACACCGCCAAATGACGCAGTCTGGACGAATTCTTCATCTGGAAGGTATTTTAGCAAGACAGAGGGAAATGTAACTGTATTTATATACATGTACTCAATCATTAATCATCTCTCTCTTCTGCTGCTCTTCAATGTTAAAGTCATAGCTGATTGCTTGGAAAATACAGTATCCTAACAATCTTAAGTTTGTGTTTTCATCAGTGAGACACAATGAGGGAAAAAAAACAACAACGAATAGCTGATCTTGCTTTGTCTGTCTTTTTTTTTTTCTTGGATGTCAGTGTTTTAAATATTTCAGCTGCATGAAGAAAAATGTGACCTGTAGTCTGACCTGTAGTGTAGGTCTGAAATAATGTATCTTGAGTGTGTGTGTGTATGTGTGCACGTATGTGTGTGTGCCAAAACACTGGTACAGATAATAAACATTAGGCCTCGTGTGTTGAGGGTAAGTGCAGACCCCTGGCACCCAGCAAGACCCCAGCTCTGCTCCTTCCCTCCCCTTTAGCTGGCCCCTTCTCTCTCTGTAGGCAACTGAACAAAGAGAGGACCCAAACAATGGATCACTCTGAGAGCTGAATGGCTTTGTGGGTCAAGCACTAACCCCCCTCCCTCTTTGACAGAAACACAACCCACACTTGTTCTGCTGAAGAGAGGCTGACCCTCCCGGCAAAGAAATAATGAACGCTGGCTGGGCATTAAACTGATAAAACTACTGGGACTGGAATCAGTTTGGCAGACAAATCACCTCTGATGGCGTGAGGCTGGAGCCTGTCTTATGTCCTGTCTCTCCCTTCTTCATTACAAGTCTACTGTACACTGTCCAGGCATCCACGCAGCCATGTTAAGCTGCTCGGCGGAGTTCATACCTCAGGACGTGACCTCAGAGAGCAGCTGCCCGCTCTTTCTCCAGGCGTCGCTCATCTTTACTTCTATTTCATTTCTGTTTTGGTTCAAGGTTGTTTGAATTGATGTTACAAACAAAGACGCCATCGTGTGCAGCCAACTGAAAATGTGTTGGAGAGTTATTTGTTAGGCAAATGGACCGATCAACTGCCACAGGAGTTTCTGTTTATAAATAAAACTCCACCTATGACATCTCTCACAGCGTCAGGATCCAGCCAAGACATTTGCATGTTTCATAGTCAAATTAGTTAACAATATGTTTGCAAATCATCTTTAGTATATTTCTTGATCCTTCTTCCTGGAATTTCTTAGCATCTGGAATTTCAGTCAACGACATTATTAATGACTTTACAGAAACATGGAGAATTTGTGTTCAGCTGCTTTGTTGTGATTATCTGAAGCTTCTACTACATTATTCTGCTGTTTCTTTCATGGCTGTTAAAATGCACCATCTGGTACTGTGAGGTTAAGGAATTATTTTAATGTTATGAATTATGTGAGAATGCAATTAGATCCAGGTCTGTTCTTAGTCAGCATAAGGAACGATAACATAAAACTTAATTATCCCCATGGGGACAGTCGGTAAGATCATCATCGCTTACTGATCCTTGTCTTCTCTTTTTCTTCTGTCACTTTAACTTTGCTCCCTCCTGGATCGCTGTTTAACTGCTGCATTGTGTATTTGAGTTGCTGTCAGCTTTGTATATGGGTGCCGTGACACTTCTATGTGGCTCAAACGGTGGTTTTACAGCTCGCCGTCTGCATTGGCAGCTGAGGTCTAGAGGCATGCAAGCTGTTCAGTCTTTCACCTTTGCTCGCAGCCCCTCCCCCAGGTCAGCGGCCATACATTAGATCAAGCTGGGCCTCACAAGGTTGAGGAACCGGTGCCAATCACGGCGCAATGCAGCATTAAGCACATATTTTTATGTCTCATTTCCATCTGTGTTTGTTTTAATTACTGGCTGTTGTTAATAATTTAATTATTATAGTTATTACCTAGCATTTTCTGTATAATCTGCCATTTAATTATATGCTGGGAAAACCTGCTATTAGTAAAATAAACAACATATTGCTGTGACATGCAGTTGTGGATGGAAAACCAATCTTAGATTTTGGTATTTTTAATAACAGGTTGTTGTTGTTGTTGTTGTTGTGGACGTACTGCCTCCTGTTAACAGACTGGAGCATAAAGGCGCTATAACTGAGATAATTAGTCAAATAGTCAATTAGACAGAAAATTGAGGAGCTGCAATCACTTTGAGTAATTTTAAAGCAAAAAAAAACAAAACAAAAATAGCGTCTCAAAAGTGAATATTTGTTCTCTCTAGATATGTTTGTCCATATTAAAGGAAAACAGTGGATGGAAGTACATTTGAATAAGTATTGTATTTAAGTAACAATTTAGTTTTATCGCATGTTAATTTAATTCACTAATGCGTAATTTAATAACACAATGCCTTTTTTATTTTACTATTCTAATTATTTCTTCATACTTTATTAAACCAAGTAGACTTAGCTGATGATATTTGCGAACTTCTAATTAATTACAAATTTGAATGCTGGGATTGTAATTAAGTATTTTGTATATTGTGGTAGTAGTACATCTACATGAATAATACTGTAGTAACACTGTGGTAATCAATTATCTTTTAGAAAAAAGTTCGTTCTTCACAGGTCAGGTGATAGCAAAACTAATCACAGCCCATAAAACAGTAAGCTTTTCATGACAACTGGGATATACAGTATAAAGAAGTAGTATCAGTATGCAGTTCCTGGATAGCCTGTGTGTATCTGTACCTGCGTGTGCTTTAGACAGCAGTCAGAGACTCTATGGCTCATTTGCCTCTGTTCGTGAACCCCGAGAATCGACTGTGTAAAAGAATCACCCTCAGCTTGAATCTATTATCACCTGAGCTGTTTCAAGACTGCTAGGCCCACACACTGAACGCCTCACATTTAACCCTTTCCCCGTCTCGCTGCTGGATGGCATCCCATTTCCCTGACTATTACAGAGAGTAAATGTTTTCCTTCGCCCTCTCCAATGAGTAATTTTTGGTGTTGAACTTGTCTATAACCTTTTCCTACCCCCTTTTGTTTGGCTTTTGTTTGGCAACAGCTGTTATCATGGATTTCTTTCTTTCTTTCTTTCTTTTTTTTTTTTTTGGTCAGCTGTGATTGCTCCGGGCAAAACAGGAGCAGATGGTGTTTTGCTATGCATGAATGGAGCGTTAGAGGAGTTGGACTGAATAGGCCAAGATTTGAATGGTGTCTACACAGCACCTGCCTCTTGTAGCAGCAGGGACATCCTAGTGGCATGATCTGTCTTGGCTTCTCTGCTGTCGTAAGGGATAAAAGAAAGAAACTGAGGGGGAACCTTGTTGGGTACTGTCCATATTCATTGATTTTCCTGCAAGTCGTGGCATAATGTGGTGTACAGTCAGTTTGAGTTAATTGGATGTGACACAGCATGCATGTGTAATCTATCACTCTAGTCTCCTGGTACACTTTATCGGTTTTGTTGCCATAGAAACATGTTGGCTCTGTAATAGCCTATATTAACAGGCTAAGTAAGTTGCAATAAAAGGCAATTTCTGAGTTGGGATCCTCTGCTGAACACAAAGCCTATAAAATACAGATGAAATAAATCGGAAAGTGGCAGTGGGGGGAGAGCGAGCTGGATTTTACATTCTTAAATCAAACAAAGTCCAAATAAAAAGAAACTGCTATCGTTTTCATGCAATGCAGGGACATCTGTCAACCTCTGGGGCATGATGATCTGTCACAATAAAGAAAGCTATCTCAAATCACTGACAGCTTGCTGTGCATTTTTATACTCAAAGCTACTGTATAACTCAACGGCAAATAAATGCTCCAGATGCATTTGCTCTGCTAAATACTGACAATGCACAATACCATACTGAGCTAACCATAAACCATCTGAAACAAACCAGCTCCTCATTCATTCACTGGTGTTATTGTTACGGTGACAACTGCTTCCAATAAACAGTTTTTCTTTGGGATTTAGATGTTTATTCCATGACCTTTATGATGTTGACAGCAGCATAATAACGGTTTGCTTATCTGCCCTTAGTCTAACCTGTACTCATTTGCACCGTATATACTTTAATATATAAATGAAAGGTAGTGTTAGGTAGTATAAAAAATCCTCATTCAAAGTTAGTACTACAAATATGTAAAGAACAATAACAGTTCTCTGTTGGTTATGATTCAATTCGATTCGATTGTATGTTTTACTATTATCCACCATGGAGGAGTTAGAGAGTGACCAGTGTAAATGCAAGAGGAAATTAGATCCAGAGGAGGTAAAGTTGTTTTAACTGGGAGAAGCAAATAATCACTTTGATAAGCTACAGCAACAAAATCTCAGTATTTAAAGGAAGAAACATTTTATAGAAAGATCGCTCCTATAACTCTCGGGAAACCAACAACAGCATAAAAGTCACGTTTGGCCTCATTCAGTGGTCCTGGTTGAGCAGAAAGCAGAGTCAGCAGATCACATTGGGCATAACGCCTGCGCACACACATATGAGCATATCTTCCACTCGTGTGTGAATTAAACATAAGTCCTATTTTTAGAAGGCAAAACCACATACGAACAGTGTCTTTCAACTCAGTTGTGCAGTTTTGGGTTAAGTCCTTCTTAACAACTAGCTGATCCAAATATTTTAGGACTCTAGGACTTTGTTTTGCATCTATGGTCCAAGACGTGTGTATGTCAGCTGTGGATGTGCCAAATTTTAAGGCGCGATGACGTGCTGTAATTAATAAAAGTTCATAGTAGAGGGGCCACAGTAACTCATTTGGGGGGTATGATCCGTGAACCCCTCCCCTTAACACTGTATTCCATAACTCACCCGACAGCTCCAAAAAAAAGTTTCTCTTAATCATTTCAAATACATTAACAGGAGTGGTAAACACACATTTTGAAAGCAGTATGTAATTTCTCCTTTGCATCCTACTCCCCCAAAATAACACCTGCCTCCCATGTGCATTGCACCTGCTTTTCAAAGGTATTAAATTCAGATGCAATCCCATTGCGTTTGTATTTGCATTGTTTTCTCCCTGTGTTGTGTGTTTTTTCCACAGCGTGCGCTTTTTTGCTCATTTCAGAAACCTGCTCATTTTATTGCTCATTGTGCACCTTTAGTAGATCAGCTCGTGTTGTTTCTGTGGGTGTTATCAAGTTTGCACATGATTTGGTACATACAAACCTTTAGTATATCATAAAATTATTTACAGACAGTAACAGCTGCACCACTTCTTCAGGCACTATTAAACATATACATTCAGTACGAATCCTTGCATTACATGGTCGAAGATGCCTGTTTCTTTCTATATAAGAAGGGTGGAGACAGAAGTGTGATAGTGTAGCTGTGCACAGACTGACAGAAGTCAAAAGAGAACAAAAGAGGGACATAAGCCTGGGCTGAATCACGTGTCACTGAGGCAACATCATGGGACAGAAATCCAAGAATGAAAATGTGTGCATGTTAGACGAAGAGGAAACAAGAGACGTTTTTATGTGATTATTCATACTTTGCTCTGTAGAATAGAAAAATTACATTTGCTAATAAAGAAAAAAAAGTAACCTTAAATTAAAATAAAGTGTTAATGCCTAATTCATGGATTTAGACAAGGTTAACAGAAAGCTTTTGTATAGTAGTATCATAATATTTATACTAGCCCCTATGAATGTTGTATTTATTTTGCTTGGAGGCATCGTCTGTGGCTCTCCTCTAGTCTGGCAGGTCAAAAGTTCTCTAAACAAATGTTGCCATTGGTCAGATATGTCAACAGTCCAGTCAGCCAACAGCCCCCCCAAAACAAAGTTCACCATTCATCTCAGAGGTCAATAGTTTTCTCCACGAAGCTCATCATTGTAAGGTCAAGAATTCCTTAACTGTAGTCAGCCATTTGACTGGAGGCCTGGTAAGGCTTTGGACTTGTAGGGTCAGCTGTCTCTGCAACCCCCCTGGACCAGGTCTTATCAGCCAAAATGCCTGTTTTTTTTTTTCTTCTTTTCTTAAAGAGACAAAGTTTAGTGTCAGAGCAGAGAGGCAGGTCCTGCATCTGTGACCTGGCTCCAGACTGTGAGATTGGCTGCAGCGTGGGTCTGATGGTCAGATGGTCAGTGTCAGCAGGGCTTTTGTTATGCTCATATTGTATCTGTGCGCTGAACGGGAAAACAACAAAAGAGGCAAATAAATCATTAAAATACAGAAGCCTTTAGCTTCCACATCTGACTCCTTAGTCATCCTCGGCACTGTGCCGAGCAACTGACCTCAGTAGGGAGGAGGAGGACAATTAGGTCACCTCATGATTGCATTACTCAAATGACATATTAATGTCATAGTGCCCTTTATGCATTTCATCAACGTTAGTTAATGATGAGGACAGAGAGAAAGAAGAGCATGGGTGATACTGATTGCTTCACGCTTCTATGGTCATATCATGTCTCACTCAAAAATATTTATCTTACAGAGACAACAGATAAAGTCTGCTGCATAAAACAGGTGACATTTATTTATTCACCTATTCAAATTAAAGCAGACCCCATTATAGGAGGAGTAGTGAGTTATCCTTGTAAATTATCTGTGTGTGTATATCGGTGTTTTGAAAATGTCTGTAACCTTTTTATTGCAGAGTCCCATAACTCCAACCCTGGCTGTGAGATATTTGTACACACAGTGACCGCAGTACTGAGGGGTTATGGAATAACAAGGAGCTCCATGCATTATTAATGGGCTCTGCTGTGAATCTGTTCAGAATAATAACAGCGATTTCCCAGAGCCTCATTACTGTGTGTTTTTAAAGCATGTGTTTGGTATCCATGGACACCCGCTCTCACATTCTCCTCTTCTCCCCCTGTGTTGAGATTCAGGTCATGCACGGCACTTGCTGTTTTTAATTTTCATTTCATCATAAGCACTTTAAGACTGTTGCCAGTGCTTATTTGCAGTTTTCCTGCAGACCTCTTCACTCGGGCTTCTGACAGGACAGATGCTGCAATTAATCACGGCAGAGAAATGGGCATCGTTTCCATACCGAGCCAAGGAGCCAATCACCGCAGCAGCAGCAGCGACAGGCCTCGCCCCACATTACAAATGCTTTCCTAAAATGAACTAATTGAAAACTAACCAATATATGAAAATTTTATCAGGCTGCTATCACAGAAGCACAGGAGCATTTTCTCTCTCCTAATTTGTAACTAACATTAACCCATGTTTAAAAAGTCTCAGCTGCCTTTGGAAAAAAAAGACCCTTCTCTGGGCCAGTGGATTCACAGCCTATTGTGAAGATATGATAATTATTGTTTGCCTGCCTTCCCTCCCCCGCTCACCATATTATTCAAGGGAGCTCAGCAAACCCCTAGGGATGTCTTGGAAATGAAGCGATTTTGAAGGGAGTAAGAAAGAAGCAGAATCCAATGCACTGGTGTGTGAGAAGGGGACTGTTATTGAGACAAGTACCAGTTACATGCTGACCTTGCCCAGTATCAACACTGTTTTTACACACAGTTACAATGGACTTCCATTCAAATCACTGAGAAACAGCACGCAGTATAATAATGCCAACATGAATGCTCATATATCCCTGCACAGCATTTTTTCTTCTTAGAGAATTATTCCATAGAAAACATACAAATTTATCTTTATGTATCTTGTAAACAACTGAGTGCTATGAATATTTATCAGTGTGTTTATTTTCAATAGCTAACACGGAGACAGGAAATACCTCATGAAAATTATGGCTAATATAATGTTAGAAATAAACCAAATCCTTCAAAAAAATATTTGTGATTGATAGTTTAATTTTGAACAGAGACAGAAAGAAATATATAATACTTCATACAAAATTATGGCTACTATCATATTAGTGATGGAATGTCTCTGGATTCGTCTTCATTGCAGAAAACTCAAACGTTAAATTACTTTTCCTATAGTGAGCTGAGAACAAATTTTCAAGAACTCCATACCGATATGCATTTATTCTATGGACAGTTTTCAAAAGCAGTTGGCTCGAAAGTAAAATACAAACAAAATTAATTGCTGCTATTGTAACTCATAAAAAAGTATAAAAGAGCAGAAATGCACTATGTGATATAGCAATCCACAGGTCATTTAACAATGTTTTAATTAAAGCCTCACATATTAAAACTTTACAACAGGTGATATGAAAAATGTACATCATTTTCTTTTTTTTCAGGGACGTCTGTACAGCTGGCAAAAATACCTCCAATGCCTTTTCAGTTGGCTTTGGCAGTGCAACAAAACTGACTCTGCTAGTTTTCTTTTTTTCATTTTTTAAAACAACGACAGTATCGAGGAGAAGAGTAAAAATACATCACTCCCCAAACCATCTGCCTTCATCTGCAAATTTGTATTTACCATAAAATATCCCTTTTGTTACACAAAATAAAAACATAATTTAATTGTTAAACATCTGAAGTAAAAACAAATAGATTAAAGAAGAATTTTTGGGGCTTTGCCAGTTACACACTTTTGGGCAAATCATCTGGAGGGTAAATTACTGGATAAAGGAGGTCTCGCCTCTCCCCACTCTACAAAACATGTACAGCAGATTACAGCTACAGTTTGATGATGTGATGACATAAATGATTTATGGCAGTTTCTGTCTCATTCTGTTCAGTCATTCAGTCAGATCTGCAGCACAAGACCGTTTATTTTCAGTTCCCCTTATTCTTCAAGACATCGTCTGCATTTGTGAGATGTTTTAAATGTGTTCAAATATCACTGGGCCTCCAACATGTGATGATTTGATCAATGATTTCCTCCATGCCATTGTTGAACAGTTACATCTGTGAGAATGATTGGTGAAAGAGAAAGGTTTGAGTAAAGAAAGTCTTGTTATATACTGGCCAGTGTGGGAACAAAGACTGATGTGTGGGTTACTGGTTTCCAGCAAGGTTCCTGTGAGTCATTCAGTCCAGGCAAGAGCTAAAGAGAGATAAAAATCCTTTTGTTGGAACGCATTCAAAATGTCCTTTCACTGCACTGAACTGACCACTCTGGCCTCATAAATAAAGCTTTATTGTTAAATAAAACAGTGAAAGACACACGTCTTTCAACATGTTGTGTGCCCAGTCAGTTTAAATTCACCACTGAAAGACCTCACAAACAAATTAACAATCACTGAGCGCTCGCCCAAACTGGTTTCTGTCATAGCTCAGCCTATTTTATAGACAAAACCCCAACTAACATGTTTACCTCCTGTACACGCGTGTGCATATCCGTCTATAACAATGGACAAGTTCTTTGTATAACATTCTAAATCTTACACACTTCTTAAGTGCAACATAGAAAAGCAACATGGAATGATGCTTTTATTCTATTCTTGTTCTTTGAAATAGGATTTCCATTTGGCTCAGAAAATGCTGACCTGGGACAGGACCTGAGCATGGGCCTGGATTTGGGAGGGGTGTGGCTGCTGCTGTGGGGCTGGCTGGGGGCTTCCAAGTGATGCAGAGCCTCCAACTGAGTGGGGTGTACTGGGAGAATGCTGGGGGGGAGAACACTGGGATTGGTGCTGCTGCTGCTGCTGCTGTTGTTGTTGCTGTTGTTGCTGCTGCTGGAGATGTTGCATCTGCTGCTGATGCAGCTGATGCTGCAACTGCATGTGTTGCAGCTGCATCTGCTGTTGCTGCTGCTGCTGCTGATGTTGTTGTTGTTGCTGTTGCTGCTGCTGCATGTGGTGCTGCTGCAGCTGTTGCTGGAGGTGGTGTTGGAAATGCTGATGCTGCATCTGCTGCTGGATCTGCTGGTGATGCATCTGCTGCTGCTGCATCTGATGGTGCTGGAGGTGCTGCTGCATCTGCTGCTGCTGTTGCTGCTGCTGGAGCTGCTGCATTGCATGTTGCTGCACCGGTTGCATGGGTGGGCTCATCTGAGACACCGCAGTAGACTGGGTTCCCGCCACCATAGCCCCTCCAGCACCCATCTGGCCAAGCAGCTGTGGTGGCATCCCGGGGGACATGTTCTGGTGGGAAACAGTGACTGAGGTCACAATCTGACTGCCCCCTAGTCGCATCTGCAGAGGTTTCGGGGCAATGGCCCGTGGTAGGGCTTGTTGGAGGGCCTGGGAAGCTGATGCCATGGAGGGGTGCTGATTGAGGGGTGAAGGCAGCACTAAGCCTGGGGACAGGCTGGTAGAGGCCAGTGTCTGCTGCACTGAGCGGATAGTCTGGGCCTCAGCTGATTCCGCTGCAGCCTGGACGGAGAAAAATTATTCAAAATAAATAAATCAAGCAATCAATAAAGCTATAGTTTTCACATTTGGTGAAGTTGACATGTTCTAGACCTAAAATAGCTTCATTTTCTTCTGTCATTACAAAAGTTTACAGTGGATTTTATACTACAAAGAAATCTGAGAAAGATTATTCACTTTTCTGCCAAATTTGCACATTTTTCAGGTAAAAAAAAGAAATTGTTTCTCACCTTGGAAACCAGGCTAGCACGGTATGCAGCGAGGGCTTTTAAATATTCTTTCTTGGCAGCTTCCGTTTTGCTTTTGTAAACCTGTGATGATACAAAGGTATGTGTGAATGGACAATTAAGGTGTCTTTATAGTAGATAACAATAATTCCTGTTAGGTAACACACAGACCATACATATTTTACATATAAATAAATATATATATATATATATACAGTACATATGATTTCTGTATGTCTGTTAATTTTGGCACTGTACTAACTATACTTCGTCTTACCTGCTTCTGCTCCTCCCCCAGACCATCCCACATGGAGGCAACAATCTTGGACACTTCTCCGAAGGTAGCATTAGGATTCTGACCCTTGATGGCCGCCTGGGTGTCTCTGAAGAACAGGGCATAAGCTGACACTGGCTTCTGAGGCTCATTGGGATCCTTCTTCTTCTTCTTCTTAGGTGTCTTGGGCTTCTTTGTGGGGTCTATGGGGGCTGGCCGCTTCTCTCCAACGACCTGCAATTATAGCAGTTGTCGACATTTACAAAAAAATCTTTTACATGAGCAGATTCACTCCATACAATAACACAACTGTACAACTAAAACCTCTTCCTCACCCTGTTGCTGTCGTCCTGGTCATCTTCGTTTATGGAGCTGGAGGGGGACGGTGTGGCGGACTTGCTGGCAGGTGGAGATGGGGAAGTGTGGGTAATGTTGGGTCCTGCCATGTTTAGGCTCAACTGTGCATTGAGTTGGGATTGGTTGATGGTGGTCAGTTGATTCCGTGACATGATGCCATTAGGGCTGTTCATGTTGATGATGGACTTCATCACCATGGAAGGGTTAGGTGGATACTGGCGAAGGTGGCCTGGTCCCACATTCTGTGAAAGAAAAGCAAAGACAAGAGTTGATGAGTAAGTTATACTGTAACATCTGAAGTAATATTTTACTGCTCTGTGTCCCTCCGCTGTCACTTCATTTCTCAAACTCAACATATTCTTTCTTTCTTAACATATTTTTTAACATATTCTGTACTATATAACACCCTGCTGCCCATTGCATGAAGATCATGAAACTGTATCCTTTTACCACAGACCAAATCAGGTCATTTGATTCTGTAAATTGTTATGTGGCAGATCACTTGTCAAAATGTCTTGGGTTTTAAATGTCTGTCTGTAATATTACAGGCCATGATAAATTATCTTGACACCAGAGAAGCCAACTTTATAAGCCAGTAATAGATGCCTACACAGTTCAGTTGATTTTTTTTCAAACTCTATTGTATGGAAATATGTGACACATATTTTAGCACCTATATATTTTAGTGTAATTCAACTTTAAGGTTATAATTTTGTTTGATAGATCCTTTGATAGATCACGTTTGATAACCAAAAAGTGGAAAAAATCATTCTATATATTTTATACTCCATAAATCAACCAGCTGAAGGCATTAAGCTTAAGAACTCTGGACAGATACCCCTCCTTCTACCATCCAGGGTGTAATGTAATAACATTTTAAAAATCTCTTTTGCTTTTTTTCCTGGCAAAACCTTCTGTTCCTGAAAGAGTGTTAGAAAAGGTGTGGGCAACATGTTTGCATTGATTGTGGTAAGGATGAAATTACGAGACCTGCCAGCTCCCCAGAGGGAAGACTGATCAAACAGCACAGCAGAGCTGACATGGAACAGAGGAGGGGACACGAACACAACAGAAAAGGTGATTTGTTCTCCCTAGGTACATCCATCTGGTATTCAGTAGCACAAACTCAATCTCTCCCAACATCAACACATCATAAACCCACGCACCTGGCTTTATTGAAAGAACCTTATGAATGCCCGTCTTCAAAAACAATATTGTAACACCATTTCAGACAGAAACATATTGGATCTACAATCCATTTCTTTCTCATATGCCATGTCTACTGCTTATCATAAATACAATCTATGAAGTGAGAGCAGACTTATATTTACATGTGCCAGGAAAATTCTGTGAAAGGTGAGGTGAAGGTGGGGAAGAAATTGAAGATATATTGTTGTGATTCTTAAAATATGGAAGCTTTCAGTTTTCTTGCAAATAAAAGCTGCAGTAAACAAGACTATGACCAAATGACTGTGATTTACATATATATCTGCAACCCGCCATGTTCCAAGTGCTATTGTCATCTTCATTACTGAGAACACGATGGCTCGCAGTTTGCTCTCTGCTCGCTGCGAACATCAAAGATGTGCACACTGAGCTCATTAGTCGTGGCCATCTGTATAATAACACTTTTGCTCAATCCCAATGATGCAGTTTTGACTTAGAGCAATGGCCCATTCTGCCATTTATTTGGAATATGGTCATTTCTTCTAAATGGGCTTTGGAAGATGTGAATTTTTCAAAATATACACTGATGACCGCCGTTAAACACTTAATCATATCACATTCAACAGCACGCTAAATGTCTTATGTCACCACATATTATAGCAATAATTGGAGTGGCAGCAATTTTGCTGCTCACTTCATGTTACAAAAGAGCGATGACAGTTATGTCAGTGGAACATCAGCTTTAGCACATCTGATTTGAATGAAAAGATAACAACTAATAACATACTACTGGAAGAAATCATCTTAAGTAACAGTTGCCTTGATTGTGATGTTGTATGAATGTAGCGCTAGGATGTTTATTTATGTCCCTCTGCCTTCTCATTTGCATTTTGATTACAGTATTGTCAGCACTCACAGCAGACATCTAACTAGATATTTTGATAGTCATCGTAAATCTGCAAATAAGTCCTTATCTTGAGTACACAGTGGCCAGATGTGCCCTCCTTAGTCAGGTTGTGGGTGTATCTAGGAGATCTTCTCTCTAATCAGCAAAGGTTTTTTTTAATGTAAATTCAGTTTGTAATATTCCCCATTGTGTTGCTTTTAATGTGAAAGATGAAATAGCTGGCAATAACATAATGCTGCCAACAATATGAAGCAAAAAAGGAAAAAAATTGCTTGTTTTGTAGATTACTGTTGGCTGGGTCCACTTTTAACACAGCAAACACTCCACACACAGCCACATAAAGCATTCTGAAAACTAGCAGATGAGAAAAAAATAACACTCATTGACAATGTGTCAAACCCTTTCCACAATAAACACATGCCAATAAACACAGCAGCTGGACTTAGAATGCAATATTAAGCATTCACCAAAGTGATAAAAATCTCTACACCGATGTCAGTGAAAGCAGGCTCCAGTCTGTTCTTAAAGATATTGGAAATCAGAATTTGGGGTGCATTTATGAACAGTGGCACCATGTGCTAAACTATAACAGACTGAAAAGAATGTTAACAAGTTCAATTTCCATTCAATCAATGCCAGAGCTCTTGGAAATGTTCCATGGCAGGAGAGGGGTAAAATCATCTATATGGTAATTATAAGGATGAATCCCCCAGTAACTTTCGCCAGCATGAAAGGTCAGTCCTATTAAAGATAGTTTATCAGTGCTTTGCACATATTCCTTTACTCTGCTTCTATATGGGTACATCATTTTATTTTTTCCTTCCATTTTCTGTAACCTGCTGAAGTCTGTGCTTAAGCCAAATGAGAAAAATGGAATTTTGAATGCCAGTAAAGGCTATAATAGCATGAAGATAAATTGTTTTTCTTTCCCCTGCCCTGTCTCAGGCAAACACACTTGCTCTTTCTCTCAGTGGTGTGCAAACACAGTCTGTCTATCTCCCCAACCTCTAACCCCGACTTTAAAACAAAGCTCTCCTGCTCCCCCCCCCGTTCTGCAAGGCCAGTAGGTTCCCTCCCCTTCAGCCGCTGACCCATACCCTTTTTCACCATTTCTCCTGATGCATTATGGGTACCTAAAATTTGTCCAACATGACATCATTTCATTTTGAGAGCCTGAGAAAAGTAAATTACAGACTCAATCATGTAGAAGGTCAAGCGGAGACTTCATTACAAGTATTGCATGCCTGCATGAGTATCTTTCATTTCTGACTGACCCAATATGTCACAATACCAGTCTGTTGAGAGAGAAAAGAAAAAAAGAAACAGAGCAAAAAAAAATCCACTCTCTTAAATTGATGTACAACTCATGTCAGTGCTTGGAAGAGAGATAAGAGGGAAGTGTGGAAAAACATGCTTTCTGCAACAGTGCTCACATTTTCCATTTGATTCAGGATATAGTGGTTTCTGACCAGTCAAAACTGAGGGTATTATGCTCACAGGCAATCTCCACAGAATCAAGGCATATCAAATCATCTGAACAACAAACTACATATGGCTTTTTCAGCGTCACTTTCATCTTGCATGATGCATGTGGCCCAAAAACGCTATTTTGGATTAGATATTAGCATATCTTTGCTGCTGTAAAGCTAATGACATGTGAAGCAGCTAGTTGGTAATGAAAAATACATAATGCATCACCACATAGTGGAAAATGTAATAAGACAGCAGGGCTCATATCCCCTAAATATTGATTTTTACATCTAATACAACTAGTAGACTACTGTAGGTTTTCAAATCCAATCATGGAGGACACAGAGCACTCAGTACATGCTTACATGTGTCAAGAAAAACCTAAAATGTGGTGAAGGCACCAGGTGCTTTTTGAAATAGAACCCAGAGACCCTTGCTGTGCAGGAGGGAGAAAATCGAGAAGAAATTGTGAATAAAGCAATACTGGCAGCTCTAACTCCAGTACTATTTGGCACTATTGAATCTCAATCACAAATCAGGAGGACAC
This sequence comes from Ctenopoma kingsleyae, assembly GCA_032353495.1. Taxonomy (NCBI): domain Eukaryota; kingdom Metazoa; phylum Chordata; class Actinopteri; order Anabantiformes; family Anabantidae; genus Ctenopoma; species Ctenopoma kingsleyae. The sequence goes on along the minus strand of JAUBNQ010000017.1, from coordinate 21,876,629 downwards.
ATGCTGGGAGACAAAAATGAGAGTCAGAAGCTTGTTAGGAGAGCAGATTAAATAAATAATGACTTCAGATTCTGGGCTTGCCAGGCACACTGCAGCTGAAAAAATGTATTTCTCTTTGTAGAAGCCCAGCATCTGTGGCCAATTTGCAAGACATACGCTGAACATTATGGGGAGAGGAATTAGCAGAACACTTGGCAACGCAATGACATGGAAGAAGCTTTTGAAAATAGCCCAGGTATATTCACTGGTTGGGTTTCTCATTAAGTCGTGATAAGAGACAGGCGTTCATACACACTAAATATTCTCCGCCAGTAAGATAGCACAGAGAAAGAAAACCAAGACAAGGGTTTGGGAAATATGAGCCTGGTGGCTTGATGAAAAATGTAATTGCAATAGTGCACGGTTTATTTGTTTGCCCCTGCAGCCATAACAAATAACACAGAATGTAATCATGTATATAAGGTTGTCATTCCTTTATCAGTGTGCTGACAAAATGACAAAACACCCCTCTTAGGGCCTTCGTAAATCATTGTCTCTGTATATAGAATGCAGCTCTGTTACTTATCTCATTTAAAAGTTGCGTTCTCTTTTCATGGCAAAGATAACACCACAGATGAATAGAATTTCTATAGGCATTGTCACAAGACTTTTGGGGATCAAGCCCATTTACAGGAAAAATGAAGGGCCACCACAAGCCTTCTTGCAGTACAATGTGTGATGACTGATAACGAGTGAGTAGTGTGCAGACGACAATGCCACGAGGCAAAGAGCAGAAACCCACATTCTCCCCTCAGTTTTTAATAGAGTCCCCGCACAATCAGAGACATGAGCCATGCAAATGGTGTTAAAGAGGAATAATGTTTGAGAATCAAATCTAATCCTCCAGCAAGTCGTGAGAACAGTCAGGAATGTAATTGTGTCAAGGTTCCGTTTCTTCCAGATGTAGAAAGCTTAACTGACCATGAAATGAAAATTCTTTAGGCAAAAGCCTTCTGGGGCTCACTTACTGTATGAGGCGGAGATATTTTAAAGGCTGCAATTATTTCACATGCCAGAAGCATGGAGGCAGAAAAAAGAGCTGTAAAATTTTATAGCCCCTTCCCATATGGAATGTAAATAAATATCTGTAATATCAGTGTGATTCAACAAATGTGTTAGAAAGAAAGAGGAGAGGCAGGGGGTCTAAAACACATTTCATTTATTCACACAGTTATAATGATCATGGCACCTCTTCTGTGCTTTGTGGTTCACAAAGAAAATTCAGCATCAATATCATTGTCTCTCCACTCATGCCTTTGTCCTTTCCTTTCTTTTACTCCTAAATGAATCTCCCATTTCTGTAATAGGTCTGTAAGACAACTAGTCAGCCAGTGACATTTCCATTTCTCCTCCTCAATGCTTCTATGATTGTGGCATTTCAAAATGCCTTTCCACTCTGAGACAACAATCTATAGCACATAACCGTATCAACATAAATAGAGTGATTACTTTGTCTACTGTTGCATGTTTTACCATGTGCATCAGAGGAAAGGAGGATTAAGGTAAAAATATGGTGGTCGAGACCTCACTGGGAGGGCCATTCGCTACAACCCGAAGACAAAGCTCATTCTAAACTCTGCACAAGGCATGTGTCTTTTTTGAAGACTTTGTGTGACATTGGACAGCAGCATGCATCAGCATTTACAGCAGAAAAAAAAGGCTTGTGGAGGCAACGTGAATTAAATATGAGCATGTGAAACTCTGGCACTTTAGGGTCCCATTTTCACTCTCCTTCTGGGGTTGAATACACTTTGTACTCTAACACCTGTGATCTATTCACATCTGCTCACCTTACAGAGAGGGAGCATCCATGCTCGCTGTGCTTTTTAAAAAAACCCTCACAGTAAGTAACATAATATCATGACATTTACTGAATGTGATCATATACCTCCTGTGTTGTAAACAAGGCCAGATGCTGTGCCAGATGTGCTGACAACAGGAGATGTACAAAAACTGTGAAGGTGACATTATGGTTCCAGTAAAATGGCTCATTTAAGGACTGTATGCATTGATATCAGGGGTCTCACTTGTATATACTTGTAAATCATATCTCTTAGTTTAGCTACCACATCTGGAGGCGCAGCTACAGCTAAGATACATACTCGAGCGGTGCTAGTGCAGAATTTTAAGTGTTGACAAATCCATTCTGCTATTGCAGAAGACAAAGACATTTTTTTGGTTTACAAGTGGTACATAAACATAACAGTGCTCACCACAGGTTGGCCGTTATTGACAGACACCCCTTCCTGGTCCATCATGTTGCGTGAGATAGTAATAGAGGGCAGATCCAGGCTCTGAGGGGGAAACTGAGGGATTAATGGACCCCTTTGTGGAATAGGGGGCTCTGGCATTCCTGGAAACGGTGAATCCACTTCGGACAGGCTCAGACCAGACTCCGTCTCAGGTGGAGGCGTAATGGGAGGAATCTCAAACTCCTCGTCCCCCAAGCTGGGCGTATGAAAAGTCTAAAAAAGAAAGAATGAAGAGGAAAGTCGTGAAATCCATAAACACAATGCATTTGCTCTATCAGGAACATGCTGGAAGGAAACCTTCAGGGATTAAAACAGACAACGTTGTTGAAGACAGTGAGTGTTTTAGTAGGGTGGTAATACACTTGTCTGTAAGTGCAGTAAGATGTAACATTTTCTAAACCTATTAAAGTCCACTTTGAGGAAAAAGAAGGAAAAAGTCCAGTGAGAAAGAAGGCGTGAAAAGCAAAAATATCAAGCGGCAATCACGGGAGAGAGAGGATATATGATAAAAGCCCTTAATCTTAGGGATGGAAGATGTTGAGTTGAAGTGCAATGAAAATACATGTCACACGTCACAGAGAGATGGGTTTAAAGAACATTTTCAAAGATTATTACGCTTGGCCAGAAGTGTTTCTCTTTGTTCCCCTTGCCTGCACCCTTAAATCTGCTCATCAAACAGCCTAACCCTTCTGCCTTTCAAATTAAAGCTTTTGGTCACACTTAATTTGCTTATGTGCCTTCTTGGAGATGGGACTGTTCACCTACTTGGGTCTTGTTTTCATCTGCGCAGTGCATTAAGCTACTCTCTGGAGAACTAATATATTCATATCCTCACAATGACCACATGCCAGGTCCACACAAATGCAGCTGAACACAGGGCCAAACAGTATGCCGTCTGAGGTGCTGGGCTTGGCTGCTGCAGTTACGTTATTGAAAACCTCCTCAAAGCATGGGTCTCTTACTAAAAGTGACATGATTTAAACTGCTACATGTAGCATGGCTTGACATACCATTTGAAAGCTCAGTGGCACAGTCCTAAAGTTATGTTAAACTCCCAGCATGCTACCTTGAGAGAGATTCAGGAAGGTGTCAAACACTACTTTCTTTACCTTGTGTCACTTTTACAACAGTGTTTAAGACCTTCCTCCAGAAATCTCATCAAGTACTTGAAAGTTCCTATCCTGGGATGAAAATAATTGTCCTTGAGGCCAAAAACGACATGCAAATAGGAATTCTGCACACCTGCATTTCATTTTCAGAGGGACTATGATTCCTGAAGACGATCATGCATCATTTTTATATCTAAACCCAGACTCTCTGAAAGGGGGACTGGTTTTCATCATTCTCTATTCACTCACTCTTAACAAAATTTGTCAACATCTCATTACATGTAAAGCAGCATGTAATGACTTGCCGCAAAGGAATCAAATTCCTGCCGTAACAGAGGTGAGCTTCTCTCTATAGTCGACAACAGCCTACAACAGTCAACCAGCCTCGTCTTCCTCTGTCTCTCTGTCTCCAGTAGTGGATGGAATAACAGAAGGGAGACAATAGAGGGAATATGCCAACCCAGCCCTTGATTAGGGAGTATTAATGTTCCCCTTGCCTGCTTTTGCACACAGACACTTGAAACTAATTCATTGCCTACTCAGGGCAGCTGTCTTTACAAGCACTGATGAATTCCAGTAGCAGAGGCAGCTAATAGAGTTTTCATTTCCCCCTTTTCTCTCTCTTTTTCCTGCTCCCTACCACCATTTCACTTCTCAATGCTTGTTTCACAGCTAGAGAATCAGTTCTCTTTTCAGAAGGAGCTAAGGTCATATTCATCATAGCCCTGGCCTCTGGTTTGCAGAGTGCAGAATAAATCACAAGCACCTTCAGCAGGAACCATTTACTTTGAGTCCACAGCTGTCATATTACGCTTTAGTCTACACAAAAACCTCAAAGTTCACAATAATGCCTGTTCAGCAGCATGTGAATCAAAACACAGTGTTTATAAAGTTAATAAAACAAAACTGCCATGAGTCATGGACAGAAAGTGTTAGTAGCATATAGAAAGAATGAGAGCTCGTCTGTCATCACAGTCTTCTTCCCCACTTCCCGTGTGGAGCAGCGTCAATCTCCACACCGGCATTGAGATCTATGGTCCCAGTCTCATCTGTATCACATCATGCAGCAATATGAAAACACTGGCACACCATTAAAATCTCCCTGACTAAATCAGTCCTGTCTAGATCTCTCAACTCCAATACAGTCATGTATACAGCACAGGCTGTGATACTTTTGCCACATTTATCCACAAAAGCCTTTGCAGGGATGCTTTTGAGGAGGAACATATCACTATGGATACAGATTGCTGATGTAAGTAGGTTTCCTGTGGCGTTACATTGTGTAGGGTAAATCAGGGCAGAACTACACAAGCAGTTGGACCCTATAGGCTGGTGCACTGCGTCCTGAATTACAGAGCTAACCAAGAGATATCTTGCTTCCAAGAGAGAAAAAAACGTCAAAGGAGAAGGTTGGCTAAGGTGAGCTCCACTTTTGTAGGAGAGCAGCACAAGCATGTCTGTGACCTTTAAGTGAAACACAGACGTGTACTAGCAGCAGAGGAATGTTAGTGTTCATAGTCTGCTAAACAGCATAGAAAGTAAAGACAGAGAAGAAAAAAATTACAGTGGAAGAGGGGAAGACGGAGCGAGATTGGTATCAAACACTGTGTACGTGTCTGTGCACCATCTCTCTTTGTTAATGATGATACAAATTAACATGTACACCAGGGGCACTGATAATGGAGACATGGCGTTTGTGTCTCATTTGGGGGCAGGGGGTATGGAAGATGTTAGCTGTCCACAGAGAAACAGCTCTCTCCCCAGGGAGGAGGTGCCAGATTTTACTGGAACCCACAGAGTGTTACAGTGCTGCACACTGTCTGGTGTCATTTCACATAAAGCCAGTCTAATTCTGCACCAGGAGCAGCTTAGGGGGCTCTGATTGGAGATTAAGAGATGCACAATCCACTTTCTTCGCATCATCAGCCTGATTATCCATTTAAACTGTTCTGAAAGGCTCAGCAGAGCCAAGTGCCAAGCCAGATACTGGCTTGGGATGTGCAGGCATGTACATGTTAAGGGCTGGGCAAGAGAGAGGACAACAGAGAGAGAGAGGAAGAGTCCTGTGTGTCAGACTGTCTGTTGGCAGTCATATGGTTCAGTGGTATGAGGACAGAGCAGAGTTTGTAACAGAGAAGCCTGATGTACCCAACGTTAGCATCCTGAGCAGTGGAATGGGAAATCTCCAGTCTCCAGTGCCTACAGGTGATATACCTGGACCAACTATACTCTACTACACATTATTTTCAATAAATGTTATATTTTGCCTGGGAAAATAAAATTGTCGGCTTACCTAATTTAAGGGAAGTAGAGAAGCGACCAGCATGTTCACAATGCAAATGCAAACATTTCACAGAAACTTATAGGGTAGACACTCAAAACCACTATTGTCAATCTCATAATGGCACAAAGGGGAAAGTCAGAAAATCACAAATATTCATTCTCTGGGCACCATAAATATCTGAACAAAATTTAATGTCAACCCACCATTCGATTGTTAAGGCATATCACTAAAAATCAAAAAGTGTAAGGGTCAGGGGATCACCAAAGTTACTGCGATTCATCCACTGGGAACCATGAGTATCTGTTCAAATATTCATCTATGTTGTGTAGATATTTCAGTCTTTGGCTAGAAAAAACACCCCTGCTGCTACCATGGATAAAAAGAATTGTCTGATGTAAAAAGTATATGTTGGTTTATACAGGGTCCATAACTCTGGATACGGTAAATAAAACCTTACAACAATGTTTACCATAGAAGAAGCATAAAGGGAGGTGTGCATCTGTGCAATTTCCCCTCAGATGTCCCTTTACTGCCATAGTGTGCTTTCAATATCAGGACAATAAGCAAGAAAAAGCTTTTAAGGCAATATTGTCAGTCCCTCAATAAATGCAGTAATACAGTTCACAGATGCAATAACCAAGACTTGTTAAAGGCAGCAGCATGCAATTATTGCACATAATAGTGCTCAGAATCAATAGAGTCAGGACTGAGGATCCAGTTTCAAATATCTAGATAGACAGCATGCAGCTACTCAAATGACAGCATCAACCATGGCACCCCTATTCAACATTATTTCAAATTCAGATCATTTGTAGTCCATTTCTACATATTTATAGTTCATTACTCGTCTGTAATTTGATTGGCAAAGTAAAGTGATACATCTGGGTAGAACACAATCTCAGTGTACAGTATCATTTTCCCTGAGGAAAGCAGTCAAGCTTTCCCTGCTAGGATGTATGCTTTACCAGGCACAGCAAGGTCATCTTATCTCATCCGCTAAGTGCATAAGGTAAATGATACACCAGCCATATAAACAACAAAATGCAAGTCTACCGTTGTGATGTAGAAGCATTCCCCCTGGTAAACAATACATAATGTATGCAATTTGAAATAAACTCTATGTTGCAAGGAAAATGGTAGCTTGATTAAACAGGCTTATATTTAGCTTTAAGGCATTTGTTGTAAAGCTTATTGCACAAAAATAGTAAACGATAATCTTCTTTGACTCAAAGCCTTGAAAACAACACTGGTGAAAACAAAATCAGCAACAACAACAACAAAAAAACTGTGCAGTACATTAAAGTGAAACTATAAAACCTCATAAGAAAGAAATATTATTTCTCTTACAAAGAGATGTGCTCAGAAGCAATAAAACACTCAATAGTCACTTGGCCTGGTGTGACAGTAGCCATTAGCGGCTAAGGTATTACTGTATACTTCATCACACTGACTTTATGACAGTAGTTTTAGCAATTATCATTATCCCAAATTGTGGCCAGAGCAAAACTTACATAGTCTTACTTTATATTATAATTAACCAAACAAACCAATCAGTGTGCCAGTGCAAAAACAGGCTACCGTTAGCTTGCTGCGGCTAACAAATACATTTCTCTACACAGGCTAAAAACATCAGCAGTAATTCAAATAAAAACTCTAATTATATCTTCTCCATGACCTAACTTAAGTTAGAAAGAGAAAAGAAAAGAGCATATCTTCATATAATGCATAAAGGGAACACGTTCATATTTTTGTACAGTAATCGTCTGGTTTGATTTGAAAACAATAGATAATCAAATGTGGTGGCATAAATTTTGCCTTGCTCTCAAACTTATGGAGCCCTCATAAAGAAGACTTCCTTTCTCATTGTACCCTCAGCCCAAGGCAGACATTATACAGATTAATATAGCATTACAGTGTGAAACCTCCCAACTCAAAGAGGAAGTCACTTTAATCTTACTTTAGCTCAGACTGCAGCAAACAATACTTTGGACCCCATCGCTTGAGAAAAAAATATATGCTGAAGGTTTTATTTTCTCTCTCTGTCCCTCTAAGCATAATACCATCTGTGCCCTAACACTGGAAACAGTTGTTTCTTTTGACAAAAACGCAAATGAGCTGGGCTGTTTTTATCAAGGAGTGCCCCCCCACCACCACCACCACTACCACCCCACCCACAAGCCTGACAGACACAGAGGGCCCTCACAGCTGGGGGCTGAATGCTCTCCAAGCAGCTTGTGTCGGCGTGGTCTTGGCTGCAGTGGGCTCAGCAGAGGATACAGAGGATGCGCCAAAACGGTGTACATGTGGGGAAAAATTAATTGTCTTCTGTAACACTCTGTGGCTTAGAGAAGCAGCCACTTTATAAACATGAGGTCACGATCTCTAAACAGTTCTGAGCCTGAATGTCAGTTTTCACACGACTGCCTGACCAGCGTCAATAAAAACACTAAGGTTAACAATGAGCTCTATCTCAGTATTTTGGAGCTGTGTAATGATGCTTTGCTGTTGTTGGAAGCCCGATCAATCTCCCCCTGCTAAACTGGAGGAGATTGGTCTGTTTGAACCACAGAGGATGATGGGTATTTTTGGTGCACTTGTCTCTAATGACAGGGCAGCAGAGTGGGTGGAGGGGGAATAAAACGGGTAAATTTAGCACACTGTTAGGACTTCTACGCCTCAGAGAAGAGGTTATTTACCTCCACAGAAACAACTATTCCCTCCTTTCTTTTAATGCATCAGCACAGTAAAACGAGTTGTTCAAGAAGCGCCACAGCCAAACGCTGTCGGTGACATTTTACTTTTTATAAGTGTAAGTCATGATGTCTTTGAAAAGAGCAAGAAAGCAGTGTTTATATCCTCAGCTTTGTGAGATATCACTTCATCTTACAGAATGCAGTCAAAGCAGTCAGACCACATCAGCATCAGTTACTATGAGAGAATATAGGGTGATCCTATAGCTCATCTTTTTATGGGCTTAGAGTCTTGAATGGGCCTCAGGATGGGAAGCATTTGAGCCAGCAGCATTTCAGGTAATAAAAATATCATTTCCTATAATAAAATGGAAAGATTCAAATTGCAGTTTATCATCATGCATGTTTTAGAGGGATTTACTGAGCGTCTGTCTCATGATATTGGTTTTACTGTTGCCTAGTCTTCCTTAAATAATAAATCATGAACCAGGAGGTAATATTAAAGAGTGCAAAAGCATAAACATAACTCCACAAAACAAGGTCTAACTAAAATAAAAATATGTTTAGTTATTGACGAGTAAGAAAAGAAAAACACTTTGAATTTGTGTTGGAAAGAACGTTCAATTTGTTGAATTTTTTATATAGAAAAGAGTAAAGTATACTCACATCACCAGCAGCGAGCAGGGCGCCGTTCGCCTCCGCCATGTTCATGTAGTTATTGTTATTCTGGAACTGCAAATAAGGACAAAAAAACACAATCAGTCTGCTAGTGTAGGATAACATCCAGTGTAACCAAAGCTCCTCTTTCATAATGGACACCTGTCACTCAAAGACATTGTCACACTTGGCTCTGAATGTTTACACACGGAGTTAACCCCTTTCTCCACACGCACGGCCACATTCTCCCACTCTGCCATTATTGTGACATGACAAGAGGCATGTGAGAGGCCCAGGCCAATTCAAACCAGGCTAATGAGAATCTGGTCTGGCTATTCAGCTCTTATGGGATTGGCAATTAAGGATATGTTTGCATCACAATGCCAAGTATCAAGATGCAGTGGCAGGTTATTAACTTCAAATAACCTATGGGAGAGGAGACACTGAGGAGAAAATAAGGAGGTGGAGAGTGTTTTCAATATACGTGGAGTACAGTTTGGTTAATTGTAGCTGGGTTTAACAACTCATTTTAATACCATGTTTTTTTTTTTCTTTTACATTTTTCAAGAACATTATTTGAAGATAGAAATATTTTAGATCAATCCCCTTCAGTACAACAAATAAAAGTGTATACTTTTCATGCACATACCTGTTAATGTCAGATTTGAGAGGAGAATAATAACAGTGATAAAACAGTGAGTCTGTAAACATGCATTGGTGTTTAATACAACCCATAAGTTATTACAACCCTCACTTTGGTAAGATATAATGTGTTTTCACAACACCCCCTCCACCCCCAAACCCACACAGAGCCTGCTGGCAAAATGGCAGCCACTTCCTTTCTTTGGAGACACAACCGTGCTGACAGGTAGGAACAATGGGACATAGAATGAAGAATTATGGGGTAGCAGCTGGGCCCAGGAGCACAATGCACCTCTCTGTGAGTGAGGAGTGCAAAACCCAGCCTACATGGTTCTGAGGAGAAAGAATCACAGTGCGTTTGCGTTTTCGTGAGGTTCCACTGAGAACACTTTTCCCTATTTTCAACAAAGCTCCGCAGTAGTTTTGTTTGTGTGTTTGTTACAAAATCACCCTCTTAAAACATTATGAGTGATGAGGAACTCCAATAGACAGCGGCGAGAAAAAATGGCTTCTTATCTGAGCAGAAACCAAACAACAGTAGAAACAAATTAAGATCAGAGCGAACTGAGAAGTGCATTGATATATTTTCTAGCCCTTTGTGCTTTTTTTTTTCTTTTCTCCCTTTCTTCTGAGTGGTTAGTATGTGAATGTAATTACTGAAAGAACTGCTGCTAATCAACTGCGAATGGTATCCATTAATTAGTCTATGCCCTGGAGAGAGAGAGTGGGGAATCAGCAGCAATGTTAACAGTGTCATGCACCAATGAGAAGCAGAGCCACCAGCTCTGCTAGCAGTTGCTGAAGCAGGTGGTTTGTGCTGTCGAGGCCTCCGGTGCCATCTTACCTGGAGCTGCCCCACTGAACTATATTTGACTTAAGCACTGGGGTTGCACTAATGCTCACCGAAATGCATAAAGACACATACAGACTGGCAGGCCTCAAGTGAGAAACATTTGTTAATGGATGGTCCCTTCCAGCTGTGAGTAACTTTGAAACATGACATGGCTAGGTTACGTCAGCCACTTGGCTGGTAATTAACCTTATGCTGGGCTTATCTTGGAAGTGTTACTCCGTCCCCCTTCTTTCTTTTAGATAGCAAATTGAAGTCTCAGAGATATCCCTCTCTATTGAAGCACTAGGAACATTGTTCTGATTGTGGGAGGAGATAGGGCTTCATGCAGCGCTGTCTCTGTTTCTTCTCTAGATGTGAAAAAGACTTTAAAGAGAGAGCAGACAAATGCTCTTCATTATTAAAAGTTCTTTGAGAATTTGGCAGCAGAGAATATACACAGTAGACAGCGTGCAATCTCCTAATGTAGATGAGTGTATACTTTGTTGCCTGTTGCGTGAAAGCAAAACAAGCTAAGAAACTGTCTCAGGTTTAATGCAAACATCTCAGTGACTTTAATAGTCACACATTTTCAACTCAATTACTCACCAAATTACACATCACTGAATAATGTGGATGACAACTTCACAAGCATGTAAGTGTTTATAAATCAGGAAGTGATGTGTCATTAAAACACCACACTGGAAGGTATGGTTGAATAACATAGTATGAGCATGGACACTGATATGAATCACACTGGCTTCATTAAAGAAAACACAATCAGGTCCAAGTGCTAATTAGTGGTGTGAAACCACTCCCTGAGCTCTGTCTCTGAGCCACGTTTTATTGGGTTTCCAGGTCCCTTTAAGAGCAGTTCCAAATTTCCTCCAAGAGCTGTGACTAACCTCCCAAGAAATGTCCCCAGCCATCAGTATCAATCTTCACCATTAAGGACATACAATGTTGTGGTGCAGCCCAGGCCGGAGGCCTCAGTGGATGGAGTAGAGATTGTTGCCGTTATTCCCAATTTATTTTTGGGGGAGGAGGCATTCAACACTCATGTTCACGGCAGCGCCGACTGAGTTAAATGCCAGATAAAATTAAGTGTGATTGGAGGGACCACGCAGCTGATGGTAAGGGACCGAGCTAAAATGGGTCAGCACAGACAATGAAGGCTCTGTAATTAAAATGATGTGATGAGCTAGACAAGAGCTGCTGCAGCCGTACGAGGGGCAACTACGTGTGTGCACAGAGAAGCGTTTTGGAAACAGAGATGTAACTGAAATAAAGAGTTGCTCCCGAAACACAATAAACTCGCTTTAAATGTCTTGTAAATTACTATAGCAACAGCTCAGGCAGGGATGTTACATACATTCAAGAAACCACCTCAGTTGTTCACATTTCCAAAACCTAGTGGTACTTCTGGAAAGGAGCCATAGGGAAGCTATAGAAAAGGGTACTTTAAAATAGCTATGGGGTAGAAGGCATTTATTAACAGAATGAATTCACGGTTAAAGGTGCTCTGTAATATGAGTCACACTAAGAGCCAGACATGGCTACATGGTAGAGCAAACACTGGGAACTCAGTGTTTTTATTTCTCCCTCTGCACCACCAGCACATTTCTTCAATAACTGTTTAACAGGAGAGAATTAAGAGCTTACATGGACCCTGATCCTGACGTGAAAAGACTACACTGTCTGCATGATTGCAGGCAGACAGAAAACCAAGCTAGCTCACAGTGAATGGGATGAATTTGAATTTACAGGGGGTTTTTTTTCTGTAAATGCAGAGCACTGCCTTTTCTTTCATTCTAAATCAAGATAATACCTAAAAGATGTTTTTTTTTAAATCACTGTGAAAAATCCTGTTAGTCATTATCAGATAAAATAGTTGTAAGCAAAATGTAAACAACATACATGAGCATGCATTCTGCACTTTTGCAAAATGTTGACGCCAATGTAATTTTTATGCTTGATTTTGTTCCCACCTTTTAAATCCCAGTGCAGGAATATTTGTATGAAAGAAAGTCTAGTGGGAAATAAGGTGTTTTACAGCTATTATCGCAAACAAAATTATTTCAACCTCAGGGTGAACACAATATTGCACCAACATGACCCCATCTCACCCTCAATATGATGGAGTAACCACACTGATCCTATCAGTAAACATGAACTGGACAACCAAGATCCACAGAATACATGCCTGAAGAGCCTCTGATAGCACAGCTGCCTGCTCTGCATGCATCCAAATGGAAAAACATTCACCAGCAAATACCGTTTCATCTGAACATCAAATATTACTTTGTCAATGGTCATTAAATGATAAAGTGGAAAATATGTATGATGAAGTAGCATTTTACTGTTAAAAAAAATGGAAGGTTCAAACAGGAAACAACAAAGTCGACGCCTTTTCAAATCAGTTTCAGGAGACCTTTCTTTGGTTTTACAGTATGATCAAAAAGTCACAATATCAGTGCTCTCTGTCAGCAGGTAACCACATGGACACATTTCTTTCTCCCTACTGAAAGCCACCAAACTAATTCAATCAAGAGCCTGGGCTTTCCAGAAACATATCAACTGCTGACAAGCAATTTTACAGTTCAGCTTGAGCTCAGTAATCACAGCCTAGCATGTGTTCTCTGGAACACGACACTTGTGCTAATATGTTCTCCAGTGGTCTCCATAAAAGACAGCAAAAACACCACAGTAAAAACTCAACCTCCAATCCTGAAAAGCCCGTAGTAATGTGCTATGTATTATTTTATGCAATTTCCTTTAAAGATTGGCCTACTGCCAGTTTTGAGCCCCTCTCCTAGTGAAGGGGACTGGAGACCCAAAAGAGCAGCACTGTTTCCTTTCCCTGCAATCCTGGTCAGACACTCTTGTAGCCTCTGGGAAAGTTATCTTCTGATTCCCAAGGTCCTCCTAACCAAATACATGCTCATTTACAACCCAATTCAGCATAAACACTCTGCAGCTGCCTCTCTGGTGATCACAAGGCCTATTCATGCCCAGCAGGCCGCTGTGCATGCAGCGCCAAGCTGACATATATAGATATATTTCCTCCTATGTGTGCAGCAGTCAATTTGTAAAGCAACTCCACAACACAGCATGTCCACACAGTTGGCTCGCACGCTGTGTTCTGATCTGCAGGCTGAATCGATTGGTAATTCAGTTTAAAGCAAAAATCATTACTCCCCCAGCCCAGCACTGTCTTCAACCATTAAGACTGCTAGTCCTCAACTACATAAGATAGCACTGAGGGGAAGTTCATTGTAAGCATCTCACTCTTCCTTTGCTTCTTAGGGTGAGTACCTTAAATGTAGTGCAGAAGACGCAGCTTGAGAAAAATACTTAAGTCTTACCTGGGATCTCAACAAAGCCGATGGCAGTTTTGTTGAGACTGAGTGCTGATTAGCTCTTCTCTCACACCACATTGACCACTATGTCATCACAGCTTGCTTTGCTTTAGTAAACATGAACCTGGAGGAAGAGTTTAAACCCTTGCAGAGAAATCAAACTTGCAGCAAAAGACCATATTTCCTAGTATGCGTTACAATAAGAGCACACTACCTTTATCTAGTGTTTGGTCCAAAGAAATGAATCATGGGAGAGTTTCAGGTTGTAATCTGAACCTTTAACTTGTGGAACATCATTAAGGTCTCTAAGATTTGAAAACAAGATGGTACAGATGGATGCTCTCATGAGTAAATCCAAAAGCAGAGTCTCTGTTCTTCAAGTTGCACTACATGGTGCAGGGACATTACAAATCAGTCATGGGGCATGAAACTAAGTTTGCATAACCAACCAAAATTACAAGCTTAACTATCAGAATAAAGGGAAAAACTTTAAGCGATTTCACAGCTCAGCAAATATGTATTATGTTTTTTCAAGCTTCCCAGTCATTATGGCAGTGTTGAAAGACAGTAAAAGGCGAGCTGTAGTTGGTGCATTCAGCATATTCCTTGGGGCTAAATTTATATTCAGCACAGATGCAGTGTACAAGAGTGATAACATGGAGACGCAAACAGACCAGGGTGAAACAGCATTTGTAAGATCTTTGCATTTCTTTTTAGGTATTTGCAAATGAGATTAGTTGAGTTTACTGCATTAGTTCATGCATTATGTAAGGCAGAAAAGTTACCAGTCACAGAAGCAAACATCTGTCAAACTTCAGCATTTATGCAATGAAACGCATGTTATGAATAAAAAAAAGAACATGTTTGGTATATTATGCTGCTTTGGTTTCTGCATTGAATGAAAGAGAACACAACTGTCATTTCCTAATATTTGCAGGAAAGAGCAAGACGTACAACAGGATTCATGCTAAGATGCTGGTCAATGGAGAGAAGATCAACCTGGTTTCTCACAATTCTGGTTAAATGACAAAAACACATTGACTTTGTTTACAATACAACTGTTAAGTCACTGGAAACCATCAGCAAACTATGTGGCTTGATTAATGTATCCAGTTTATTAACTCGCTATTGTTCTATGATTTATCCTTATTTGATTCATGGTAATATTGTGGGGGCTAAAACATATACATCTAATGTTCATCAACTTCATTTATTGCAAACAAAAAAGTGTTATATATAATATTCTTTCAGTATATAGCATACAACATTTTCAGATATGTGTGTCAAGTACATAAAGGCCCATGTTTTTTTTGACCTGTCAGTGATTCCTCTTTTTTTTTTTTTTTCTGCTCTTACATTGTTTTTATATGAAAAATGAATCAACTAATCCAACTGATATGTTCCTCAGTTTAAAATTGTTGTGCACATAAAGAGAATTTTTATCCAGATGTACAACCTGAAAAGAACTGAATCTGTTACACAGCTATTCATCAGAACTACGCTTTCTGACTGTGGTATCTTAAGTCAAAATCAATTACACCACACAATCTTAGTTTTATTATGTTAGCATGCTATTATTTGCTAATCACAAACAATACACTAAGCATAGTTTTTTTTGTGAAAATAAAATCCTAAACATCATTATGAATACAATACATTAAAACATTAACATCATAACTTTGTAGCAAAGCCACATCAAATGCTGCCATGTTACACAATAGACCCACAATACACTGAGGATCACCATAAATACTCTTTTCTCCAAAGTCTGAGACTTGCAAAATCTGCCAAAACAAAGATGGTGTCAGCCTTTGTCATAATGAACCAACAGTCTTAACACACTAGTCTCAATACTAGGCAGGTCAACGTCCAACTTCAGTTTTTTCTAGCTGGTGAGAATTCTCTGTACTCTCGAGAGCAAATCCTAAAAGAAAGCACAAGCTAAATGGGGTTCCAACTTTGATCTGCTGGGGTGCAAAGGCATTGGCCAAGAGCCACAAAGGAGCTTAGGCGATGGAGAGGGCCTCAGAAACATGGTGTAGCTTTCTCACAATGGCTGCTGCCGCATGGACACACAGCTCTTGAGGAAGCAACATGAGAAAGGCTTGCCTTGGTGGTGTTGTCTTGCTTTTGCTCTGAAGCCATGTCTCAAGGCTGTTTACTTTCAGCAGCTTTGAAGCAACTCCAACTCAAGATGGTATCAGAGGTGTGGGTTTTAACCAAGCTTACGCTGCTCTGTTTGACATTCTTCTATAACAGAGCAGGAGGCTGCTGTGGAGTTAAGGGAGTTAATAAGTAAAAATGACACTGTCACTGAAAATGGTTTTGTTTTTGATGGCACTAATTGTGATGGTTGGGCTACTGCTCTTAGTTTAAGTGGCGACTGTGAGCTCTGGGACCTGGATTCACATAAAACCCTATTGAAAGCTGCTGGGAGTTGATTCCTCTCATATTGCTCAAGCAGCACAGATGCATTTTCCCATTCGCTGTGTGCTGTTACTGGCTAATACACTCATTATAACCAGCTTTGGGAATGTGCACAGTCAAGAGCTTTCAGGGCTGGACTAAACACAAGCCTCTATTTCTTATCTTAGCAACGGCAGATTTGCAAGAAAACGCAAATAACAACAACATGCATTTATAGAGCCAGAACAAACGCTGAATGTACTGAGAGTACCATCAAGACAATAAATCCAGTAAAGGCTTTAATTACAGTATGGTAAACCTTTGAACAAGACTCCCTACTGGTTAACAGAGTCCAACAGAATCAGATATCAATACAGACTGTATCTAATGTATGAATGTCCTGTGTGGGCTTTTACAGATACGGTTTCTAGGGTCTGTGTTACTGTGTGCAGCTAGGTGGATAGCCGATGTAGAGCTCATTTGTTATAAGCAGAACACGCAATTTCATATATGACCGATTTCTTTTCACATCTACAAATTCAGTTACTGCTGCCTACCGACCAGCTCACTAAGGCTTCATCTCACAGTCTAAACCGTTCCCGTAGTGTGTGAGGAAGATTAGTCGGTTCACATCTTCTGCTAAAAGTGAACTTTTTGTCATAGCAGAGTTGACTTTTGTTGAGCCTCTCAACCAACATCTATTGCTAGATTTCCATTCATGCAAGTTCAGACCAGTTTCTACCAACATCTTTGGAGCTCAGATTTTGTCTCATTGAGATTTAAAGTGTTCTCACATTCACCGCGTTGAGTGAGAAGAATGTCAGGCTCCTAAGATGAGAAATAGAGCATTCCACATTTTAACAACACAATTACAGTTAAAATATTACCGATATCTCACATTTAGTAGAATATCCAAATATCAAAATGGAAAACCAAATACCTATCAAACAAATGGGTGCAGCCCTATCGAGCAGTAGATTTTAAAACCTCACAGCGTGCACCGTCAAAATTTCCCAACCTGTGTCTTTTCTGTCATTCTTACCATAAACCCACAGTAAGCACAAACAGACCAATTGTTCAATCTTTATAAAACCGAAAAACACAAACTGCTGAGCGGTGACTCATATATCAGTCTATTATATACTACAGGGCTGACTGTATTAAACAAATGGCTAGGCCTGCAGCTGGAAAAGAGAGGCAATATAGAGAGAGCAGAGGTTATTGTCTAATTTAAATCTTGGCCGCTTTCCCAGAACTGTACCACATTCCAATTTGTGGCTGTGTTGCTTGGCGCTACTGACAGAGGTCCGGCTGCAAATACTCTCGGGCTCCTCTCCAGAAATGTGTCTCCAAACTGACAGTCAACAAGTTGGCAGAGATTAACGGAATGACTGGGGCAAGTTAGGTGGAATAATGAAAATGCACAGATATGAATGTTGTGTGTTGTTTCAGCACGTGATAGCTTGTCCTCCCACTGTGGTTCCAATAATGTATCTATAATCATTATGACTTAATGTACAACAACACGGGCTCATAAAGAAGCCAGTGCATTGCTTCTGTAATGTCTTTGAGTTTCATAATGAAACAGCATCTGGAAAAGACATCTGTGAACACACAGTAGTTACAGAATGGATGAGCGAGCTCTTAGAAGCAATTAGCTATTTCAAGCATTTTCTCCTTGGCATACTATTGTCCGTTCATCTGCTAGATTGACAGCACACCAGGACATCATTAGCAAACCTGACGGCTGTTGAGTCAGAGACATTGTTTTTTTTGTGACAGCAACCATCAGGCTAAGTGCTTCACTAATGTTTTTAACAGTATTTAAACTCAAAATGTCACTTTAACATTTCCTACTTCAAAAGCAGTGTGAGATTAAGATACCAGCTTTGAATAATTACAAATACTAAGCTACAACTTTGATTCCATATCATTGCGCTGACATTTAAAGTGATTTGGAACAAAGACACGCTACATACTGTATCTTTTAGTCATAATTCAAAACTGATTTCTTTCCTCTGTGTAAAACGACAGGCTGGAGATCAAAGGCAAACAGAAACCTGGAGGTCTGCGGTAGATTGAAGCACTGCTTTTTTTAAGAGAACAAGGTAAGTTGGCAAAGTGTTCGCACATGGATAAAACAGCAAAAAGCTCTATGCAAAAAAAATATTTTCTGTTGATCACACTCTGTGGTTATTTACAAGTCTTTTTCAGATTAAATCTCCTGATTGATACTGTGAAGCAAACTAGTGATAATCAAATAAAATAAAAACATCCTGCACATAAAATAAACAAAGTGTATATCTCGTGTCCAGCTGATGTACTTTTGACATATTGCTCTGTCTGTACTTCACAAGAAAATAGTGAACAAGCAATAACCCTGAATTTGTCTCTTTTAAAATTGGAAAATAATTGTATATTTTATATTTATACACCTTCTCCGTCCCTTCTTTAAAGCTGTATTGATTTCCTCCTTTGACCACAGCTCCCTCTGAGCACTTTTATCCCATTTCTCTAGTACAGGTAGCTAAAAAGGAGGTCACTGGCATTTTCTGTATTTGAGCCTTGACCTCTATTTTAGGACCATGCTGTGAGTTTGTCCACTAAAATAAATTAGAGCAGAGCACAGTCTGCTCTGTGCTCACACCTTCCTGTGCACATGTCCTCCCATCACTCTTCATTTGTCTTCATTAAGTTCATGCCCTGCCAGTATGTACAGAGAGCAGAGAGCATCACAATGTGTAATACTGTCGTCCAAATGTCCCAGCATCTTGTTCTGTATATGTAAATCTGACTAACAACTAAATGCCAACTTGAAACTAACACAATCATGTAAAGGGTGCATGTAAAGGGTGCTCCCATGTCAGTCAGGTGAATTCAGTTAACGGACCCTGAAAGACAATTGTCACTAATCAGATTAATCAACATAAACAAAGCCTGTAATGAGAAAATCACAGATTTCAACAGGGGGCGCAATGCCTTAAATAATGACTGCAGCTTTAAGTCAGAGTGAGAAACAGAATTCCCACTGTTAACTTGTCATCAGCTAATTTACCTGGAGCCAGAGGGGAGATTCACTGGACACATAGGGAGAGTTAATCTCTTCATTCATCTCCGCTAAAGAGATCGACCCAATTAGCTTGCCACATTGACTGACAGCCCTTGTGTTTGCTTTCCTCCCTTGACTTTTTCCCCCTTCTTCTTAGTTATGCAGTTGCAGGAGTTATGCAGTTTATGCTGGCTCCAGCTGAAGGCCTCTAAAATTATTCGAGAGTACTGTATGACAGTGAAATAATCATGATGTCTTTATTCAAATCTGTCGAGTCTGAAATGTTCACCACTGCAATTTGCTGTGACTGATTAGCCAATGGAAGGGTTGCTTGGGGATAGCTCTCCAGAGCTCTGTAATTGAGTGGATTTGACTTGGAAGAGTTAGTTTTTTTCTGCTGATAACTACACACATTCACTTTTTAATGTACTTTTCTTTTTTAGCCTCTCTCTTAAGAGCCAGTGCACATCAGAATTATGACGCTTGCAAAAACAGCAGTATGTAGGACAGTCCATCCCTAGAAAATGTGATCCTGCATTGTGTTTCATCTGATGGTTTACCACAGCCTAGAGACCAGTGAGTCCTGGTCATTGCAGAATTGTCAGATCTAGAAACTCAAAGATGAGGAGCGACATTAGCCCCAAGGACGGCCTCTGACACCCCACAGTACACACAATATACACTGATGCAAATGTCTGTGTGGCATTAGTACTTGTGTATTATGGTATACGCAATTTTAAAAATGCTTTATGGATATTGTATGACTGTCCACATGGTGCTTTATTTACAAAGTCAGTTGATGACTTTATGTGTCTTTCCTTTGATACTACATTTTAACATTTACCATTACTTTCTAATTGTCACTAAATACCACAGTTGCTGCTGTTTAGCAAATGTCACTCAAGATCACTTTAAATAGGCATTTAGATAAAGATCTTTCTTGAATTATAATAATTACTGCTTTTCTTTCAGAAGACTCATCTTGTTGGACCTGTGAGACGACAGAAATTTATACTGATAAGTGATTATGCGACATTTTGACAAATGTACAGTTAGATTCTGTAGCTGGCACATACATGTGAGGGATTGTAAAGGATAAAACGGGGTGATAAACAGTGTACTCAAAAGGCTAAGCCATCAAATAATGTATAATAATGAGCTGTTTCATTATAATCCTGTGTGGATAATTATGAGATTAATATGTCAATCCTGTTTTGGCACATTCTGCAGCCAGGAAAGGCTATATTCATCACAGTCCATGTGCCACAATGCACTGAAAACAGCTTTTTTCTTTCACATAACATCTCATTTATTTCGTATAGAAAAAAAAGATGCTGTTATTCTTTTCCAAAACACACCACTAATGCTCTAGGGCATGATTTGTCATTGTTATTCAGTGCTCACTCACCTATACTTAAAACATGATCCTTCTGGATTTTAATTAAGCACCAAGGTACCTCCCAGGGGGTTCTGGCTTGGCAAAGGAAACTACTTTGACTTATGTACTACTTTGTAGTTCCTGCTTGAAGCTTGCCTGTCATGATAGACTGTGGTGATCAATGAAAGAACTGGGCAATTATTCTTATTTGTTCATTAGTTCCTGTTAGCAATGTATTCTTCTGAAAATATGAATACACAACAACAGTGAGGCTGACCCTAGAGTTATCTCTAGAGTTATTCATGTCATCTCACAACAATCATACAGAAACCAGCAACTATTAACACTTAGTACAGGGTAAATTGGGTCTCTTCCTCTAAGCTGGGCACATGTTCATACACACTCTGCTAAATCTGGTGACAATTCACTGTTACAGTACATCAACTAAAGCTGATAGAAATTTGGCTCCATGTGTTAAGTATGCCAGCAGGATAATACATCAATTTGCATGCATCTCCCACCCCCCACTGCCCGTACAGCAGAAAATAGCACAAATCAGCACAAATACTTATTAGCAGGACACTACAGAATGTCATTTCAATAGCAACTGTATTCAAAGCACACAATTTAACTGGATGCTAAATCACTAATTAGCATTGCGGCAGTTCAAGAAAATTCCAAAAGAAGTAGAAGTAACTGTCAAATATCAATACACCTTTCTTGCAAGAATAACACCATTTAGTATTGTTTTTATAAAGTAAATGTGGTCTTATTGTTGTTAAGACAATGTAATAAACAAAACATAAAAGTGCAGTGATCAATTTAAAAAGCTGAACATCGTTATCTTGTAGTAGTAACACACGTTTTTTTTCTAGACACAGTAGGTATCACTTTCTCCGTAATGAAGTCAGACACTTTTCAATTTGACACATAAAGTAATGACAACAATATTATCCAAACTACCCAGGTGTAAAATATGCAGCTGTTTTTAATAACAAGCCACATGCTCTACAGTAACAGACGACAAATACCCGTAAGTGATGTCACTTTGTTCAGTTTCTTCTTTTTATGCTTACAAAAGCACTATAGCACTATATTGTTCTTTCACTTCCTACATATTTAGACTGGTTGAGCATCACGTAAAGTTCTTTTAGCAACTTCATCGTGGCACATTCACAAATCAGAGCAGTAGCTGAAGACATATCCTGTGATGAGAGTTAAAGTGAAAACGGTCAGCCACCTCAGTGACACAAGAATAGTTTCAGAGACAGACCTTGGTTGAGGTCTGCTCTCCTAGATGCGTATCAAACGTTAATGGAGTCTCAAAGCTACAGGGTTGTTGCGGAATCGGTACGATTAGCTCATGGAACTGCTGAAGGTCACCACTGCTGAGCTGAGCAGCCACAAGCTTTCATAAAACCATGCAGCGTATCATTATTTTCAAAGTGTTTCATTATGGATGGTTAACCTTGGCTAACTCCGACCTAACTCTTTAATCAGCTGCCTGTAATGCGTTTGAACCAGTGTAATCATTCAGCTTCTCCTCTTGTTTATCAGCGGGGGAGACACACAAAAGTATTGGAGCCTATTTAAAAACAAAAAAAGAGATCTCTTTCTCAAGGATGTTCAGGTATTTGAAAAGTTACACTGTGAGTCAGTACCTCTAAACATGAGGAAGCAGATCAGTTTCCTTGGAAGGAATACCATTTGAAAGAATTATCAGTGGCTGTCCAAGGAGGGAAACACTGCCAAAGCTGGGGCTTTGCAAACCTTGATCTTGTTTCTACTTCTGCCATCCCACACTACGACCACATGTGAGAGTCCACGAGCCAGCAGAAACACACTCATCACAATAAACAAGGACATGCTGTGAATAAGCCTCTAATTCAACTCCTGAAAATATCAGAAGTCAGCTCAAGAATTTCATGGACCCCATTCATAATCCCAGCTGAGGTTTCAGGAACTAGACCTTTATTATGTCGCTGGAGATTTTACTGAGGCCATGTCCATTGTTCCTTTTGATCATGTAATGGAATAAAAACTAGACAGATTCATGAATACTGCATGACTTTCATTTAATGGAAAATCTAAAAGTTGTTGAGAGCTTTGCTCATTCAAATGGGGACATCTGTTGTACAATAAAGCCTAAAAGAATGATGTCAGACTGATGTAATGAGTCAACAGCATTACCTGAAAAATTGCCTTTCATTTAACTTCCATACAGTATCCAGGCCTGGCAACTAAAGCATGATTAACACTTTTATGGTTATGTTTAGACAACTCTGAGCTGTTGGTTAGGATTCAGGGACAGATAATGATCTTAGATCAATATTGAAAAAGGTCAGAGCGTCTCGTCTCATGCTTTAAGTCAAATTTGCACAGTCTGCACAAATACAAAAGTTCTTTATAGTGAGAAATTGTAGAATTGGTTAGCAAACTTGACTTGACATGACTGAGCAAATTACACAGCAGTCAGTACAGGGCTTTACTCCTATGAATAAGAGCATTTTGACATGTAGTTGGTCCCTAAAATGGACACAAATACAATTCTGACAAACCAAGTATAGCAAAGAGTAAAGGGCAAACATATTCTTTCCAAGAACACCTGTTTCATTTCCTTCTGGGTAGAGAAAGACAATTCTCCATCAGTGTATTGAGATCTTTACACGTGAACATGAATCACAGCAAAAACAAGCTATTCATGCCTGTGAATAGTCTTATCAGTCTAATGAATGTATATAGAAGCGAGTGAGATGGCATTTTTCCCATCCTGCGAGAGTATTAAAGCTCATTTAGGGGGTGAAGTAGGTTTATAGGCTGCCGTGTTATTGTTATGGTAGTAACTGTTCAGATAGACATTAACGTTAACCAACTGCCACAGACAGACTTTATGTTTGAGAAGGAGTCTTTCACAGCCACTGAAACTATAGAGGGTCGCGTAAAGCACCAAGCGTGCACCAGCATGAACGAAATCAGGCAATAAGGAAGCAGAACAGTGACTAAGCTTGTTTATTTTATCTGTAAGTTGCAAATACAACAACGTAAAATTTCGAAAGATGTGTTTTAAAGTAATGCGTACATGCTTCGTTGTGATATACAGATGGTGTTTAGTCTTTCTTGAACCCTGAGGCAGTCTGCTCTGACATGCCATCTATTTGACCATTCAAATAAAAGTTTTATTTACCCCCATTATTTAAACCCTTTGTCCAGCGGGTCTGAGGGATATTTGCACACCTGCTACTATTGTCAGTCCCTCTAGTGCAACCTGGTAACACACTGCATTGTGGGAATGTGTGATGTAGGAGGGGGCAGGTGAAAAAGGGTGGATTAATCACACTGCGTAACATGTAATACTACGCACAGAGTACTCCTCTAATGAGAAAGACACTCACATTCAACCTGATACACGAGCAACTGTTGGAGCAGTGACTATGTCTATGAGTAAACTATTTTTCTTAGGATATTAGATAGACTGGAGTACAAAAAGTAATCCTACACCTAGCCAATAATTCTTGTTTAGATGTCCGGACTAATTTAGGTGTTACACAAATAATAGTTTCATTTTGAAGGAGCTTGACTTAAAAGTACATAGCAGGAACAGCAGGTAGAAAAGTCTAATATAGATTAAGTCAACTAGTCTACCCTTAAAAATATTACTTGTAACTGGAGCACGTTCATCAGTGTCTGTGCTCCTTGAAAAGAGCCAGGGGTTTAAGTCAAGCAAGTCGAGTTAAAAGGAAAATAGCAGAATGTTTTGATACAGTCTGTGAGCCCATTAAGAGAATTGAACATTAGATCTACTGTATGAAACATGGAATGGCCTCCCTCTCTGCAAAGCTTTAAAAATGAATGTGTCTTAACAGCGAGGCTCACCACTAAAGGGACACAACACTTATTGAATCAGCCAACCGGCAGTGATTGACTGGTCCTTTTGAAACTGCTTAATTCACGGTAAAAGCAGTTTCTGAGGCGCAGGGAGTTTTTTCCCCTTCCTTTTAATAAGTCAGCAAGGTTGAGGCTGTCAAAGATGTAGTGAGCCAAAACCAGATTAAAACAGTTTATCATGGTGGAAAAATATCTCTTGTGGGGGCCCTGCTTTTGATATGAAGGGGAAGAGTATTCACACTAAATAAGAGGGCTGCTTCAAACTGCTCACAGGAGGTTAAGCTTACCTCTGACCCTACAAGACAGACTAACCCAAACAATAGATGCACTATTACTTATGTCAGTGGACTATATACAACTTAGCAAAACTCTAGTAACTCAAGTGCTTTCGGTGCTTGAGTCAAGTGGTATCTCAGTCTTATCTAAAGATCATCGAACGCTAAAACTAAAACTCAGCCTCCTGCTGATCTGGACAATGTAATCGTTCTTTCTTCTTGAAGTTAAGAACTGTCTCGTAGGTGTGTTCAATCTGTGTGTAGATTTACGGGGGCACCTTCTTTTCCTTCACTTTAAATACAGTTTAACACAGCTTTGAAACCAAGGTTAATGTGGACAGCTCTTATGACTTAAACACCATCAAAATAAATTAAACATCAGAATTATTTTAGTGTCATGTTTCATTTGCTCTGCAATGATTCAACCATGAATCAAATTCACTCTGGAGAAAAGTAACGACAAAGCAAGGAGCAATTTTCATTTAAGTATTTCATTGAATTTGATGGTTAGGAAAACTAGCTATTAAAGGAATGATAATGCCAAACCCATGTTCATTTACATAACACTGAAATAGTCATACAACACTTTCAGCACAACAACTGAAAACCAACTCCTCCTTTAACGTATGTCTTTGAATGTAAAAAGAAACTATTTTTCCTCGGGCACTTACATTGTTTGATGGATGGTGTAGTGATGCTGTGCACAAGATCAAAATCCAATAACAAATGTGACTCTCCTGTGCATTCATCCTGTTTGTATCAGAGAAAGAGATGTTTGTGAAACAGCCCTGTAGCTACAAATTGTCCAGAAAGAGAAGGTTGTTTTAATTCTGCGAGGACCGACACAGCCAGAGTTAATCCTCAGGGAAAAACATCACATGGTATCTACTGTATAAAGACATCCATCGTGTAAGAATGGATTGTTTTGGATGGTTTTGTTACATACTGGAGCTCTAATTCGACTTCTGTTTTTTGTCTACAGCCATGTTATGGACACATAATGGTCCACAACCCACCAGTTGTGAAACAGTTTCAGAGTGTGAGGTCTGCCTAAATGAACCATGCTGAGTAATGTACGAGGAGATGTAATGAAGTGGATTTATGAGCAGTGATGGCAGGATTACAGGTCTTTACGAGTGCTGATCTGGGCAGTGGTCTATGTCTGTCTAAGATTTCAGAGCCTTTGTCATATTCACCTCATAAACAAAGCAGACAACCTGGTCTTATGTTGCCTACAGGTTCTAACCGTTGGTTCACATTATCACACCATACTGGTAAAACAGACTGAGGGACGGAGTTGGTGCATACGTGCCATACGTTAACGTGACGGACAAAGTAGAGACTGACAGCTGCAGAAATGTGTAGTGTCAGAGAAATCTGAACCTATGAAGCTTATGGTTTAACAGAAAGCTGTTAGCCCTCTAGTTTGGATCTCTTCTTCATAAACAATCACTGTGAACGCCTTAAAAGCGGGTTTTCATAAACATTTATACAGTTTCTATGTCTCTATCGCTGATGCATCACTGTAGGATCACTTCGACCATCATCAGCTTTGTTCAGAGGAGACTCATGCCAAGACACTGTGAAGGGAGCGCTGAGTTGTGCATTAACAAAATATGAACATCTGTTATGTGTAGACATATGTGTAGTGTGGTCTGTCAAACAGAGAAGTCATTCTTAGAGACTCCAAGTACACTGTGTGTCTTCGAGTAGGCGGTCTAAAAATAACACTCTCTAATCTCAGTGGGAAATTAGGTGTTTAATAAATCTGTTGAACTACACCTCCTGACAAGCTACAATTAAAAGACTCAGCAAAACACATCCAGCTATTCACTTCTTGAACATTTAAACATTTAACACGCGCCTTGGAGTCATATCCATCAACTGCTGCCTTTAACAAAGCAGACAGCCTCTGAAGTAACACCACCCCCACCACAATGCACACGCACTACATCAGCGCACACACATTCAGAGTTGTGTTTGGATATGTTTAGATGTGTGTGATGAAATGGCACCAGCTGTGTACACTGGAGAGATGCACAAGGCCCCCCTGGTTGAGCACAGAGTTAACCCCTTCTCTCCTGATGAAGCAAAAGGGGACAGAGGAGACAAAAGCAGGCTGGCCCACTGTGGTTGGACACAGTATAAGCTTATTGCCCAGTGGTTTGGTGCTGTCAAAGTACAGTCATTCACTAAAAACTCTTTCTCTGTTTTTAGTTTCCTTACATATGCATGGGTCAGTAGGGAGTACATGAACCATGAGCAGCCTTCTGTTTAACTTACAGCACATTTTACAGGCTCAATAAAATCTAGAATTGCTGCTACTGCCCTACTTCATCATGTCAAGTCTTACAACGTCCTAATCATTGTTTTTACAGCACATTTAGTATTTTATATCATATTGAAATCTTAATTTTGTACTCCTGGTTGAAGTGGTGACACCGGTGTCTACTGGAGGCAACAGCAAGTGCAGTTTAACATAACACCAAAAACACTTGAGCAGCTACTTTGTCAGAAATAGAACAGCAGAGCAACTGGTGGATCTGTTTACAACACATCTAACCAAACTATTTAATGTTGCTTCAGCGAAGAATTCAGTCAGTAATCTGATCTCGTGCTCAACTTTTCAACCAGCAATGTTTGTTACCCGGATGAGTTGAAAAAATGCCCAAACAATGCTACATAGTGAGATAATAACTAAATGTAACTTGACTTAAAATGGGATTCGATTTCCCTTTAAAATCTATCTGATTATAACTGTAAGTCGAATTTCAGTTGATATGAAATTGGGTGATAACTCATCTTTGCCTGCTGCAGTGCTCTACTAAGCACAACACTATGTTTCCTTATAACATTCAACAACGACACAAGTCTCAGATGATCTATAGTGCCATTAAAATGCTCAGATGTATGGTCTGTTCTCCACAGAATTATGATGTCTCCATGGTGATGGCATTAGCTTTGCAAATAAACCTCAAGTGTTTGCAGCAGTGCAGGTGAAAACTTTGAATTAACATCTGTTGGTAATTTCAGCCTCTCTGCGCCTGGAGGTAATGAAAGCCCACACCAAATGGATACTGTACTTGAAACATTATTAAACCTTAAGAAAAAAAAGACCAGATGGCAAATAAATATGGGAATAACACTGGGTCCCTTTCATGAATCCATTAAAGTCAATCACATTTGACTATTACAAATGCTAAAATGAGTCAAGTCCAAACAGCACATTGTCTTCAGTTATTGCTGTGCATGACTTAAGAGCTTGCCCAGAAAAACCACAGCTTTAACTCTAACTATAACTGCCTCGCATCGCTGGCATTACCAAAACAAAAAATAAGATAAATGAGAACTAGATGCATTAATTTACACAACACACGTGTTTAAAGTTTTCCAAACTTTGAAAGGCAGCTCCTGTTAATTTTACTGACTACATCCAGGTGTTCTCAGCTCAAGCCAAAGAGCAAATAACACTAAGAGTCATTATCAGAGATAAACTGAAAAACAACATGACTTAGAGTAAAAAACAATCAGTAAAAGTGAGGGCCTTAGGGGGTTTGCCCTTGAGCATAGCAGGTCCGTGTCCAACCTTCAAGTCAGAGTAGTTTAAGAGAAACGGACCCTGCTGTGACAGCCCTGTCATCCACACTGCACTTCATGTTTAAACAATCACAGAAACCTTTATATTAGCTTAAAAGAGAGTTTTGATATTAAAAAAACATCGTCTTTAATTCTGCCAGATTCAACCAACTGATTTTGTTTTGTGCTCAATATATTTCGTGAACATTATTCAGCTGTGTGAAGTTGTGGCATGTTTCTCTTCAGCACTGCTGTTTCGCCTTCATCTCAGTGCCAAAAAACAGGCAGTTCATTAGTCATGACTGTAGCACCTAATTAAGTTTGTGCCACTCGTTTGGGTTTTTCTGTAAATTTAAAAGAATCTCTGATGTTTCAAAGTGCCTCTGGGCCCTTCTGTCTCTGTTGTCATTAAAACCGAATATTTCCTGTGCCAGCGTTTTGAAAAGGTATTGCCTGTTTTCAAATCAAAACTGTGAATCCAGTGAAAGTTTTGCTGTTTGCAAAGGTGCTGTGACAGCTTATAAATAGATTAAAGGGCTAATGCTTCAGTTCTGTGTGACTTGTAAGCATGCCACATCTTTTGGATGACTAACTGCTCTGCATTGTGCTACCTTTCAGCAAGCTGATTCAAATAAATTGGAGGCTTATTTGAAAGATACATGCAAAAGAGCCTATTTGTTCACCATGGAAAGGAATTGTAATTAGCATGAAATGCGTGCTTTGTACTCTGCCCCACTCTCCCTCTCCCCAGCATAACTGGTAGAGATACTGGATACGCACCTTCTCACCACCCTCCCTCTTGCTCGCTACCTCCTTTTGCATTGTGGCCAATTACTGTTACAGATGGAAAATTTCACTTGACCTGGGGAATTTACAAGCAGGAATAAAATTGCACATCGACTATTACACCAATTCGAAGCGATGTAGTTAAAATTTCTCAGGGCTGATGAAGACATGATGAAACTGGGCACATATGACAACTTGGCCACATGACAAAGAGCTGATGAAACAGTGAGACAAAACCTGGTAACTGTTTTGAGCAGCATCAGATTGCAAAGGCAAACAGAGCTGCACTAAAGGGCTGAATAATTTGGGAGGGGGTGGTGTGTGTGGGTGTGTGTGTGTGTGAGGAGGGGTGGGGGATGTAGCTGGTACCATTGTTTAGACTTTA
Source organism: Ctenopoma kingsleyae (assembly GCA_032353495.1). Taxonomy (NCBI): domain Eukaryota; kingdom Metazoa; phylum Chordata; class Actinopteri; order Anabantiformes; family Anabantidae; genus Ctenopoma; species Ctenopoma kingsleyae. The sequence goes on along the minus strand of JAUBNQ010000017.1, from coordinate 21,847,028 downwards.
TAAAAACAGCACGCTGCAGTTGTGTGATTTCTGTCTGTCACTGTAATGCTCACTCTTGCTGGGGAAAACGGGAGTCAAGCTGTTGATGGATCACGTACTGACAAAACATCACAAAGCATCACTTCTGTTTCAGCCTCAGTCTCACATTCCAGAGTTAATAAACTTGTCATAACTCGACAATGTTATTATTAACAACTCAGACGCAGTGCTACTTGTATACAGATGCAGTGAAGTGATTAAAACAACTTGTAAACAATGTTAATGGAGAAAACAGGTTATCCGATCTGAGAGTGAGGAGATAAAACTGTGTTGCACATTGTGTGGCTGTTTCTGTTAGTACAACAGTCTGAGGGGTTTTCTGATGCCATGTTAAGATACAACACAGCACAATGCTGACAATAAATGCATTCATACTGAACAGATAAAACATGTGCAGTGTTTGTTTCACTGTCTGTGCATACAGAGCTGTGAAGGTGAATATGAATAATCAGAGAGTTTGTTTTAAGCAGTAACTATGTGCAAGAGAAATGCTCAAAGTAATTTGTGAGAATGACTTTACTGCAGTTGTGCATGCAGATAACAAGAGTAAAGCACTGACAAAATCTACAAAAGGCAAAACTAGTGTTTCTGCAACAACTGCACCGCCACCTTAAAACCGGATCACAGTCCAGTTGAGCGGGGTTATGTGTCACTTGATGCGCTGTATCTTTCTTTCATCACATTTTAATGCTTGTATGTTGGCTGTTAACGCACTGATCTGCCGGTGACGTTGAGAGTTCAGCAGCGCAACGAGGCTGGTCTGAGCCGGACAAAAAAAAAAGTAACACTGCTCGTTTGTCTTGTGCTCCCATTTCTACAAACACACAACAGCAAAGTTCGTGGCACAAGGAAGGAAGTGTTCATGAAGCAACTTCGGAAAGACGGTGATGAATAGTGGCTGAGGCCAGAGGAAGGTAACTGGAGGCTCTTAATTAAATTAGCATGGCAATAGTTTTAAATGAACTTAAAAGAAAAGATTTTCACTCATAAAGGCCAGAACAGCCTAAAACTGCGCTTTCAGCACCTGCGAGGTGCAGAGGGATTTCTCACCTTATTGAAGTTATAGTAGCCCAAACAGTGGGCAAAATCCAGGTTTGGTGGATCTCCTGGAATAGAATTTCCACCAGCCGTCGGATAAAACCTTACATCCATGGTGCGTGAGGGAGCCGCGCAGCTGTAGCCTGCTCTGCACGGAGCTCAGTTTGTTTCTGCCGTTTACAATCCACGCGTTCACACGGAGGGAGAGAGAGAGAGAGAGGAGGCGAAACTGACCCAAGCAGTCTTTGCTGGGGCAAATGAGATGCGGTGTGGACAAAATAAAAAAAAAAGGTTCGAATAAAGTTTGGATATTCCTCTTCTACACCTGGTTCAGCCGCTTCATCTCCGAGGAAGTCCGCACGAAGGTTGGACAGAGCCCAGTGAGCTGTCCCTCAAGGAGCAGCAGCCTCTGTGCGCCCATGCATTTACACACAGCTGCTGCTGTATACAAAGAAGCCACGAGACCGGCGACTGAGCGTGGGGGGGCCACCTCCTTTTCCTCCCGCCTCCACCTTTCACATGCAGGAAAAAAGAAAAATGCAAACTGTAATGTGGCGGTGACGGTAAGTCGCCGAGTTAAGTCCCGCGCGTCAAAACGCTCATACGTAGGTATCCTCCACCGTGTGTCTCTCAAAAGTTCATTTGTCCAACTTCTCCCAAACTAGTTGGTGAAGCACTGTGAGGAGGAAAGAAGGAGCAGGTCGCATGTGCTGAACGGAGCGTTTGGAGGGTTTGTAAGAGCGAGCGCGACAACGCTGCACGCACGGCGTAATTAGTGGTTATGATGTAGTAGACTGAGTGTCCCGGTTCCAGCCTTCGGCTCTGTCTGTCGTAGTGATGAACAAGACGAAAATGCGTGAACAAGCCAGCCACTCCCCAGGCACACTAAGCCACTCCCATGAAAACACAGCATTAAAGTCCATGTGACAAGTTGGCATATGGTAATTAATTACAATGACTGTATTTTATATGTCTACTTACATTGTATTATTTTAACGCAGCACTCTGTCCTGCGTTTTATCAATGCCATGTAACGGACACTGTTACGTCCTTTCACGGACAGTTAAGCATTACCATAGTTATTACATTTTCAGTGGCTGATTATAGCCAAGCATAACTTCACTTTTCATTTCATTCTTTGAAGCTTCTTGTTGTTTTTTTTTTGTTTTGTTTTTTTAATTGGACTACACCTGCTGGTTTTTGACTTTCTCAGTTTCCAAATGTTACAACCAACACTAACTAGCTTTCCCCTGTCAATGTGCGCTCAAGACATTAAATCATAAAGCCGCAGAGGAACTTTTTACTTGTATTTCTTTATGTATTATAACCAGGTCCACGTGCTTTCACTCCATTGTGTTTTCTGATCTGTCTTTCCTAGTATTAATGTACTATTGGACATTTGGAACAGTGTACAAACATTTTCATTATCTATTTTTTCTTTGCAGAGTTTTGAGACATATACCATATAATATACAGTAGGTGATGACTTTGAAGGTAACCTGGATTAACATCAGGTCCTTTGAAACAATCAACAGTTTAAATCCACTTTATTTCCCACAGAATAAAAATGACAAATTGCATGACCTGGAGTTAGCCTTACTGCTATCCACATCTACACAGCTAGTTTCAACAGGATTAAAATGTCACCCTCTGAACAAAAATGAAAACAGCTGGTTGCTCGTGATTGGCGGCACGGTGGAGTAGTGGTTAGCCCTGTTGCTTCACAGTAAGAAAGCAGGTTTTCATCACAGGTTGACAGGGCGCCTTTCTGTGTGGAGTTTTCATGTTCTCCCCATGTCTGAGCTTCTTCCCACCGTGTCTCTGTAAGTCAACCCTGTGATAGACTGGCGACCTATCCAGGGTGTACCCCACCTCTCGCTCAATGTCAGCAAGGATTGGCTCCAGCGCCCCCATGACCCTTAAGAGGACAAAGTTAAGAGAATGGATGGATGGATGCTTTGGTTACTGGATATATTACATTACAAAGCACCAATATAGGTTTATGTTTGGTTATTGTATTCACACTAGTCCTCTATGCTCTCATATTTGACTTACCTCCTGAAACTATTTGTATACAGACTTGTACCTTTGACTCTTTATCAGTGAAATGAATTGTTTTTATTGTGGCTGATTATTGACTTGATGATTCAACCATATGAGAAACACCCATACCACTTATTTATCCATTACAATGTGACACAACCTAGCACTTGAGCACGTAACTGTATATGATTATAGTGCACATGCAGTGTGTGTACAGCACAGTCCTTTCAACACATTTCTCAGTTTTCTTCCCAGGTTTCTGAGTCAGAAACAAAACCAGACTGTGCTGTAAAAGTGTTACTTTTAGGTGGCTGCTGGAAACCACATCAGAGAAATTATTTTTGAGTAGAAGCACCACACAGCATTGCAGGAGAATATGTGTACACCACTTACTGTAAGGCTGTCCGACAGGTTTATACGTAGCTGTACTGTATGTATGGGAAAACAAGTAAAAATAGTTTGCTGTTTACAGGTGAAGCAGTTAAAAGGATTGTGCAAAAGTCATAAAGAAATAGAAAACAAAGCCCTGTAAATAAAACTGGGTGCAGTAAAAATCTAGATACGGTGTAGAGGGAACCGTGTTACAGGTTACTGAGCTGTTGTCAGAAACAGAACAAAGAAACAGGAAGTTGTTACTGGAAATTATTGTAAAATACAACAGGACATCTATTTCGGTTGTTATGTGATTGAACCATTTGCAATATTGTGTGGACATCAGACAAGATGAACGGTTTATTAGTGGAACCTGAAAGTGACATCTTTACACATTACACCTTTACACTTTAGTTGCAGATATTCTGACGTGGGATAGCAAGAAAAGCACAACACTAAATTAATAACTTTGATGGTGGTTGTTCTATTAAGAGTCCCAGTAAACTCTGTCCAGAGCTGTGCCTGTGACTTCTTATGGTGCAACTGCGCTTTT
>JAUBNQ010000017.1:21824672-21842883 GCA_032353495.1 Ctenopoma kingsleyae | reverse complement strand
TGGTTGTTCTATTAAGAGTCCCAGTAAACTCTGTCCAGAGCTGTGCCTGTGACTTCTTATGGTGCAACTGCGCTTTTATAGTAATTATACTTTCTTTCCTACATGTCAAAATATCTGTAATGGAAAAGATTTGTTATGTTGCCATGTATATTATGAATGTCTAACACAAATACAGAGATGAATAAAGAGAAATTGGTTGAGCACTAAGTACACAAAGAGAGTCTTTTCACATTCAGCGTCATTCAGTAGAAAGAACAGATGAGAATAAACAGGAAAATCAATGCTGCTGGCAATAACAGTACCTCAGCAAAGCATCGCTGTTATAGCACGCCAAATGTCAAACTGTCTTTATTTACTATTAAAAATCTCATTTGAAACATGTCATAATAAGTTGTTCATCTCTACAATGTAATTTAAATGAATAGCCTCTACTCATTTCTGACTCCCGTCTACTAATCTGTGATTTTACAGCTTCAGTGTCACCTCTTACTCATTCACTCCCTGCTTCATCAGCAGGGAATAGCAGGGTCCATAGTATAAAATAACAAGTTATAGATGGTTATAGTAGGAGGAAACCAGACTGGCTTTGCCAGAGCTTGTTTAATTGTACTCAGAGACAGGATTTGCATGAACAGATATTGTAATGCATGATGGCTGTACGTACACCATGATTTTGTGCTTTTGTTCTATTGCCATACAATTATCTAGGACCCATCGTTATGGAAGTAAGAGTTCAGTGGAACAGTTTCCCCATGTGAATAAAAAATTCTGTTTGTATAATAAAACGCTTTGTAACAAGTGGTGTAGTGGTTATCACTGTCACATCACAGCTGGAAAGACTTGGGTTTGAATACACTGGCTTCTTCTTCATTGGGTTTTTGCATGTTCTTCCTCCACCTGTGTGGAGTTTCTCCAGGTGCTTTGGCATCTTCCCACAGTCCAAAAACACGTTAGGTTAATTGGTGACTCTATACTGCTCGTAGGTGCAGTGGCGGCTGGCATTTAATGAAAGAAATGGTTGGGATGATGGATGGATGGATGGAAAAAGTGGAAAGAAAAATAAAGTAGTCTTTGTCTTTATTAAATATAAGGTATGTTAGACACTGCTTCTTCTTTTGTCCTTTTTTCATCCTGTGCTTTTAAAGTCACATTAACCCTGCCCTGCGACTCTGGGAAATATTACACGTCCCTGGATACGAACAGAAATATTGGTCACATGTTGTAATGATGTTTCTTACCTGTGACAGCTACATATTATAATTTCCATTTAATATAGTTATCATTATAACAATACTATTTAATTAATGCATACTGCAACAGCAACAACATGAAGTAATTATCCATTTATATTGATAAAAAAATACAGCATTTATTTACATGTTCAGGTAGTATGCATGTTTTTTCTTACCTACACGCTTTAAACACTTGTTATGAGCCCAGAGAAAAAAAAACACTGTGCTTGTGGGATGTGTGTTGGCATGTACTATACGCAAGCTTAATCAATGACATACAGTGCTAAACTCTGCGGTGCTGTGCTGGTGGAGATAATCCTCATTTGAAAGCTCTCCAGTGCTTGCTTAGAGATGGTCAACAATCCATGATAGTCGCCAACAAATCTACTTTGTAATTATGGACACATTGATGCATATATGCAAACCATTTTTGTTGTGCTCCTGTTTGATAGTGGCACTTGCATGCGTAACAAAGCAATGCCTTCACATACTACACAGACTGATACGCCCACCCAATCAAATCTCATTCACTCTTGCACATACAGACACATAAAAAAATCCTACGCGGTCTCCCACACACCACATATCAGATAAGCAAGCTCTACTACATTCCCAATTCAGCCTGGTTATTGGATGTTTGGTTTTCAACACGACACGATATGAGCGTGGTGTGTGTATTTGAGCTGGTGTTATTTATTCCTGTTTTTAATGTTGTTTGGCTGCGCAGCCAGGGAGTGGAATTAATTTCCTTTCTGATGGTTTCATATCAGTGTCTCAGCCAGATGAATTATGCTTTTCTACCATATGTCATTTCCTCTCTGCTTGGCAACACTGGAACCATTTGGTAACATGAAAACAAATTATCTTGTGCTGGCTCCTGCTCAGATTCAATTAAAGCAGTACAGCATCATTACATAGAGGTACAAAAGGTAGTACAAAAAGCAAAATAATTAATTAATCGAATAATTAATTTATTTCCTATATGTTCTAAGTGTGTCATGCTGTCAGTGTGTGACACCTTTACAAATAACTGCTTTCTGATCTGTTATTGTAGTATAGTCTTCCATAGAGACTGTAGTACCAGAAAAATTTAACCTCAACAGGGCACAGTGGAAGAAATAATGAAGTAGTTGAAGATTTGTTAATTTAACATACTGTATATAGCACAGTAAGTTTCAGTTTGAGAGTTAGCGTCAGTGCTGTGAGGAGCTGAAGTTTCAGGTGTTCCAAGTGTTAGCAGAAGTGTAATCACTGAAAGCAGGTGAACTCTCAGGTGAATGTCACTGTAACTAACTGAAGTGTCAAGTAGTCAGGTAGTCGTTGAACCTGAGAAAATGTTTGGTTGGTGAAAGTTCAGATGTTTCGAACCTGCACAACTCTTTATTACAAAAGTAATAGGAAATGCATTTTAATACACTGTCTATAAATAAACTATAAGAACACTCTAACATGAGTAAAATGATGCTTATCTTACATCTGCTTCTGTCACAACCATTTTTATCCTGTCCTTCGTTAGTGTATCAGAAATCTGAACTTCACTGACAATAGGAGGACTTCATGTCTTGACCTGCAGTTGCTATGGCTTAATTTCATTTAGTACAATCATGCTTTTTGTTCCATAGGAAAAAAAATGTTCATATCTATTTCATGTGAAGGGCATTAATACTTTATTTGATCAAACAAGAAATGCACTGCTTGCCTTATAAGAAGCATGACACAACCACAGTGGAGAAAAATGTTTTTGAATTCAGAGCATGAAGTGTTCTCTTCTCAGACAAACATCATACATGCCATTAGAAGAGAAAAATGGGCATAGTTACAAGACTGCACTGTCATTTCTGTGGAGTGTTACTGAACTGCCACTCCACTGAGACTTAAAACACACACACGCACACACACACATCTCTGACAAATTTAAGTCTGACACTCTCTCAGAGGTAGACAGTGGCCTGCAGCGAGACACTGAAAACATGAGAGGATAACACCCTCCAAACCTCACAGCAAATCATTACACAACTCACTTACAACATCCATCTCTGTTCTAAATACACGTATATACATATAAAATATGATAATAATTATCATATGCATTTATAATCAACATTTTATTTCATAAAAATCTTAAAAGGCTGAAAGAAAAAATGCAATCAAAGTTAATAAGTGGTGTTACAACAGTGATAATCTGTTTAGTATAGGTCAGAGAACATGTCTCTGTAGAGAATGAGTTTTGGGCTTTGAGTCATTACACATCAGCTTTAGCCCGCTGTTGCCCTCTTGGATAGATTCCTTAAGTAATGACGATAACTACAACACGATCAGGAAAAGGAACCTTTTATAGAAGAGTTGTGCTCCTCGTTGGTAAGCTGACTGATATTCTGTGTTAGTTCACAGGACTGAAACAAAGGCCCAGTGGTCAATGAAATAGTCACCAAGACCAGTTCTATTGACAGAATCATCCACATAAGCATCAGTCAGTCAATAAAGAGTCTAATTATTATAATCACATTAGCGTCTTGTGGCTAATTGTTTTGCACTGACAACTTTACTGTGTTGGGTTAAAGCACTCACAGCACTAGGTTATAGCCAGGGCAAGACTGTGATCCAACAGTCACTTCACACACAAGGTGTGTAAAAAAAAATGCAAACAAAAACATCACCTTTTTTGATATAGATATAAATATAAATTTAGCACTTCATTTATTAAAAAAATATGTTGCATCACAATTAAATTATTATATAATTACATTCACTACAATAACATAATCACAGTTGTAGTTTAGCTGCACAGAAATGTCATTTTCAGGAGACAAGTTGATTTTAGCCCCCACCACTCACCCTCATTCTTATTCCCCGCCTCCAATCACTGCATTTGTGTTTTCTGCCAATACTTTAGGGCCCATTACCTTTATTATTCTCCTCAGTAATGATGAGGAAGATTGGACATTAAAGGTAAACTAGCTTCATTTTATTCGTTTTCTGTAGAAACCGTCTCTCTACTGAATCGTCTCTTAGATTTCCACATGAATATGTGAAGTAGAATTAATGCCCCAAGCTATTGTTTGTTTTCAATTCATGGACGTATTGATATATTCAAACACTGCTGGTAGGTACCAGATGTCATTTGCAGAACATTAATGATAGATTTTATGATCTGAATGTTTTGAATTGTAGCTTTTCTCCTACTTGATATGCATACTGTGTGATGAATTGAGACATGCCAATAAGCAAAGACAATTTAATCAGTAAATAAACGTGGTTAACCTCTTTATGAATTGCACACAAAATTAAATGATTTCCTTGAATGTCCTGAATGAATTAGTAATGAATAACTCCTGTAAAAAGAAAAATAAAAAGAAAGTTTTGTTGCTGAACACCGCTGGCTATTTTATTACAATTCTTAGGTCTGGGTGAACCAATAAGGATCAAGAACTGCACACTGAGAAATCTGCAGGACACCTCATTATATTATTCTCAATTAGAACCTGTCCTCAGCAGCATTAGTCATCTTAGCACTCGTCATTCATACTAATTAGCACTTGCCTTTTGTGCCACATGCTGGAAGAGGATATTTCAATATCCTATTAAGTGATTCCAAGATATGCCCTTGATTGACGTTCTCTTAAACCCAGGATGTAATTACATTATATGCTTCAGATTTCTTTTAATAATTTCAGATCTCCTTAGGTTTTTTTGTGTGTGTGTTTTATGTTTAATATGTGTTAAATATATTCAAATCAAAAGTGTGTGAGAGGAAAATAAAGAGTAACATAAAAATAAGACATCCCATGCTAACCCAGTTTCTGAATGCCAACAGTAAGTGCACGCATACATCACAATTCATGCATTCTACCATTATAATACTGTAGTTGATTTGCAAAATATTACATAATTAGAAGGCAGCCATCCTAACACACAGGAACCTTAATTACATGGATAGTCTAACTATTTATGATCTACTGCAAACTATTTGCCGCCACGTCCAGTGGACTACTACCACCCATGTGTAAATATTGGGTGGCACATTTGCCCAGGACAAACTCTGTGCTTCACTCAATTTACTGAGTTGCTGATTTAAAGCTGAATAAATGCATAAATGGCTCTTCGTGCTGAGCAGCTACAGCACAAGGATGGGCTTCCTAAATTTGCATCTACTTCAGTGTCAGCAGATTTCATTAGGAACTATTTGCTACTGAACGTAAAAGATAGAGAGTGTTATTGTGTTTTTCAAATGTCAGTTTGTTGCTGCTGGCACTACAACAAATTTCCCTTACTAGTTATTGCACTGGATTAGTAGGTGAAAACTCAGAGGCAGAGCTCTAAAGCTCTTTAAATTTGTGCTTATTTAAATGTATTTCATTATTTTGTCAGTGTAGATTGTGATGGAATGATTGGAGACTGTTAAGTCTTTAATAGAGTTTATTTCTTATACATAATAAAACATTCAGAACCATAATTTTCATGACTGTAAAGACAATACATGCATTCACACTGCTGTGTTTTGTACTTTGGTGCAGAAAATATGCTACAAAATATTAATTACTGTGTGTTTTGACAGAACATCTGTTACCCCAGAAAGGTTTGCTCATGAAAAATATAAATGTGTCCCATAGCGCTGCACATTCTAAATGGTCCTGTGTAATGAGTTTCTTGTAATGAACGTCCGATGCATGATGATTAATAGGTTTGGGCTGTTATTTGTAGAAAGCAATCTGTTAAACTGTAACTTGTCAGGTCAAACATCTTTTTATTTGTCTTATAATCTTAACATAGAGGAAGTAAGCTATAAGAAAGTATAGCATTCACAAGGTGATTGTCACCTTATCAAACAAAGAAAAGAAACTGCTATCAGCCACACAGATTATAATCTATGTTCAGGATCATGTGAGTGTCAAAACACTATGAAGGTAAGGAGTAAGGAATGAATTAAGAAATTCCAGGTATGTAAATACATGACCTGTGATATATACATCATGTACAATGACAAATCAAATCTGTGAACAGATTTGTATTCATTATGTTGTGAGCTTGAGCATTTTTTAATAGATTTACAATATTTTTTATTGTAGCCAGATCTTGTATCTGGATCTGACTCTTTCATTTCTATATTATTTAGGTATAATTAACTCATATAGTATAATAAATAAATGTCCACTATTCTCATATTGTGCGTAAGCAAATTGCTTTGTAATGTTAGACAAAGGCGGCATGGTGGTGTGGTGGTTAGCACTGACACCACACAGCTAAAAGGACAAGGGTTCAAATCTTTGTGGAGTTTCCAGGTGCTACCTGTGCCTGTGTGGGTTTCCTCCGAGTATCCAGGCTGCCTCCCACAAAAATATGTTAGGTTAACAGGTGACTCTAAATTGCCCAAAGGTGTGAATGGTTGTCTGTCTCTATATGCCAGCCCTGTGATAGACTGGCAACGTGTCCTCTCACCTAGTGACAGCTGGGATTGGCTCCAGCACTCCTGCGACCCTTAACAGGAAAAGTGGTTAAGATAATAGGGTGATGAATGGATGGATGTTAGACCGACTTTCTCCATTGTATTAAGTTATTTTTGACAACATGGTTTTCTTCCAGTATTTTGTTCTGGCTTTGATCGCAGATTACAGAAAAGTGAAACAAAGTAAGTGAAGAGAGAGAGGAAGGATGAATTGCAACAGAGGTGATAACGTATAGTAAAAGTAATTTGAAGTGCACATACTACCAGAACCAACAGAACCAGAATCACCTTTGAGCTCCCATTTTGCTAACACTGAGCACATGTATACTGACAAATCCTATCATCATCAGGATTCCGCAAAACCAAGCAGTATGTTTAACAGAAACTGCTTCTGTGATCAGTGCCAGTATTTACAAATCTAAGATGCATTTAAGGGTTAGAGAAGACACACTTAATAAAACAGCTAACGCTGATTTCAGGTCTCTGTGAAGACACTATTCTGCATTAAAATCATAAGTGCCATACACTCATGTAACACCCTCCACACCATTACTTTCTCCCTTGCACAAATGACACTGATTCACATTCACAACCTACAGCTATTCGTGATCGGCACAGGATGAAACCTACTGATGTGCCCACGACCAGCAAGTAACTACTCATGACAGACATTCATGCCCCCCTCGGCATGAATTGCAATAACTTTGGTCATTTTTCATTTAGCACTAATATAATTTAAATTTGTCCATTAGTTTTAAATATTTGCTAAATTTCCACAGTTGTAGTGTGTTATTTACTGCTGTGTTTATTAGAAAATTTTAGAAGAATGTTACTAACACCCAAAATTAAATGTGGCTAACATTATGCCTGCTTAGCATCATCCTGTTGGCATTGTTACCATGAGCATTTTAGCAGCTGATACTAGCATTTATCTCAACACTTTGCCTTTAGTACATAGAGCTTGGCTGTAGTCTTTATTAGCAGTAGCTAAGGCACTTCTCTAGTTGCTGTAGTTACTTGGATAGAATAAGGTTTTGTGGGAAGTACAAAGTACAAACTTGTCATTTACAAATATTCTACAAGTCAGGTTGATTGTAGACAATTGATATTATCCTCAGATCATCATTGGTTTGTAACAGCTGTAATCATCCTGGCACATTTGAACTCTGCTTTCTGCTGTTTTAACATGTCCTATTCTGTCTCATACTGTCTATGTCCTCTAATCACAGTAATAATGTTGATACCTCTGCAGCATCAAAGGAAGGTTATTCTATTTGATCCAATGTGACCACTCTCTAATGCTTGTCACTGGCCATATTCTTATGTTTATATCATGTGTTTGGAAGAATCCTCATGAATATTTATGCCCTACTGCAACTGAATGCTCAGCATGAAATGAAATACTGCACTGCTTGACAGTTGTTTGCCTTGAGACACAAATCTAAATCTACATATTGTCCGTTGCATACAAATAGAAGCGCTACAGGCTTGTACCCGGAGGCTTCTTCAATCTACTGGTCTGTTCGATGTTGAAGATAGTTTGTTTGGGTATGTGTGCACATTGTTTCTGATGTTGGGTAACCCTGAGAAGCATATTTGATGTTTTTATTTCCATTCATTCTGGTTTTCTATTTTCGTTTCATGTACACTGTTTTGTGTTAATATACAAGGTGAATCAGATCTAAATTAGTAAAAAAAAAAAAAAGAAGAAGAAAAAAATAAAGATAATGTCTATCTGTTCCTAACAATCACATCATGGTTTGAGCACCAAGACGGACACAGTCCATGGGCACTATGAACATGGCATCATTTTCCAGCTACATTAAAATAACTGCATTTTCTCTTCCATGGTCCAATAACTGAAGAAAGGATCTTGATTTGTTTTCCCCCATGGCTGCAAATCTCATTTTTATAGCACAAGATATTATGTGCAAACCAATTCCAAATCCACTTTTCCAGTCTACTTTTCCATTATCACAATAAAATCAGGGCTCATTTTTATGATGGCTGAATGTTGAAATACATTAAAATAGGTCTGAGAATAGCCTTGCCCTCTTTGCCGTTGTCTTTTGAATTAAATGTCAACACAGGTGTAAAACAAAATGTAACCTCATATTCAGCTGAATATAAATGTGCCATTTGCTGATATTGATGGGTCTGGAAGAAAAAGAGGCTCATCTCAGTGCTCATAAATTAACTAGGGCCGGTTCGTGAATGAGTGACACATCTTTGATTTGTAGCAAGCAGTTAAATTCAATCCAAATTCACCACACTATAATTTCTCACAGCGTCTTGCTTCCTGTACTGCCATACAGAGGGGAAAAGAGAATACACCAACATCAAATAAACGACATGTCACGCAACCTTTCAAAGTAACACATTTCCCAATGCAGGCTAAAGGAAACACTATGCAACCTCATACTGTTGTTTAAATTAATGTGAGCAGTCAGTCAGTTAACTAGTCAAAACTAATGACTGGCTGTGCCTGGTGACAACCAATTAATGATTTCCACCAGTGATATTTTGCTAGAGTAATTGATTTCCAAACTGTAATTATGTGAGGACGAATGCAACGTTATCAGCAGACTGCTATATTAAGTTGTGCGAAACGAGACTCAGGAGGGCAGCCAGTTTGGACAGGAGAGAAACAGAGGGGTGGCTGGATCGGAGCCATGACCCTACTACTGTCTCTCTCCAAAACTGTCATTTCCATTAGTGTAGACTCACCAGGGCCCTGACAAACTCTCTCATCCCTTCCAACTCTATTCGATTGGACAAGCACTGGACTGTGTCGTTAAATTCTTCATAAATGGTTGTGTTTTCTGAAGCATGAATAGCTCCACAGTGCCGGTAAATGAAATCAGTATACAGTATATAATGAAGAACTTTCTTTACCTCTTTCTGTACCTTTCACTGGGATGTGAAATAGGACTTTGGAGCTCATCCAATGTGTTCTTAAGTGGAGGCATTTGGATTTGAAATAGTGATAGCTTGAAGACCATTTTCTTTATGGTCTGCGTGGTCCATAAGGCCTGCATATGTTGTCAGGCAATGACTATAAGAGTAGTCACTTTGGAGTTGTCTGCATGACTTAAGCTTGACTGATATTTAGTTCAGTTCAGTTCAAAGAGCAAAAATATACTGTATGTCTGGATTTCAAATATGTGTATAAACATAAATAATAGATCTTAACTTATCCATATCATTGTTTTGCCTTCTTGAAAAATGCAACATCTTAAATAACGGGCATTTAAATAAAGCAGTAGAGTAAGGGTTATTGCCAGCAAGATTGCACAAAATTGAGGGGAAGAAAAGACGAGAGAAGACAAGAGGAAAAAGGAGAATGGGTACAAAGAATGAAATGCTCTCTGCAGACAAGCCATTTACTCCCAGACACACCTTGGGTTATTGAGAACGATAACAATGCAGCGAGGGCCTTTTGTATCGCAGTGCACAGACACATGTTTCTCCTAGCCTGACATAATTGCCATTCTTCCTCTATTTTCTATCTGGGCAACATCAATCTCTGTTGCTGGTCTGTCAGAACTGTCGGAGGCACAGAGCAAAGTCAGGCTTCCCCTATCAGGGCTTTGTGAAGTGCTGGAGCTAAGCACAAGATGCAGCTGAGGATGAGAGATCATACAACTGGCTCAGCCAAAAGACTGCGTCCTGCTCTTTGCATCATGTGTCACCAGATAGATTTAGTGTAAAACTCTGACTTCAGCACCAAAGCTCCACGTAGGCTGTCAGAAACAAACTGCATCTCGTTGTCTCTGCAGTGTCTAATCAATAAATGGCAAAAGTTAGTTCAATGAGAGTCTATGGGTGTTTTTACTTACACACATTAGAAAAATAAGTGCATTAAGGAATAATATCTGAAACAGGCATGTTGAATCATAAAATAGATTGTGCTGTCAGCAAAAGTACAAAAAAGTGAAAGAATATCCTGTGCACTGTGAACATAGACTAATCACTGTTTCAATTTTTTTCACAACTTTGGGATGAAAAAGATTGTTTGAGGGGAGAAGCAATATTTCACTGGGTGAAATAGGTGCAGGCAATCTGCCTTTGGAGTGGAGGAGGCAGCAGTGTTTTATAATGGAAGAAATTCAATGTGACATGTCGAGAATGAATTGCTCAGTCAACCAGAAATATCCCTTGTTCTAATGGCTTGGGACATTCAGTGGCGTGTTCTCTCCTCCTCTTCCCCTCCCCCTATATTTCTCTCTATCTTTCCTTCTGTCTATCGCTCTCCCTCTCTGTATAAACACATCAGCAATGAGAAGAGTTAAGGTTAATAAATAGTCCTTGATTGTTGTAATACACCAAAACATGGAGAAGCTAAATTTCGCTGCCTAAATGGTGACATGGTGAAGTGCTGTTATATTTAATAGCATACGTTGGCTAGTTATGGTAATAACTTCAAACTATCTAGTGCATAATGATGCTTCTAACCATGGCTGCTTAAGAATACGGCATGTAACTTTTTTTTTTACTAGAAATATGTTAATGACAGACTCATTGAACATCACTGCCAGCAGTGGAGAGATACTTTTTAAGCGAGGCTCGCCCTTCTGACCAACCTCAATTATTTCTGCTTGATTATTGAGTTTTGAAGACAAACGTATATGCTCTTCAAAAGCGGAGCAGGGAGAGGAAGGGCAGGGTGGAGCAGAGTGGATTAGTACTACTAATCATTTTGATCTTCATGCTGCATCTTATTAAGCTGTTGTTAAGTTACCATTCAACATCTTATGACGCACTGAAACATCAAATAGTTCTTACGTTTAAAAATGCTAAATGCTACTGTAAACGTATTAAATATTCAGCTGTAATGTCTAATCAGATATAATGTCATACGTTTCCAAATGATGCATCATGAAATTGTAAATAAATGTGTTTTCATCTATACAGGCGTGGTAGAATTACCATGTAGTAGCGTTATCTGAGATGTGAGCTAGGAAAACGCGCTTGAGGTGCAAACACAGCAACAGAATGTATTCTCCTTGTGTCACTGCTATGTTGTTGCTGCTGATACAGATTTATTCTTCCGCTCAGTGACCAAAGAGGATGCACTGTCATGTATCCTTTTCCATTATTGGTATTTGAGTTTATACACTGTATGATTGGCACTGTAGATATTCATTCCATCTAGAATACATGTCTTACCTTACATGAAATATGATTTCTTGAGAAGTGTAATCATGGGTTGGAAGATTGCTTTCTATTATCTGGGAGTGAAAATGATAAATTGGTGCTGGGGAAAGAAATGTTTCAGATGTCAGTTTCATCACAGGGCTATTTTGCACACATGCTCGGGTTCATTGTGTGAGGTGTCTGATCAAAGTATTGTTGAAGATTGTGAGGATTCTCCTTTCTCATCATCAGGGTTTTGTGAGGGCCAACACAGTATATAATCTGTTCGCAGGATGAGTTAACCTGCAGTCTGCTTGGACAGGGGATCTGGCTTTTCTAAGAACACCTTGTTATTTGTAAAACTTCGCTGCTGTCCTTGTGCTGACATACAAACTGGAAACAAAACTGACTCAGAGGCTAAAAATATAACAGCATTTAGATAGCTTATCTGACTCCTGATAACAAGCTGCACAATACATTACATATTAACCAACATTCACACTCTGGGGTTTCAACACTTGTGTGCTGCACAAGATTAGAGAGAAGCTATCATTTTAACACAAAAGAGTTCCAGGTTTCAGAAAGCACCCATTTTCGTCACTAAATGCAGACACGTTCAGCTTGCATTAGTTGTTAACATGTCAGATGGAGGCATTATTGTGGAATCATTAAAACATCCGTGACTCAAGCTGTTAGCAGCTCAATAAAGAATAGAGCTGTGATATTCCAACATTTTTCTGGTGGTCAAATCAAATCAATATAGTATAATTCTCTGTTGTTGCCTGAAAATGATTACACTATTACACGTGCTAAGACATACCATCATTATGATGAATATGCAAGATTCAAGATTAAAAAAACTTTATTAATCCCAGAGGGAACTGTGGTTTCATGAGTAAATGTTAGATTCAGTTCTGCTGTAAAACAAACTAATGAAATACTTCTGCCGAGCACGGTGTGCTACAAACTACAGAGCCCAGGGGTGTTAGGTAGTTATTTTTCCTTTTTTAAAGATTAAACTATTTGTTCATGGTTTTCTTTTTCTTTTCTTTTCTTTTTTTAAGATTTACATCTTCAGTAGTAACCAGTGAACTTGGACATAGGTTGGAAGGTAATGGGAGATGAACACATTGTTGGTTTCAGACTTCTTGTGGAATTGATGCTAATAGCAAAAAAGTACATTTGGAATAATAATAATCTGGAATGCAAGCATAACTAGTTAGCATGAGACATATATTTATCATGATGTCTGTGAAGATTCTCAGTCATCCATGGTTATCCAAAAAAAGGTTTTTCAGTGGCAACTGGACTTTTTTTTAATCTTTTCATATCTTCAAGAAACTAAAACACAAGTGCAGCTACCACTGAATAACCTTTTTTTTGGATCGATTTATCATGGCTAAACAGAAAAACTGTTCAGTTGCACAGTTCTTGATATTCTGTTTCAATTATAGGTGATTTGTGGGGAAATGCAGTACAATAATGTATCTGGTAAAACGGAAAAAGATCATCCTGTTCATTTCCACTTTTATCATAAATATGCAGGTGAAATTATGCATAACTCAATCAGTGTAAACTGATCTGCACTTTCAGATGTGCTGGACAGGAACATACTGTATATAGATGGAATGTAAGTTCCAGTTGTATGTGGCAGAAATCCACAGCAATCCACTGGGTATGAGGTCCAACAACGTGGGCCAGAGAATCTGTTATTAGATCATTAGCACTGGAACCCCCTTCCTCTTGGAGCTACTGCACTGCTGTCTATTCACACAGACTCATCTCCTCCTGAGCTCTAGCTGTGCTAAGCTAATACTCTCCGAGGCATTAACATTAAGCTGAGCTACAATGTCCGGTGGAGCTGTAGAAAAAGAGGGCTCCCTGTGCAGCCCCATCCAGCGCACTGTTTAGAGTCAGTACACCATTAGTCAAATCTCTTCAACCATGAAAAAAAGAAGGAGGGGGGAGGGGAAAAATCAAAACAGAATATGCATGCATAAAATTCAACACATTTGTTCCCATGGCAACCATTCAGCATGTCATTCACTTGTCAAGCTGCATCAGGGCCGATGGGGTCCATTGTCTGGGTCCTGGTGAGCGTGGTTGCCTGGAACAGACCCGGCCCCCTCTTCCTCCCTCTGACCGACATCCAGGTCATTCACCATGCTGTTATTTCTCTTTAATTCACATTCAACCCGTTTTTTCATCACTAATCACACGACAAATAACCACCACAGCGAAAAAAAAGAAGGAGGAGAATGCAGAGCAATACTAAGGCATTGCTTTTATGATTCTTATGAATAGGATAGGGGGCTATGGGATTAGGGAGAAATTCAGACCACGCTACTCTCACACCAACACCTCAAAGATTTCCCTGCTTTAGTTTATAGATTTGGTGGGCGGTGAAGGCAATGCAGAACCTCCACGTCTATGACTGCCTGTCAAGAGCAGTTTAATAGTCACAATGGGAGAAAAGGCCATTTGACTTCTGTAATCTTTTCTAACATGCTCCAGAGTTGCTGTTGATTGGCATTGCTCAGGCATTTCTCCTGTGAATAGTGCTGTGGTGTTTGGATGTTAAGCTTTTTGCAGCAGTTGTTGAATGTCACGCACTGCTTCAAAACACTTATTCAAGTTCACTGTTCTTATCTTTTTCACAAAATTAGTGCTTGAGACACTGAGTGAAAGGCAGCAGCATAACAGGACACCGTCTGAACATGTTCTGCTTTTAACTCCACCCAAAACAAATGGACACTTCCTCCTTTAGCTAATAATTAACCCAACCTTTAGTTTGTTAACATGACTGACAAATTTAAAGTTGGCTTTGAGGTCAAACTACTCTGTTGTGTGAGTTGTGTGTTTCCATGATAACAGAGGTTATGAAGCTTTCAAATGCACCCTGTTTTTTGTGATAAGTCTTTAAATCCTACCCATGTAAATTATGTATGTAGCACTTGTTGACAATGCTTTTTCAAGTTAATAACACATTGCTGCTGCTGCTGCTGCTGCTGCTTAGATGGTTCTAAGCAACATTCATTGATTATTAAAAAACGTGTGGTGCAGGTTGTTCTCCCTGCTCTGCACATGTGGAGAACAGCTAATGTGCGTCTAAGCTCCAGACTGTCCACCTGAGGTCGGCTGTAAGCTGCGGCGTTTGGTCGAACAGCCATCTCTCAACCAAACAACCAATCACCTGCCACGGCACAATCAATATACATCAGTGGAGATATTATATGGTATCGTTCAGCCTATAAATCTGTGTTACTGTCAGTTTGTTGTAGTTTTTATTTGGTCTAATCATCTACTGTGTTAACTTGAAGGGGTGGGTTTGCATCCAAACCTATGGTGCAATTTTACTGTACTTTTTACAACAGTTGTAGTTGTAGTTGTACCCACATTAAAAACAATAATAATTGATTTAGTTTTTTCACTCTCTTACACATTATACCACATGCTTGGACACATTCGGCAGGCACCAGTACAACAATCTCCATACTTCTCAGAGATCATGTAGAAATTGGGCTGTACTAACTTGTAACACCATTAAATTAGGCTGCTCATAGATCACCCAAAAAAGAAAGAAAGAGAGATTTTCTTCATAGAGTCATGTCTTGGAGCTATTCACACAACAGTCAAATGATTAAGTCAGCACAGGAGCGAGGGAGATGAATAAATGAGAATGTTATTCTAATCAATCAAACAGCATAATAAGACAAAATTCTTGGAAATGTAAGGGAGTTGATAAATTATCAAACAGCAATTGCAAAGAGAGGGAGAATTAATTAAAATTGTACAATTTTACACTTTGAAAAGGAAAGAATACAGTATGTTTTTCACTACTGTGCACTGTGTGTGGCTGTATGCGCTGAAAGCTTAAATTATGTAGTGTTTATTTACTCACAGAACATAATCTATATCATCATATGGTTTATATATATTAAAGGAGCAGATGGGTTTTTGGCCAATTTTTTCCAGATCCCTCTGCGAAGAACAAAAAATCTTGTTATACAAAGTGAAGAGAACATTGGAAAGAAATGCAAATTAGGTGCTGACTATGCACCACAGTCAAAGTAAGTAAAAGTATCTTCAAAACCCAATTTTCATCTCTATTTTTGTATGATAGATTATTGCACCAGAAGTTTCTATTTCTTGCAGTTTTGTGATAATTACATGTGCAGATATCAACTTTTCAAACAGCCTAGATAATCATGTGGGGTGAGAAGTAGACTATTTATTAATCACCCTGTTTGTTTGAAAAATGCAAAAACACTGCGTGGTAATGGCCAGAGACAAATACATAAAGTTAACTTCACATTTACTGGTCAGATTTTCAGGGTCCGATTTTGTTTTTTCACTGAAGCTGATGTGATTGAAAGCAGTATAGAATTGTTAGACAATCACATAAAGTGACTGGGGATAAGCCTTGGCAAATAAAAAGACAAGAAGGTGCACTCTGGCCCTGCCACAAAGTAGAGGGTGTGAGAAAAAGGGAGTTAAACAGTACCCAGGTTTGGGGCTTCTTAATAATTTCTCCTCTGGTGAAAGTCTTGGTGTGGGAGTTGTGCCTAAATAGATGTGAGACATGTTTGCCGCCCTGCTCACAGCCAGTATCAGGCCTAATGAGGCATTAATCGGAGGTGTGGGATGTTGCTCTTTAGAAAAGCACAGGGTCAGCAAAGTACAAAGAAGATGACAACAAAGAGCGGGGTGGCAGTGGCCCAAATGACCATTTGTCTGAACTGTATGCTCAGCAATCACTTCAAAAGCACGGTGACAGAATATTCACCAAATTTCAATGGAAAACATGTGAAAGGGCATTTGAACACTTTTGTATGTAGGTTTTCCTTTTTTCACAAGGGTGATTAGCCCTCCTTTCACTACTCCCACCCCCCAACAAACACACACACACACGCACATACACACAGCCACACTAAACCTTGTGAATTCTGGAAACTAGTACAATTGATCATGCACGTTGTTTAACTAAGCACAATGGGTCTTATTTGTTTTGACATCCAAGTTTTTATTCCATCATCATACTGTAATTCATGGGCATTTACAAGTCTTATTACATATTACAAAATCACATTCATTACAAGCGGAAATCAGCTGCTGGTTGTCCCTGTTCCTAACTCCAGTGCATATGGAGCATTTTAATTAGAAGAATAAAAAAAAGGTTGATTGTTTTTTTTTTTTGTCAAAACAAATAAATTGTGTTGGGATTGCCTCTTGAGCCATTTTCAGACTTCAATTTGGTTTCATTGTTGTTGGCGTTGAGAAATAAAAGAGGGTTATGGAACATGTTTTATTTGAGGCAAAGGTTAAGAACTGCTTTTACATTATAGCTAAAAACTGTAAGGATAACATTGTGTTATTTGTTGTGTCACACTGTGAGAAAGTACACTAAACCAATGGGTGCCTTTTATACTGAAAATAAAATTTCTCCGGAGGTACTGAATGTTAGGCACAGGGTCAGTGATCATAAACTGGTTTTGTGTGTTTTATATCTGGTTCATGAAGCCACAGATGGTTGTTAGACCCGGCCATCTGGATGAAAATGTCCAACCCAGAATGTGGGTATCCCTGAGGAAACTGACTATCCCCAGATACAATATAGGGTCTAATTTGACTTGCATCCACAGATATTTTGTCATTTCTCAAATCTATTCTTAATTTATTTTTTTATGATTTCTCTCATTTATATCCAGCATCTATTTAACTGCTTTTGTGTATCATAACTCATAATTTAAGTGTGTCCCAATGCATGTACGCAGACTCCATGAGCAAATAGGTTAACTGATACCTTCTGAAACGAAAATACAGACAGTCAGCATAACATACTGTATATAAATACATAAATACTGCCCAGTAGGTTAATACTGAGCAACTGGGATAACAATACAAGAAATGTAATGGTCCGTATCAATGTCACTGAATCACTATCACTATGTCACTATAATTCTCAATAATATTTCATTAGTGTTTATCCTTTGTGGAAGTGGTGTGTGGAGTACAGCTACAATATATACAGCTGTGTCAGTACTCATACTCATACTAACGGTAACATTAGATAGTAGTAGTAGACATGGTGTCAATATGAAAGTGGCCATATTATGCTTAATTTAGTGTTTATATTTTACTCTGGGCTTCTGTTGATTCAATAATATATGATTTTCAAGTTCATAAAGTACAAATACATATTATCATATCTCAAGAGGTTGTGAAAACATTAGTCTGAAAACTGTTGTGAACAATAAAAAACATTACTAGAGTACTAGATTCTGACCTGAAATACAGTGTAGACATTGTTAATATTAAAAACCACTATTGTATATAGAAACTGTCTTTTAAAGGAATATTTACATAAACATACAGAGGCCTATAATCATCAAACATTAGT
>JAUBNQ010000017.1:21811090-21821315 GCA_032353495.1 Ctenopoma kingsleyae | reverse complement strand
AGTCATCATGATAAGATCGTTTATTTGATAAGAGTCTGCCTGTAAAAATCTAATGGGACATGGGATGGAAGCGTACAATTACAAACAAATCCTGAGTCTTGTGAAAAAAAAAACATAAAATGATCCCAATGAAATGCCAAATTGTGACTAAATTTAAAAGTAGTGTACAGTAGGCTGTCACAGATCTTCCACTGAGGATAAAACAGTTTGCTCCAGTCTGATGTTCTTTCTTAAAACAATAATGGTATCCTTCATAAGCTTTGGAGTCTACAAATGAAATAGTCTGTTCCTCATTAACTCGATTGTAATCACCAAGAATTAGTTGTTGCTCTGACTCACAACTTAAAATGACTAAACAGTTTTCTCTGCACAGTAAAACGCTGGCAAGGTTGGATGAGCGAGCTATAAATACTCCAGAGAACAAAAGAGCAATTGACTGCTGCAGTGTAGGTGTTACACCATCTGTTAATACAACAGAGATTCTACAGTCTGGATTCTTTATATTCACACAATATATTTAGCATTTACCTGTGCTTTGTTCTTGTATTTGTTTAATTAAATCAAATACAAAGTTTAGGAACATAGAGAAATGGAGATACTGTACATTTTGTGTAAAGTTGTGTAGAGGCTATGTTCACAAACAAAATTTGCACAAAAGAAGACGAGAAGTCTCCTCATAAATGCAATCCAATATTTGGTGTCAGAGCATAGCAGATTAAGACAGCAGCATAGCTGTGACCTCTGTCTAGTTCTACATAACCTGCAATGTTTCACAGCAATGCTACTTGATCTTGGCAAGGATTCACTGTGCTATGCAATTCTAATCAGAATCCTTTTACTCACCAAGTTCATAATTCAGTGTGCTAGGTGACTTTGATGTAGTCATATTGACAACTTGATTAACACAGTATATAATACAGACATAGTATATGGTACAAGGACAACTGGACTTCAGGTGTAGTGCAAAGTGTCAATTATTGACATCAGATATGATATGACCAATATTTACTCTTCTCTTGATTATCACAACCAAGTCTTAGGCCTACGCAAGCTGTTCTTATTGTACAAATAAATGATTACTTTACAGAGAAATGTCCAAAGCACGTTAAGAATGTTGGAACACTGCTTCAAAGTAAAAGTCTATAGCCCGGGAGGATCAAATAAAAAAAAAATGACTAGCAGACTAACACAGCCAGCCACACGTGCCTAGTTGAAGACAGTGATGTATGCCATTTTTAAATGAATCTAGATAATCTCCAGGAAAGCAAAATTACTTCCAGCTCATTTGTAGATAGTTTTATTCACATTTTTCTGAAAGAGTCGATATTATGGGAACAAGAGACGTTTGTGTTGCGGTGAATTAAGATGATGTTGGACGTCGTGTTGTACTGTCAAATTACTAAACTCTATCGCTGTGGTGTTAAGTTATTTCAAATTCTTCTGCCTTAACGACAAGCGCTGTTGAAACAGCACCTGTTGTGATGTGACAACCAGTGGATCGGAAACATGAAGATAAGCTCACCACTGTCCACATCCACACTGAGGGCATCTTTAAGTATCTTCTGTAAATGATGTTTGCATTGCAGCCAGGTGAGGAGTAACTCAAGATGTTGGACTTGTGCTTTAAGCACTACCTACTCGAAGAACTTTTGAAACAAGCACAACTATGGACATTGTTTCTTTATTTTTTTTCGACTGAAGGAATACAGCCTGTGCTAAAGCCACGTTACCTGCCCAGCTATATTTGAAAAAAACATCTTAGACTGTTCTGAAACTTCCTGTTGAAGTTTCAATTATGCAACAGCAGGTTCTTGCCTTTCACAGTCAGGACAAGAACCAAGGAACAGTAAGATTGCAATACTGTGTTACACTATTTACACCCCCAGTGGTCACTGTTCCTGCCTTATCAAAATATACTTAGTTAGAGGTGCACTGTAAGAGAATATGCATTATTCACTAGCTCGTGTTCCCATTGGCTGCGGGAGAACATGGTAGCCACGCATCCAGCCAATCAGAGTAGGTTCTCATGAAGAACACAACTATGGCATCTGAAACAGCATGGAGAACACAGGGCAATATGAGCTGTTTGAAAAATGTATGCCAATAAAATAATATAAAAAGGAAAAGGGCAATCATTTCATCTCTTTAACATATATTAAGTGGTATTTTGTCCACTTGGGCGAAGCACGTGAAGCTAAAACATACTGACATACATGTAGGCTAATATCACATTGGGAAACATTTATGGAAAATGTGTTTGTGAACAAATGCATTTGCTTATACATTCAGCAAACATGGAAAACATCAGGTCAGCTGTCCTTTTAGCTCTCTTTTGGTCTTCACCAGCTCCTGAATAAAATATCTCATTCTGTAGCTACTAAAGGCTCCACTATGGTCACATGCTCATTGATAACTTTGTCTGTTATCAGAGTTTGTCACTAGTAATTTTTTCATTATAATGTTACATTATTTTTTTCTACAAACCCTCCTAAAATATCCCAGCAACAGCAATAGAGGTGTAGTGGAGACTGATTTTATGCAGCTAGACTTACCATAAGGTGGTCAAAGAACATTTAGAAATGCAAGATATCAGCTATTCAAACTTGACATGACTTGTAATGTAAATTATGGTTGGTCAACACATGGTCTCCAGCAAACTGTATAGGCACCTTTTTCTGGAACATTGATAATGCAATAGGGCAACTGTACTAATAGCTTTTTCTTCTTCAGGTAGTTTTAGTCAAGTCCTTAACCATAGAGGTGGTAAATCAAAAAATATGAATATTGAGGCAGTGAAATGCAACCTTTGTCGGGAAAAACATATGCATATCAGGTTTGTCTTTCTACTTAACAGTCAAGCAATAACAAGTGAAAGTTGTGTGCAATAATAGTAGTACTAGTACTTTAGCGTGTAAAACTATCACAAATGGTAACTATACAGTACTGTGAATATATATTCTGTTATAGTTTTCTGCTTTTTTATATTTTGCTGCTACAGTAATTAACACAATTATCATCCTTTTCATTGTAAATGTGATAGTGCAGGGCACTTTACAATAACATGTAATAACATCCAAAGTGCCCACTGCTTTTTTATATAAAGCTTTGATCAAATTGTATTTATAACCCTCTATATTCTTATTATTGTCATGCTTTTAAGGTTGTTGCGAGTGGACAGAGAAAGGCATCTACTTCATTAGCTTTCAAGTTTAGACCTGGTAATTTAAATCCATTAGGGCAATCTAAAATGGATCCGATGGTAAATATAAATGACTTTTCCTTTTCAAGGAAATGTAAATTTGTATATGCCAGACTGTGTGTGTGTGTGTGTGTGTGTGTGTGTGTGTGTTTGTGTGTGTGTCTAATCCTTCCATGCTTGCACAGCTAGAGAGAATAAAAAGAGGAGTGAAGGTAAAAGGGGGAGAGGGAGAGAAATAGTGAGTAAAAAAGAGAGACAGGGAGAACTGAGTGCAGTAATATCCATTAGATTTATTGTGGTGCTATTCCCAGTCCCTCCAGTTCTGCCTGAGGGGGACTATATTACATTTCATCACAGTTTCATTTTCTCCTGCAGATGAGAAATGGGAGTTCTGTTGCAGTAATGTAGCATGTATGTGCTAAATCTCATCTCTAATAAAATCAAACACATCACAACTCCTGGCACTTTTGCTACAGGTCCATGACAAAATGAAACACCATCTGTTGAGGTATCAAGACCAGCTTATTAGTATTTAAAAATCAAACACACCAAAGGAATAAAAATGAGGATAATGAATATGGCAGCTAATGTGATATGATGGGAGGACTACCTTTAAAGGTGGAAGGCAGTTCCCTTTGAATCAGCGTCACTTTATTCCCTAACTGCAATGTAGCTATGCATTAAAGACAAACTGTGCCATCACATGTTGACACTGCCTCAGACACACAGCACCAGAGCAGCACGTAGGTCAGCCAAGCCACAACTGAGAGACTGTGGAACAGTTGCTGTTCAGAGTGCATGGATTAGATAGATTTCATCCAGTTCACTCTTGTTTCAATGTATTGATAGCAGTGATACTGCATGGAAATGTAAGAAAATAATAATTTACAGTGTTTAAATATCATCACATTGACTGTTTGCTAAACAGCAATTGTCCAGTTGTCATTTTACCGTAAAGCAACTATAACTAGGCTGGATGAGATTTCGTGAATTCTGTGTTTCTTACTTTTGTGCTGTTTTATAACATTGCCAACTATAATGAACAGTTCAGACTTCACCTTGGGCTCTATATGTCATTATTTTTTAAATCTGTGTAGTCAAATAATAAATAAAGAAGTTGCAGCTCTATCTCAGGCGAACTAATACTTGAAAAAGTAGTGATGGTACTGACAGTAAAAGTTGAACGAATAGTAGTACTAGTGCGGCAGCAGTGTTGTTGGCAGTGGCCTTATAAAGCAGCTCATTAGCCAGCAGAGCGACAGGGTCAGTTGCTTTAGCTTGATATTGTGTGTCAGTATCAAATAGCTGACAACAGGTGGTGGATTATAATTGTGGTTGCCTAACTAATAATACCAACTGCTTAACGTATCAGTTACCATATACACAATGGACAATCACTGCTATAGGAGAAAGCAAGCGTTGTAACAGCAATGCTATCAACACAGACTTTACTGTCTTTGTTTTCACTGGAGCAAATCCAGTCACACACATTTGATCTTCACTGAGGGAGCATTGGGAAACAGGCATAAGAAAACAAAAGAGCGGTGGCAGAGAAAAGACAGTCAGGGTGAAGATGATTTTTTTTCTGCTCCGCTTTGTCAATTTTAGAGTACCATCTCCCGATAGTCATTAAATAAGTTGTGTTGTTGTTTTAATTATCGATAGTAAAGCAATCTGTTCATAATTACAAACATTTGCTTGTGGCAATTACAAACAGTGGCTGGTAGCAGTTTAATTTGCCCGCTCTAATCTTGTCTGTAATTAGAGCACACACAAGCAGAGCACCGGAGTTGTTCAGCTCCAAGGCAAACAAGACAAGACTGAAATTCCCATTATAACAAACTGCTGACTGCCTGCGGCACACAGACTCGCTTGCCTTCGGCGTGAAACATTTTGTACATTCTAATCCATTTGTTTAGCTTTACAATACAATTGCACTGATGTGGCAGGTTCTCATTTCACCCTCTCTGTAAAAACAAAGTCAAATGAAATTGGAAAAATATTTCATAATATTGCACCATGGTGCCAACAGGGACTACATGTTGTGCTTATTCATGCTGAAAAAAGGCTCACCTTAGATCGTAACACCTATGTCAACATGAGCTGCAAAATGTACATCAACTAGGCATAAACAGACTAAGTATAAAGTGTATGAAGTATATAAGTACAAAATCAAATCGAACCAGCTTGCACTGATTGAATTTAAGAGCTACATTACAGCTATTTAAGGACTTTTTAAAGACACTCTTTAAACACATACAGCAGGTGACAATTTATACATTTAATCAACATAATGCACTTTTTTTCCCACCTACATTGCAACGTCAGTGGGCTGTCTGCTAGAATCAGATGGGAGTGAGGGGCTCTCTATGAACACTGCTTCACCACAATCCCGCAATCCATCTCTGGATCACTGTGAAGACAAGGCTCATGGGGCAGGGAGCAAATGGTCTGACAAGGTGGGAGATGTGTGTCTATCTCTCCGCACGTGCCAAGTACATGTCAGAAAAATTGCTTTCTGAGGTCGGTTTGGAGATGTTGTGTCAAACTGTGCTGGGAACCTGAGAAGATGGCATGGAAAAGACTGAGAAAGACAATCAAGAGCGTTCAGGGTTATGTGTAGAGCAGTCACACAAGTTCAAAGCTCTTTTATATAGTATTATATGGCATGTTTTGAATGCTAATATGCACATGAATTAACTTTATGCAGTCGTGCACATGTGAGGAAGCTATTGCAGGTACATGTACCACGTGCCCACACATCCTTCCTCTCCATCTCTGTTTCTTTCTCTCATGGTGTAATAACAATTACTCCAGGGAAACATATTTCACTGTCGCTACAGCCCCCTTTCCAGCCTGTCTGAGGCCCCTTTTTCCTCTCAGATAATAGCTATTAATTCCTTTCAGAGGCTGCTTGATGGAAGGCTAACAACATTTTATATTGTTGATACACTTCTGACTCGAGCTGCATGCTCTCAATTACAGATGAAAGATAGCTGGTAACCTGGTTACAAATAGGCTTCGCTGTTTAGATGATGTCAGGCACCTTTATCAAGCTGGGATGAAAATAGAAAGGGGGCTGTCTGCAGACCACTTCAGCTTCTTCCAGCACTGATGTTATCCGCCTGTAAAGAGATGGTTAACTGCGCATCCAGTTTGGCTGGGTGCCACTCCAATCTGGTCTAAGTGATTATTATTCATATTCATTCATGCCACAGCTTTGCAGAGACACAAGCACCACCTCTCTGGGATATTCTCCCCAGCCCAGTCAATTAAATGACAAATCCATAATTGTGGTAATTGTGGTGCCCTGTCTTAAGCAACTGTCAGTCTACTTGTTTGCACTGAAGATGCTTGAACTGTATTGAGTACTGAGTACTATTGCAAGTTTATTATGATACTTGATGGTTTTATGTATTTGGATACTGTTAAGGGTGGGTAATGTTTGCAGACATGATAATAAATAGATGAAATATGACCAAATAAATAAGTAAATAAGAAAAGTTCCTTTTTATGTTTACAAGAAAAAGCTAATGCAGCTTGTACCTAAAACTTCAGTCAACAAATAAATTTGAGACAGTGCTTATAGATAGAGTCACAGTTTCATTTGGATCTCTTTTTTCCCTAGTGCTAAACATGATAGCTCATCTGTTTTGATGTACATAGTAAATTTTAGTTAGTACCTCTGAAAGAAGTGTTACAGCACTTAAAAGACTGGAAAAACATAACATGCGCCTTAATTTTCCTAACATCCCATATTGATTTTGATTTTTAAATTAATTTTAACACTAAGGAAACTCTTCTATACTGCACGCTCTTGCTGAATGTTTCTGCACCCTGGGTCTGTGGCCTGAATACAAATGCAAACTGTTACATAATGAATGAGCGCTTTACTCTGGGAATAAAGATTAGCAGCTGACCTCTTTTACATCATCATCTTATTTCAGGAACCAAAACCTCTTGGGCGCAGCAATTTCTCCGCAATATTTCTCCTTCAGAGTCCACTCTCAGAACCCTCCAGTTGGTGTGAAGGGAAGGAAAACGATTCTTATTCCATTCATCATCAGATGAAATAAACGCATGCACAGTGATGATCAGTTTATTATGAGATGTCTTGTTTAATCTCACTGCTTTTACACACACATTATGATGCTATCATGAATAAACAGAATGAAGAGATGTTACGTCTTTAGTGTACTACTGAGGTCCAACAGACAAATGCGGGCTTCTGGTTAGTGAACGTAATGAATAAATCATTGAGCATGACCCCTCCACCTTCCCCCCAACGCACACACACATCAATCCATCGCCCATCACAACAGAAGCTACACACCCCCCTTTATTTTTCTCTCCACCACCCTTGGACCCTTGCACATCTGCTACCATTACATATCCTGGCCCATATTCATGTTGCTGTTCATTATATTGTGTCACGGTGAGCTCTGGGTCTCTTCCAGCAGAAATTAAACTCTTCAGAAAAGATAAACATCATATTACTTCATTACCCTTTTAAAACACATGCAAATTAGAGCCATTATCCCCCTCCTCTCACTCTCCCTCTCTTCCTCCCCCAGCACACATTTTCCTGGGTGATGAAGTTTGTCTGGCCGGTGTTCAGTCATTCCCTTTGTCACAAACTGACCATGAATAGGCCGAACCATGCAACTCAACCCTGCTCATTTTCCACCTCTGAATTAAACATTAATGCCGCTTGACAGCAATAAATAACATTTATCACAATGGGGATCTAATAATGATTTGGCTCAGCTCGGGCTGCTCATCAGAGCCCATCAGTTGACGAATATGGCAGCGTGATTATGCCGGCAGCTGTCTGTGACAACTGTATCTAAATCATTCTGAGCACGTCCTCTTCTCTTTGATCTCTTGAATGCTCGTCATTATTGCAGAGTTGTCTTTTCACTTTGCATTGTCTTCACAGAACTTCTGTCCCAATCACAGATACAGTATCACTGTGGTGTCATGAAAGCCGTTCTGACGCTAGCTTGTTCTAGCACGTTTACAGTATGCATAAAGATTTGTCAGTCATTTGAAAACACTGCACTGTACAGTGCTCTCTGTGGTGTCATTTGCTCCTCAGTCTGTGTTTTGTTTCTAGATTAAATAAAAATGTACAAACAGACAACCAACCAATTGCTTACTGGCATTGGCAGCTATGTTCGATTAAATCCAGTTTTTGCATCATGGAGACTTTGTTTACCTCTGGTGAACACTGTGAAACACTTTGGTTTTCTGATTAAAGTCATTTTATATACTATTCACAGAGTGTAGCAGATTTTGCCTCTGCAAGTTAAATGGTCTGCCTGTGTTTGGTTTAAGCTTTAAAGATAGAGATTATTGGCCAACCAGATGGAAAATGACCATGAAATGCATTGAAAGCTGTCCTCTGAACTCATGCCAGTATGTGTTTTTGAATGCATTTGTATGTGCATGTGTGCGAATGCATTCAAGCATGTTTATATACGTACATGATGTGGTCTGTGTGATATTATTAGGCTTGTGCCCACCCTCTATAGATACAGTGTGTGATCCTACAGCATGGAGACAGATTGAAGTCAAATAGAACATCATGATGAGAGGATTCTTCAGCACTGCTTTTGATCTTTCAGTCTCATATGACAAAAAAAAAAACACTATTCTCAGACAAATCTCTTTTTTGATCTCAAAAGGCATAATAAAAGTGTTGGCTATGTGCCTGTGAGATAAGATAGCCATCAGACCTCCTGAAGATGAAAAATATCAAAGATGATTAGAACAAAGGTGAAACAAGATAATTAAATTGTATGCTGGGAACCTTAACTGCATGGGCTTCTTTTATTAAGCAGATTCATTAACTACAGTGCTGTATCAGTATTTCATTTGTGTTTGATTAATAATGAGCAGGACCCATTTATAAGAATAAAACATTCATCATAAACACACATAAATCAACTAATGATATTTCTTTGGCAAATATTACAATTGGATTTCATTAAACTCTCACCATTCAGTGGTATCCTACATGTTAATTGAATGCTTTAAAACCTTTCAAATGTGTTGAAGTTAATCATTTTGTTTGATTCACAATTAGTCTAATCTCTGTCAGAGGGGAAATGGAAAGTCCGGCCAAAGAGTGTATCAATTCCGCCTGGCGACTGGGTCAGAGTCACCTTTTATGCTTGTGATTGGTTGTTAAGTTCCATTGCAGAGGGCATATCAGGAGGCCACACAAAGCACTAGCTCATTAATCTTCCATGAAACTGAGAGGAAATTGAGTTCAGAATCAGGACTGAAATCCCTAAAAGTGGCAATAGTCCTGCTGCAATTCTTAATGGCAAGCAGCAGCTGAACAAAGTAAGGAAGAGGTGCTGTAACATGGAGCTCATACAACCAAATCAGTCACAGTTTCATTTGATAACTCATAATTATCTGATATTTGTGGTTGCACAAATTGAATTATACTACTGTATCTCTGTTCTTTCTTATTTCTGACACAATGGCTCCAAGGCCTGTGTATCTCCACAATCAGATCCTTAATCACACTTAATGCATCAGAAGTCTTTTCTAGTGGTAATTACATATGGCTTTTTTACCAATATCCGATATACCGATATGGTCTAACTCTTAATTTCCAATAGCAATATAAACCGATACCAATATATGCATGTTCGTGTTGTTAAAAAAAAAGAAAAACTAAATCATTTTAGGTAACTAACATCACATATCTCCTATCATGCATACTTAAATTAATTTAAAAATTTAAACATTATCTGTGCAAAATATGACAACTACTTCAGTTTAAGTTAGGCAATGGAAAAAATATTTATTTTGTCTCCAACAGCAGCTGAATTACAAAATGTAAACAACATTATACCTATACAATAGGGCTGGACGATTTGGGAAAAAAAGTCATATTGCAATTATTGAGATCAATATTGCGATTGCGATTGCCATATGATAAAGGGCACTTGCTTGCAAAATTACAGTAAACACATAGTTTACTTCAAACTATAGATGAATTTACACATT
>JAUBNQ010000017.1:21781542-21799186 GCA_032353495.1 Ctenopoma kingsleyae | reverse complement strand
ACACACACACACACACACACACACACACACACACACACACACACACACACACACACACATTCACAAAAATGTCTAGCACTTAACAATTCCTAGCATGTTTTTCTTCTTGACAAGTTTCATATCAGGGCTCTTAGTTTGTAGTAACTCAGAATTTACAGAAATCAAATGGTAATTGCTTGTGTCTTCTCCTTGTAAGTCGCTTTGGATAAAAGCATCTGCCAAGTAAAGTAAAGAAAAGTACATTTTAAAAACTGTTGTTATATCCTCATAATGTGATGAAAATATGCCAAATATAATGACTTCGCCTTGTTTGAGAAGGTACAGCACAGCAATTTAATGACCAGTACTTGTGTCATTTTTTCCAGGTATATTAAGGAAATATTCAATGGCACTGAAAGTTCACAACCTCAGGTCTTTCAACCAAGGCAACAGCTTTTCAGCTGTGGAACTGTGCAGCACCCAGGCTATAATTGTTTTAAACTGATATGAAATAGTACATCCATGCTGTGAACCAATCCAGTGACAACAACAACAGTGTCAAATTATCATTCCTGTGATTTCACAGCTGCAACAATTATGCTATTAAAATTAATATCAGAATCATCCACTGTGGTAAATGAAAGTAAAATTGAAAAGTAACACATATTTCTTTAAAGATCACAACCCTCTAAAATAACATAGTAATAAAATTATTAATGATATTTCACTGTCACTGAATTTATTACCTTGAGTTTTGTTGAGTTTGAAGAAATAACATCTTCTCAGTGAATTTAACAAAACAGACTGAGAACAGATTTATCTGTTTTTAATGACAACAAGCATAAATGTCTGCAGCCATGTTAGAAACTGCACTTATTTAACAAAATGCTAACTAACCAAGCTAGGCACAGGATAAATGAAAAATCATGTGTTAATGTGATAAACATTAAATGGATCACCATAGACATTCACTTGAAACCATCATTTACTTTGTGGTGGTGGTAGAGGAAAAGTCAGAGTTATCACCAAAGTCCTTAGGATTATCTACATATTATCTATGCACCATAAATGTCTGCACTAAATATAACATAACAATACTTTCACTGTTTTTATGTTTGTGCCGAAGCGATAGACACGCTGACTAACCAGCTTGTAAGAGGTTTGTCAAATACAAACCTCTTACAAGCCTATGCAACCATCATTACCCATCATTATAAGCATTGTGTAATGTCATTTAACCAAACAAAAACAAGCTAATCAACAGCAACACACCTTACGCAAGCTAAAACTGGCTGTCAATTATGGCTGCAAATATGCTGCACTGTAGCTTTTTTTTTTTTTTTTCCGCTTCTGAAACCAATCACACTCTGCATTTACTGTAGTTCAGCAAAACTGTATATTCAGCTAAATATCCAGCAAATGGAATGGAAAAAGCAATGGATAGGCAGAAGTCCCACTAACAAGAGTTTAATAGCATTTAGTGTTTAACATTTAGTCAGTCACTGCAGTCACCCTATCAGCACTGCCAAAATAAAGGTACTGTGAAGTAAATCGTTGTAAGCCTGAGCTACATGACCAACTTGACCTTGCAGGGATAATGTACTGTTGCTGATATGGAGAGTATGAGATTGGAGAAAATTCAATTTTGATTCAGCAGAGTGGTTTCAAGTGTTTTTGGCCTAATGGAATGGTAGAGTTGTTGCATACAGAGGTCACCCTGGACTGATTTTTTTCTTCTCTTGGCTACAGTCATGATCTTCTTGATGGGATTTGTTCTGTGCTCTCAAAATGCCAATGTTTCCTCTGCTGTTCAGCTGCTTGAGGATTATCTTAACTACAAACGTGGCACCACGTCTGTCAGCATTCTCATTTTCTCACATCACATCTATATTTAACATCAAGTCTTAAATATGCATAGCCTGATGTTCTGGCATTTCTAAACTTGATGAAAAAGTGGTAATCCAGTAAGGGTAATCATATCACAGTTTTATATAAATAACTAGTCTCAAACTCATATGAAAACTGACTGTACTGTAGCTTACTGTAGCAATCCCTGCTTAATCCAGTCTAGTGGCCCATATTTGCATGTACTCCACTGATTTAACATTGCACTTCTACAGATCTTTTTATTTCACGCATTCTTTTTTGTCAAATGTGGTGCCTATATTTCCACAATATGTATATGTATGACTCAACTAGTTTTACTAGTTGTTATTTACAAAAACTGCTGGTGACGTCAGATCAAACTAATGAATTATACTGGCTCTCTCTACACTGTAATTTATTTTTTGGTTCTATTTTTTGGCCAACGTATGGATAGTTTCAGGTTCTGGGGCTCCACTGATATAGTTTTGTATTATTCCCAATTCCAAAAACAGCTTTTTTTTCTTATAATGGACTTTTATGCATTACCTCTTCTTGCTCTCTGAAAATCACCTCCTGTGACGTGCTGCTAAAAAATATCACAACTGAGTTTATTGCAAACAGTGTCTACTTGGTCACACATAAACCAGGAAAGTAGAAATATCCCACTGTTCATGGGAAAGTCCAGATGGAGCAGAATTACTCAATTAGCAAGGTAACTTCAGAAATATTAATTAATTTTCAAAATTTACAAAATTAGATTCAAAACATTAAAGATATTTTTAGAGGTGAGATGACAATTCTGCTTTCTGGAAATCTGTTCTAATTGGATTTTGTATTTTCTGGCTACAACAAACACTGTAAAGAAAAAAGTATTTTACTTGCACCTTTTTAGACAATTTCACCAACTTTAGCACAGGTCTAAAAAAGCAAACTAGTGTTACTCATTCAGTAACATTCAACTTGTACAATTGTAACAACTGAAACAATAAGTCTTCAGTTTGTACAATTTTAAACAGTTTGAACACTTGAACACAAAACAATTGAGCAATCAAGAGCAGAAGCTCTTGTTTTTACAACCCACATACAGCCTCTGAGTTTTCCTTTTATGGCCCAGGATGATTTCTACTTTAATAACTACACAAAAATGGCAAGAAAAAGTAGCTTATCTAATAGTATCACTATGCAAATATGTGTGTGTGTGTTTGAACAAGCTACTGCAAAATATAGTTAAACTACTAGTTTAATTACATGTAGTAGTAGTAGTAGTTCACTACTCCCCAATACTGTTTTTAAATCATAAAACACACTCAAGTACATTTACTCAAGTACTGCATTACTACTATAATTTGGGGGTACTTGTACTTTACTGGAGTATTTCCTTTGTCATTTTACTGTTACATTTACTCCACTACAAATCAGAAGAAAAATATGGTACTATATTTACTTCACTACATTCATCTTAACACCATTAGTTACTACATTATCACCCTAATGAAGGGAGGATTTATCACAGGCTTCTTGTATTAAAATATGTTAGTTTCAGTTGCGTGTACTTAATAAAGTGGCAACTTAATGATGAGTTCAGCTGCAGTTGCTATAGGTTCCACAACACGCCTTTACATAAAAAACTCTTTTGCATGTTCAGTTTGAGGACAGCAACATAAGTCTAAGCATTTCCTTTAGGACTGCAGTTCATTTTTTAGAGACAAAACACGGGGCTGGATACTTGATGGCCTTTCAGCATGTCTGTTCCCTCAGTCAAGATCTTTGTACTGGCTAGATCAGACATTCTGGCACCTCTGGTAACAATCTTCATCACTTCTTAAGTAACGTGCACTTCATTATCATGGCAATGTTGGTGTTTTAAGTTACCATACTGTATATGAAAATATAGACTGCCAGGTAATGGATAGCAACATCTCCACTTTCAACTGAACCATCCTGCGAGCAACAAAAACAAATTCTCTGTGGATTTAAGGATTACAGATTGACACTGCTGTCAAACATCCCGATTGTTGATTGTTGAATGTTTTCATAGGAAAAGTTGTAATGCTGTCGACTAATTAACAACAGAAACCTGGAGTAATGTGCAGAAAAAAGATGCAGTTTTTCATAACTGTGCAGAACTTTGACCAAAACGCCTTTGAAAACATCTTCCTATCGGCTTCCTCAATGTTACTGAAACATACCGTCTCCCACATCTGACACAGACAACATAAACATTCAGATTTTATAAATCCAAAGCAACCTTTTGTCTACAAACTTTGACTTTGAAAAAATGTCACTGGTTGCTCTGACAAAGTTGTTACAGGTCAAGTTGTATTTCATATGGGTACTGAGGCAGACTCACACAAGAGGTGAAATTAAAGGGCAAACCAGCAGAGCATTAAAGAAGAGCTGTGAAAACCAAACTTGGAGTATTGCTTCACAGCTGTCATGTGAAGGGACATACAGTACACTCTCAGCCTCCTTCAAAGGAGCTGCTGAAGGTAAATAATTCAGAACGCACGGGCAGGTATACATTGCTGAGAGTTTTGCTCTATCTGACTCTCTCTGTATGTTTTGCTCCTGCCATGTTTCAAATAATATATGAAGAAAGAAAAAAAGATTGTGCTATTCCTCTGTGGAAAATTTGATTTTTCTTTCTGTCTCCTAACAGAATTTGTACATAGACATCAGTAGCACAAGTTTGCAATGTAGCCTGCTGGTTTTGTTTTAAAATATTCAATATACATTAAATATTTTAAATATTTAGTCATATTGGACAGACTGATTTTACAGCCATAACAATTATTTTAAGTATAACTGTTTTTAGTTTTGTGTGGCAGCATGGGCAACAATGAATGGCTGACTCAGCTGTACTTTATTTACTGTTAATTAGTCAATGTAATCATGCTAAATATAACACACATAATAATAATCAGCTTTTATCAGCTTTTATTGTCATTGATTACTTTTACATGTTACATTTGACCCATCCCCCCTTGGGGGGAGCAGTGGGCAGCCACAGGGGGCGCCCGGAGAGCTAGCGCTGAGTGTCTCGCTCAAGGACACACCCAGTATGGGGGATGGGCTGGGAGTCTGGGCTGGGCTTCGATCCTGCTACCTTTTGCATCCCAGTCTAATGTTTATCCCTTTGGCTTTTCCTTAATACAACCATTTGCATGGTTGTATAAAGCGTTTTGTAGCTCTAGAGAGAATGGATGTATTCCATACCAGATTAAAACATGGTCCCCATAGTCAATCCTATGATAGTTGTTCAGTTGCTCACATTAAGTTACATTTTTATGGCAATAAATCCAAAAATTGTCAGGACATTTCAATAATAAAATAGAAAAGTGTCAACCTCATGGTGGCACTAGGAAAAGTCACATAGTTATCAAAGTCAATAGGCTTTATCCTGTGGATACCATGAATGTCTGTACAAACCATCATGGTGATCTATTGAATAGTTTCAATCAAAACTGTGGACTGACTGACCGACCATCAGACCAGCAGTGATCACTAGAGCCACGCCACTAGCATGGGTAATAAAAGCAAGACCGCTGCATTTACTGTATACTGTAACTTCTATCTGATGCAGCGTGATATCACACATGTTGATTCCCTGCTTCATTTACCATGATTTAGCCCCAGCCTGGAGTAAGTTACAGCACCTGTGGGGGAAATGTTTCATCAAAGAACATCACCCTGCTGTGTAAACAGAATCAGTACAAGCTTTGAATCAAATGTACTGCATGCATTCCTTTTTTATTATTACCATCCCAGAGGCTCTGCACTGCCAAATAAACTGCAGACACACTATTGGCATGTCTACCTGTCCACAATGTAATGAAGTGCAACCTTGCAACCTCTATATAAAATGTTCTCTGTGTCCCTTTATTGCCTGGAGGGAGTTGAAAACATCCCGGTGTTTTGCTTTAAGGAGTTCTGTTTTTTGAAGGGGCGGGGGGTAGGGGTGTTGTGGTGCTGCTGGTAGCTATCTTTAACCCCATCTGACAGAGACAGGATAGGAAGAGTAGAGTTCAGCTGAGGAAAAAAAACAAGTCTGCAAGCAATTTTCATCAACTCGCCCTGTTTTAACAGAAATTGTATGGCCTCTCAGTCAAATAAACTATGTGAAAGCAAGAGCAGGTAGGCTCTTTCTTTTAATGCTTTCTGTGGAAGTATATGATGGAATTGCAGAACAACTGTACACAGAACAAAGACGATAAACCAATCAGTTGAAGTATGCCACATACAGCTGATTGAAACATAATGTGAAGTCAATACAAAAACAGTAAATGTCTCTGCAAGATTGACTATTTTTCAAATATAGGTCCAATCATGAAATTCTTAAGCTCAGTTACTTCCTCTAATTCCAGAGGCATGAAGGAGCCTTTAAAGCAGGCTGATGGAATTCAGCAACATAAGGCTTGGTTGAATTCAAATTTTCAAATGAGTACTACAGCCTGCCTGCACTGATAACACATGGTGCTTCAGACAAGCACTGCCATATGTACCCATATGGTTGTCATTTCAGACATAATGACAACACAACCAAATTTAGGGTCATTTCTGAGTGTGTTTGTCTTCTGAAGGAGAGACAGACTTTGAATTTGGCTCTGTGTCACATAGTCTAGCCAGTCTGTGATGGCTGGCAGCAAAAGCAATGAGGATTGTCTCAAGCTGATCAAAGCAACACAACAATGACAAGCTTGAGTCACAGAGGGGAGCAGTGCCATACAGTAGGGATGCTTGGCATGCACATCTCTCCAAGAAAGGCAAATAAACAACACGAGCACTTATCAAAATACTTTGCATACACAATCAAGTATAAAATAGGTGATAGGAATTAACACCAAAATTCAATCAAATCCTGGACTCAAACATGAACAAAAACATACAGCCTTGATTGCCCATCATCTCGAAGTTGGAACCAATTGGACCCTGGCAGAGTCAAGTGCGCAATTTTCTCTCTCAAGCTATGTAATTGAGGGCCGCTCAAATCACCTTTCCATGAATGAGCAGTTCTTAGTGTGATGGAGAAAATAACACAATTTATAACCTGTCCAGTAATCAGTGCTTTGCATATAGCTGAGGGATAGACTGTATAAATCTTGGCTTATGATGTTGGGACTTAATGACTGTACACCAGTGCTGGACAGCTGAAGAACCTCTGAATATTGACAAAAACTTTCTCAAGTGTCAAATTTTAAATGAATATATGTGCACTTGTTACAGTCTGGGTACAGGGTGAAGATACATTCATTTACTATTTTCTCTCCTCCCCTCTTTCTCTCTCTCTCTTTCCTCATTCCATGTTGTTGGCAGTGCTTCGGGCTTGAAACTCAATTTCTCAGCCATTGAATAGACAGCAATTGCACCGAGCTAACTCAATTGTAAAGATAGTGCAGCGACGGTTCTTGAATAGATTGAGGCCTCGACTTTAATACAGCAACACTCATGCTGCACAAACAAATACAAAGCTATTCCATTACATCCAAAGCACTTAAAAACAGAATGTTTTAGGAGCAAACCATAAACATTATAGTCAAACAAATAAATGGGACAAATACATTTAACCAGCTAAGTTACTGATGGCTTCTGATGTCTACAAGAAACTGCACATTCACTGAGTTTTCTATTGAGCCTACACGTTTTATTGTAATTTGAATTTTTAATATTAGCTATTTCCTTCTACAAAGAAGCAAATGACAGTGACTTGCCAAATCCAGCAGTATAATTACATATTTTATTATACACTATGCACTGTATTACATTATGTACTGTATTTGCAACTGCTAGCTCACCGTAGATGTGGAGTTAAATTTCTATTACAGTACATTTATCATTAAACGGTCTTCCACAGTCTCCTCTAAACGTAATTTCAGCTCATTTGAATATAATTATTTTATATTATACTTGTGCATATGATACAGACACAGCCTGGGCACACTGAAGTTACACTGAAATATGCAACACAATGAAAGCTCTGATACAACTCAAAAACATTAGCTGTCCATGTTACTGCAAATACAGTAAGCTGTTAACGCAAAGGAGGTTTTTCTTTCTAACCAGATCACTGGGCATAGAAAATGAAAACCGAGGTACGTCACTCTTGTTCCTTATGTAACACAAATTGAGAAAAAGGTGACAAATCTCTTAACTTAAGGTTGCATAGGACAGTACACGGCTTCACTGTTGAATTTGTAAACCAGGAGTTGTACACGTTTCCTTGTGTCTGTGCTTGAAAACTGAACAGCTCGAGGATGGTGGGGATCAGCCCAGGACGGCCAGTTCAATCTCTGTGATTGCAGATTTGTACATGATGGTCTAAGTGACCACTCTTAAATGTTCACCTCCAGTATTTAAAGGGAACTACTTTGCTTAACACCGATCAACCACAACATTCAAACAATATTCCTAATATTGTGTAGGCCCCCCTCTGCTGTGATCCTCCAAGGCCAGGACTGCACAAGCCCTCTGAAAGCATCCTTGGGCACCAAGAGGTCAGCAGCAAGTCCTGTAGTTAGCGAGATGGGGCCTTCGTGGATCGAACTCCCATAGTACACCCTTCATTCTTCAGCAGTTTATACTACGGTAGCAGCTCTGGGATCAGAGCAGATGGGCTACCCTTCACCAGCATCAGAGAGCCCTGAGCACTCATGACCCTGTTGCTGGTTCACCGGTTGTCATTCTTTGCACCACTTTGAGTAGGTACTGACCACCATCCCACCAGACTTTATGTTTTGGAAGTACTCCGTTGTTTAGCTGCCCTCATAATTTTCATTTTAATAGAAAGATAAAATTATTATTATTTTTGGCCACATAACAGAGTATTCCTCATGCATAAGCACTCCTTGCATCAGTAGCATAATGTAACTGAGATTGGAAAATATTTCTCCCTGTCAACCCCCATATCAAACACAAGAACACGCCTAGCACACACAGATAAACTGAATGCACTTCATAGCACAGAGGAACTTGTACTTAGCCATTAAAAGTTCATCCTATGGGTCCTGTGCTCAGCAAAGTCATTAAGAACACTGCTCAAGTCAGCAAAGAGGAGCAGCAACGTGTTCTTCTTTTCTGAAGAACACCTTATTCTTGACATTTCAAGTCAAGAATAAGGTGACAAATGACAAAGAGCAAGCTCATTTGAAAAACTATTTAGCCTTTCCCTGCATGCCTTCCTTCATTACAACTTTTAAAAAGCAAGCAATTAGATTAAATAAGTGGTGGATAGCAACAGTATTTATTTTTTTATTTAAGGGCAAAATAACAATAAATAAAAATAGTCTATGACTCAAAACCATAAATGTTATACAAAAGGTAAGAATATGGTATATATAGCCACAAGTTCACCTACTGATGTGGTTTCTTACTTAATTTTAAGAGAGTCCGCATAAAACAGCAAATATAAGCCTTCTGATGTGAAAAAGCGTCACCTTGGATGGCAGCAGTCTTTCTTCTTCTGCGGTACACATGAAGCCAGGTGAAGCCAGGTGAAGCTGACGTGCTCTGATTAGAAAACAGTCTCAGCCAATCAGATGCTGTCTCTACCAGACGGTCACTGACCCACTGTGGAAAAAACAAACAAACAAACATGCTGGTAGCTGCACTTTTATGTGAGCTAATTAGCAAGTTTGAGAGTAGCTGTGTAGCTAATATTTGCTCCTGTGCTTTCGCAGGATCGTTTAGTTAAAACACATGGAGTTACACAGGGATATTTCATCACATGGACATTACCCACTTCAGCCGGCCTGGTCTTCAGCTACTGTGAGTCACATTATCTGTCTTTATGTTCGCGGTTTCCGTCTTTGCTGTTCGTGGCTGTATTTAAAGGTATTGTGATGGTAAACACTGAAGTTGTACTAGCTAGAGTTAAACATTGCCACTTTACGTTTGCTTCAGTTAAATTATCTACACGTTTAGCTGCGTGTGGTTTTGTGGACGTAGCCCTAGTTCTGTTGCTTTATTCTTGTTTTTTTATTAAGCAGTGTTTAAATCGTGGTGGGCGTGTAACTCGTGGTATCTGCTTTGATGCGCCTGTGAAAATGCTTTGAATTAATATTTACTTTTACACTCTTCAGTTGCACTTTCTTTGTTATAAGTTAAGATACATACGACTTGTAAGTCACATATTTTGAATATGTGCATTTTGTTTTTTATGTGGTTATACACATTGCTTAAGGCTGTAGTTTTACTCATACTGTGGTATATGTACTCCAGCACTACAAATCTGTTTTGATCTTTTTACCTTATTTTAATGAAGAACTTGTCTGAGGTATAGTATATCTTCCTTATATGTGAGAACGTTTAATACTTTAATATCCATATCTGAGTTTAAATGAGGCCAGCATACTGTGTGCCCACACATTTTTAATTAAGCAGTCTTTAAATCCATGTTTAGGGAGTACCTGAATATCTTCTCAGTCTTTGTAAACAATATGAAAAGCTCTTTGTTTTCTTTTTTACTTTCAATCTCCATCTAATTTCCTGCATGGAGGTTGGCGTGTGGTCGGAGGGGCTTCTCACCAGCATGGTATTTGTGTTTTTATGCTGTTAGTCATTGCACTTTGAGTAAAACTGATACTGTGGGTAATGTTTTTATCCATCATAAACATCCATAATACACAGTATTAATGAATCACTATTCAGAGTCCATGTCATTTCATACTAAAATCTGTTTTTTTTATTTAAATTTTTATTATTGAGTCAAATCGCAGCATTGATTAGTGGTCAACTGATTGTGGAATAACTCTTAATGTTACATTATTCCTGAAAAATATAATTTTCTAAGTTGGTACAGTGAAAAATCACAAGGGGCAGAAAATATAAAATGACAAACCATAACTTAAACATTGCTTTTTGCTGTTGGAGCTTGTTACTCTCTCAAAGCGTAGGCTGAGGGGCACAGGCAACATATCAAACTTAATTACCTTTCAGGTTGCCTCATCAAGTCAGAGCTTCAATGAAGACAGATTGTTCCTGTTCCCTCAGAACCTTTATAGCCACAAACACCACATGGCTCTTTCTCTAATCTTAGCAGCCTTTTTGAATTATTCCCCTAGTGCTATCATGGGCCCTTAACAGGAAAATGTGCTTTATTGAATAACATTTCTATGAGTCTCATTCCTCATCTTAATATACAGATGAGACCCTCTAAATCTTAAAGTAAAGCAGCACTACAAGGTTGTGATTTGGATTACAGTTGAGGAATAACAAGATGTTTACCATGTACTTCCACTGTAATCTTTCAGTTTTATGTTGTAAGTGTCAGTTGCTTTCGTATTTTATTGGGTATTACTTTTGTTTTATGGAGCAATTTTCACATCCTGCCCTTGATGATAGTGGCCTCACTCTCTGTTAGCACCAGCAGAGCAGGCCTACTGATGAACACACAGCATGAAAGGGTGATTATGGAGTGCTAAACTAATGATTGCAGATGAGAAGCTGTTCTCACCACAGAGCAAATTCATTTCTCTGTCACTAGGAGTTAATGGCTCCTTTTAAGGAGATGAAATCTGGTCACTAGGGAAAGTCATCATGAAAGACTGCAGGTAGCGTATTCCATTTGTCTAAAGTCCTATTTCTGTAACATTACTGTATGTAGGCACAATGTGCTCTAAGCTACTGTGTACAATGCACACATTGGTGTGGCATGTGTGCACAATTGTGATATCAGAGCCATCTGTACATATAAGGGAATTAATTGGACATGTTGGGTCAAAGTCAAAGTAAATGGAGGAACCATTATGCATGTCTCCTGTGGGTTTTGCTGCTATGTCTAAGGGCACAGACACATCAAGTCATCAAAGAGCTGGTGGTGACTAAGGCCAACTGTTGCTCCACTTCAAGTGGCCTTTGCTGGGGCTAAAAAGTGGTACTTGAACACACCACAAAGACTACAGCCAATGGTTGACTGGCACATATTGCATATTCTGCACCTGTGCGTGAGGAAATGCTACAGATTCAGCGAGCTTAATCAGCTAAAAAGCTGCTGAGGGGGCCTACTAACCTCTTGTTTGTTACTTTTCATTATTGATGGAGCATGGACTCATGTTATGGTAGAAGACACTTTTCCACATTTACAGTGAACTCTACACAAATAATAGTATTTAACTAAGGTCTGGGAGCCTACTATAAACCCCATCCTTTTGCAGCTGAATGGGGTGATCCCCAAATATACCTGTAATTTGTACAAATTGTCTGCTAAAATATGTTATGATACTGTGAAAAGTATCTGAAGGTTGATCCTGTTTATGAGTATGAAGATGTAAAATGAGCTACACTGTACTATTCACCTGAAGTGAGA
Source organism: Ctenopoma kingsleyae (assembly GCA_032353495.1). Taxonomy (NCBI): domain Eukaryota; kingdom Metazoa; phylum Chordata; class Actinopteri; order Anabantiformes; family Anabantidae; genus Ctenopoma; species Ctenopoma kingsleyae. The sequence goes on along the minus strand of JAUBNQ010000017.1, from coordinate 21,787,041 downwards.
GATTGTGGAAGGTCAGATTGCCTATGGTTGTTATGCAGTGATGCTAAATGTTCAAATAAGCTAGGTGATGATGTATAAGGGGATCATAATTATGGTGTTGCAGTCATAAAAGGGTGCTACAACAGTAAGACGACATGTTCATATTTTCAAGTACATCAGCCAGTTAAAACACAAGTAGCCATCATGTTGCAGCATATCATGTTTAATTGAATATTTACTTTGGGTTTTCAATATGATTTATAGTTTTATATTATAGTTTGATAGCGTGCTATTATCAACACGCTTGTTAAATTAGAAGTAATTTATTCCATCCTGTTTGTAAAATGTAGGGAATAAACAATTCTGACTACTTAATATTACTTAACTATTATATATAACTATGATATAATACGAAGCATCTGGTTTCACAAGTGACCTAAATTCAAAATAATAAATTCCAAATGCTCTATACCCTGTTTAATGATGGCATCAGATTAGTTTTTAATATTTCCAGCGCACTCTTTATGTTGCTTCCCATTGAGTCTTTATATACCTGATTACCAATTCAGTAGTTTAGTTTAAGCTACATGCAAATATAGGGTAAAATTGCTTCTGATCATAGGAATTACTCAACTGTAACTGATCTGTTACATTCAGTTGAGTGCTTTTTACACATACAGTTTAGTTATGATCTGTTGTCTTCTTGTTCATCTGACTGACAGGTGGTTAATGCACCTCATACAGCTCTCTTTACACTTACTGTTGTTGGGGAATAGTGGACTAAAATGTGTGGTTTCATTGTGATAACAGTTTGTGATAACAGTTTGTGACAACAGTAGCGGTGTTTATTAGTTCCAACAAAATGAAGGGCATTGTCTATACTTCCTTTCCAGTGAGCTACTGTACTAAACCATCATTGGAGGCCTCTCTTGCTTTCGCTTTTGTTGTATGTGCTAGAGAATGTAAAATCATCATATCATTAAGTTACAATATCATTGATATTGCAAAATTACCACAACAACAACATTACGGCAACAGTCATTATTACTGCTCTTACACCAAGCAAGATTTAAACATTAAATATGTAATGTGTATTATGCCAATATGGCAGAAATAGAATAGATTCTGTGAAATTCAGCGTGGCGTTGTTGAATTGGACCCTATCTAAACATTCTGAAAACATGACATGATTTGAAAAGAAAGAAAAAGGAATTTCTAAAGACTGGAAGAAACCAAATGGCAATCACAGGATGACCAGGCAAACCTCAACAAAAAAATGAAATGAACTATGGACCCTTTTGAGGCGATGTCATCAAAAAGGTACACATGCATTTCATCAACGTAATAGCACTATACTAGTCATTTAGCCGAATGAACAAGCTGAAAACAGTATTACAAGCACCAAAATGTCTGGTATACGGTAACCAGAATCAATATTCCACTAATGTACTCACAATTTTTACAGCATTTCAACTGGATTGCAACATTTTCAAAGCAACTGTCAGTCTGTAATGGTTAATCGATGCAGGTACAATTAGCTGTCAAGATGTAGTTTTCAACCGTGTTGATTATAACCCATGCCTCATAACGGTTTTATGGTGTTTGATGTTCTATACATGTTCACAGGTAACGTAGTAATAAGCATTTAGTGACTTTCCGTTTTTTGCTGAGTACATTTCTCTGTGGTAACCTGTCACCCCAGAATCTTGGCCAGTGATTTGCTTGAGAAATGCACTAATATACTGTCACTTAGCAATGAAGACAACGTAATGAAGACAACGTAATTGCGTCATGTCATTTCATTGTAATATCACTGATATCACGAAATTACACTTTATCACAAATTATGATTTTCTAAAGCTTACTAAAACCTGGCTGACAATGCGTGAGCAGCGTGCTTAAGTCATCACTGCCTACAAAGTGTATGTAGCAGAAACCATTAATACTTTAAGCTCCTAGTATTTACTCATTTCCCCCCAAAAGTATAAATACACATAAAGGCAGTGTCACAAGCCTGACATTAGACATGAGTGCAATATTTCAATAAAAAAAGTACAACTATATTTGCTCACTCTTTGTTTTTATTGCTACCTCCAGAAATATCGCTGTTGCTCTGCCACTTATGAGATAGTTCTTTCTACAGTTTGGCTCCCAGCTTGCTCTCATATTTCCTTTTTATCACAGCCACAGCTTTTGACCTCAACTCTGATTTGTGCTTCAGGGTGTCTTTAAAGAAACCTCAGTAAGCATTACTGTGTCAGACTGCCTTTGTCCATCTGTGTTAATATGGCAGATATAATATTTTCATGGTAGAGGGATATGGTACAGTCCATACCAAGAGGGCAGTGTGAAAATGCAATGAACTGTTTAATTGCAGGGATTTTCCTGTTCATATTAGAGTGATGTAGTTTTTTTTCCTCATTTGATTTTGACATTTTCTATACATATTAATTGTTAGTGGTCACTTGTTTTGCTACTCAACACAATGCTAAGTTAATGTACTTCAAATTTACACGTTGTTTTCACTCTACAACATTACCACTGAGTCAGCAGTGTCACAGAGCTGTATGCACATTCTGTTAGGTTTTCCAGTTTCATGTGCAATTACATAATTCTACTGATATATAAAATATGAATGAAAGGGGACTGTGAGACTTCGGGGAGATCTGTATATGTAGGCATTTTAAGCAACAGAAATTGCACATAATTCAGGTGGACTAGTTGAAGAAAGCCTTCACTAGCTTGATTTAAGTTATATTTCAATTCAGTTTATTTATATAGTGCCACATCACAACACAATTCATCTTAATGCAGTCTAGTATGTAAGACCTTAGAGAATATAAAACTATAAATCATATTGAAAACCCAACAATCCCACTATGTACCACTATGTTGTGCAAAGCCTGTTAGTAAAGAGAGATTGATCTGATCAAATATGGATGTACTGATGAAAGGTAGAACATCTTTGAGCAGTCAAGTCTGAATGGGGTCTAAGGGACATGTCGATGGTTAGTGCAGTATCTGACCTTAGTTGATCCATTCAGATTACGCTCCACGATTCAGCGGGCATTTGAACCGCAGATTAATTGCCAAGTTTAACAATCATAATGTGACATGCAGTTTCACTGCAAAATACAAAGTACAATGTATCCCATTGACTTTTGTGATCCGTTACACCCCTGTTGATGGTTTAGTTGAACTATTTGTTGAAATTAACTCAGCAAAATTTACCAGAAGAAGCTGTAAGTGGTCTTACTGACAATTCTAGAGCTATTGTATATGAAGATCCATTCATGCCAGTAAAAGGGAGGATCTAATCAATTTCTTCTCTAATAGTTATTTTATTTGTAAAGAAATTCATGAAGTCATTGTTGCTCAACAGAGCTGTGACTCTTTGTCAGCATGGCTATAGTACAGCTTGAATGGAAGATTGCTGCTGCTCCTCCACTCTGACCTGTGCATCTAGGAACATGATAATTAATTTGACTTGGGGGAGTGTACTCATTCAGACTGACATATTCTTCCTGCAGCAGCCAGGTTTCAGTACAAAAAAATAAATATATTTGATGGTCTCTTATCAAGTCATTTAGTAACAAGGATTTAGATTGCTTTGTTTTTATTTTGTTCTCTGTAAGAGAAATTGTTTTTATTAAGTTCTTATGAATCACTTGTCTTGTGTTGATTTTTGGATTATATAATTTAGGTGGTCAAGGAGCAGACACTATCTAGTTGGGATAGTTTCAGGGGGAGACAGCTATAAAGAAACTGCAGAGAGGGGTGACTGCATCTCTGCATCCTGGGCTCCACTCTGAATTATCAAGGTTTAGGATGTCTAATAAGATTGGCCATATTTTTAGATAAGAAGGATGCACCATCTAAAGTGGGATGGATGCTGTCTTTTCTTATCAGCACAGGTTTACCCCCAAAAGTTTTCCAATTATCTATATGGCTCACATTGTTTGCTGGACACCAGCTAGACACTCAACATTTTAATGACGACATGTGCCTATACACAACGTGACGGGTCAGACTGGAGAGGGGTCCAGAGGAAAAAAAAGGGAGTCTGGCAAAGTTACACACAGAAGCAGTGTTAATTTTGGTGACTTCTGATTGGTGCAATCAGGAGTCATTAACTCTGAATGTGTATTTGTCCAGGATGAAACTAGTTATAAACACAGGAGAATATTTAACTATACTTCATAAGCCATTAACTGCAGAAAGACTTGGCGCCCACTGAGTTCATGGTCAAACATGCATCTGTTGGTAAATATTTGATAATCGGGTCAGGTTCTCGCTATACAAACCCTTGGTACTCCTAATCCATAATTTATACCCTCCATACTGTACTATATGTTCTGAGAGGTCTGTCCACACTCATTAGAGTGAAAAGCACCTCTCCTCTCAAATCATGAAGAGCCAACTGATGCTTAGATCCCAAAACAGAAGAACAAGATATGATGCATTATTTAAGACTATCGATCCCTCTTATCAAATCAATGAGATTGCAGGAAAAAAATAGCTAATCGTATGAAAGTCACGCTCAGCTCATGGCCCTTTCTGTTTGAAGTGCTTCAGCCTTTCAAGAGAACATAAGCAGATCAAAGAGCAACCAGAGCTGCTAAGACAGAGGGGGGGAATGTGTGGATGAATGGAGGAATTTCTCTAAAAGGGAATGGCCTGAGTTCATATCACAGTGCCACGGGAAGTGATGTGTATAAACTCTCTGTACTTTTTTTTTCTGTGTGTGCAAATATCTTTGCTCAGTTGTATGTTGATGACTTTCTAATCATCACCAAAATGTTAAATGTGAACTAACAAGCCCATGGCTGTGCATATACAATACATGCAAGTCTTGTAGGTAATGATTGGTCAAAAGTCTCATCTAATTCTGTCAACCCAGTGGTGTAGGAGATCCACAAACAATCCAGATAGAGATGGCGAATTAGAAAGGAGGCCCCTGAGCAATAGTCTTTCAGGACCCTCAGAATTTTTCTGGTGAAACAATAACTGGTGGTGCCGTGTTGTGTTAATTATATTTATGTACATCCTATGTGGTGACTGCCCAGTTGTTTCCACCACTGCCAGACACACCAACAATACCAGCAATTTGTTTTGTTTGTTTTTTTCTTTCCCAGTAACTTGCGTTACACTTGCTTCTGGATTCCTGGACATGTGTATTGTGGTTTCAGTCTAAATTTCAGAAATATTACATCCAAGGGGATCAATGTATGTCATACTAGGTATACATCTGAAGGCATGAAATATCAGTGCAGGTTTTTTTCCAGATGAGCATGAACAAAGAAGGGATTACTAAATGTTCATGTTTTTGTTAGCATAATTTGGAGAGTCACATCAGTGCCACAAGAGTGGTTAATAAACAGTTTATCTGTGCAGACCTGCTGGATAGTGGGACTGATGTGACTCAGTGACATCAGCATGGTTAGCTTAGCTGTTTGTTTGTTTGTTTGTTTTCTGATGAAGTGGATCTAGAGAACCTCCACACTAATGACTCCTGGTCTG
>JAUBNQ010000017.1:21736225-21748960 GCA_032353495.1 Ctenopoma kingsleyae | reverse complement strand
GCGCTGACACAGGTCTAGCAGCTGTCCAAACAACAATTTCCCCAAGTGGATCAATAAAGTATCAATTATTATTATTAAAGGATGACAGCTGTTATTATTTGTTAAATGTAATTTCTGAGATGGTTGATGGTGTGCTGGGTTTACTGGTTGAATCAGGATGTGGGGTGAATAGAGGCCTCTGAGCTTTGGACTGTTTGGGCCCAATATAATGTATACATTATGACTCACTAACACCTATGCTGTATGTGTATGAGAAGCAGTCATTTTAACACAACGCCCAAGCAAGTTAATTGGACTCTTGGCCAGTAAATGTTTGAGTTTTCTGTAAACATGAAATCTAAGAAGTGACCATGCAAGCAAAGGATAATCATAAGGCTATAAAAAGACAAAAATATGTTAATATCTGAGACAAAATCAAAATCAAAATCAGCAGCTACGTTACGGTACGTTTCACAGAGGAAACCTAGAAAATGGCAAATGACTGGGTATACCAAAAAGCACAAGTTTTGTGAATGAGCAGAAAATTATTTACATGATAAATCAACTCATAACAACATTGCACGTCACAAATGCTCAAGAGGAACATTTCTTGATTGTAACGTTAAATGATTTACCTCAAGATGGAAACCTGTGGTGGAACTCACAAACAAAGACCATGCTGCAGTTCAATAAGAAAAGAAGATTCTATGGACTGATGAAACAAATGTCAGCCTCAATTAAAATAACGTAAAGACGAACATGAACCTTTGTTAAATGTGGTGGGGGTTCTGTTGTGACTTGGACATTTATGTACGTATATCGATGTACATGACATACTGACATTTCTTGAAGATTTCACTCTCTATGGAAACAACAGGATATATACAGAGATAAAAAAAGAGCACATGATTGAGCCACATACATTATAACTCACTGGTCAACACCTATTCAGCGGGGCAATAGTCCCAAACATATGACCAAAGTAATTAAAGAACTTTTCAGGGCGAAGATGTGGAATATCCTCGATTGGCTGAGTCAGTCACCTGATCTTTATTCAAAACCATCCTCACTTAAGACCAGATTAAAGACACATGCAAGAACTGAAGGTGACTCCAGTGAAGGCCTTGTAAAATGTCACTAAAAGATAAAATGCTGATTTGCTGGTTTCTGTAGGTTGAAAACATCACACGGTCATCAGCTGAAAATTATAATGCACATGTTCTATGGGCACAGAAGTTAGGTTGCTCGTTTTGGTGATAAATTATACAACATGACACCACTACCATCATACATCTAGTACAAGCATGCCTGTGTTCCTCTTTACTAGTTAACATATTTAACAAGAAAATTCTTAACCAATCCAGCTGCATTGAAAGCAGTTTTGAGGCATGGACTTTAAGGCTTAACATGAGCTTTTTGCAGCATGGAGAGAACCCTCAAATGTCACAGCCGCAGCCTCAGCAGATTTGTGGCCAATGGACACAATGAGTGACGTACAGGGCTGTCGCTGCTGTAATGTGCAAACATCACTATTTTAGCTGTTCTGGCTTTAGCCCACGCTAGTCTGTGTGCCTCTCCAAACTTGGAGAGCAGCACCCAAAGCTGTGTGCAGTTACACGTCGCTAATCCTGTAATTACTGGCCCATCAGCGCCTAGTAAAACCATAATTGGAACCAGCTGTCTATTTGTTTTGTCTTTCCCCCTACCATTCTGCACCATGACCAATTTGACATTTGCAAATGCATCTCTGGACCTCCAGTAGAGCCAGATTTTTTAATAAGTGGGGACAAATTTGGTCCAAGTTACATTTGTTCAGAACTGTGAGCCAGAGAAGGGAGGGGGGCACTGTCAAGCATGGCAAACTTGTCTCAAATGTCCTATGATTCCAGTGTTTGGCTAAGTATGAGTCAGACATAAGGTCCAGTGGTATAGCAAGCCAAACAGCAAACCTGACTGGGGAAAAAATAGATGAAACTTATGATCAGACAAACTCATGGACATGTTTAAAGAGAGAAGTAAACCTGCTACAAACCAAACTGACAGAAAAGAAAAAGACAAAGTAAAATAGTGGTCTGGCTGAGAGAGATTGGAGTTTTATTTATGCAAGCATTTCCCAGAGGCAGCTGCTGTCTAAAAAAGAAGTAGTTACTGCTTTTATTTACAGTACTTTGTACTTACAAATCCATTTTCCGCTTTCGCCATGTACTTTTCCACATCAGTGAAAGCTGCAATAACACTCTTTGGCCACTTTGGGCTGGCAGAGATGAGCTGTGAAAACAACTAAAAATATAGTTTAAATTGACATGGCAAACTTAACTTGATCAAGAGAGCAGCAAGGATGAAATGGTAAAAATCATAACGGAGCTAAAGGGAACTATGAAATCAGATAATAATTGGCTTTGGGTTCATCACTGATCAATGCCTTTAACTTACAGAATCATTCGACCCATTGTTAAAATAAATATTGACCAAGGCCCCATTTAAGGGCCAGAACACCCCTGTTCAAATTTAACTGTTTTTGTCAGGATTTAAACGTTATGTTGAGCCGAATCCTCTGGTTCCGTCCTACTTGTGATGAGACCCAATTAGTAGAACACAAGTGATGGCAACCATAACAAAATTAAAATGAAATGAATAAAATTTAAAATGTCCAATAGTGACAAACGGAAGAGAGCAGGGGGCAGTAGGGGGTTGGTTTAAAGTCGCTTTTAAGTCAGACAGCAAACTTTTCTAGCAGTATTCAAGCTCCAGGCGGACACCGACACAAACACTTAAAGGAATCATGGTGTTCATGTGTTTTCTTCTAATGACTGCAGTCAATAGAACAATAGACTTATTTTCCAACACGCACACGCTGACCGTTTTTAGTGATGTGAAAGAAATCTGTAACTAAACAGTTTAGTTAAATACTGCTGCAGCTTTTCTGATAAGTCACATAATTTATTCTGTAAAATAATCTTCATAGTGAGAACTCTGACTCCTGTTGTTGATCCAACACCTGAACCAGATCTTACATCACGTGAGAGCCAGGCGTTTCCCATCATGCCCTGAGGTCTTACAGTCGGTGGAGACCAGCTGCAGCACCTGAATAATTATTTTAACTGACTCCAAAATTTGCAACAGCTTTGGTCTCACGAGGTTATTGTTACTCGAATCTGCGCAGAACATCTTGAACAAGCCTCATCTCTGCTTTCTGTGCTGCTGCCACCATTACACTCCAAACCAAACACCACAGCTGCATCAACGGCAGATCTCCAGGTGACCATGCAGTCCCTCTGGGAAGTTGCAGTGTAGCAAATTTTTCCAAAAACTTGCGGTGCATGTTTGATATTTTTAGGCAGTTGCATCTTTTTCATTATTCATTTATTAAAAATAAACCTCACTGTGCTGACTGGATGAACTTGAGTTTGCAACATCGTGCCACAACAACACTGCGTGTGGAGGTTCTGTGGTGTCTAGACACTAAAAGCGGGTACATCATCAGATTTGGATTAGCTCCCGTTCTTCAAAAAACAGCTTGTTGATAGCATCAGTTAATACATTTTCAAATCACATAGTCTCTAAAACCATTCAGTTGACTTTTTAAATTGTGTTGTACTGGACCAGAGTGTATAAATCTGAAAGTCAGTTTAAAAGTTAGAAAGGTTGTTGATTAAAACAGTTGCAGCTCAATGCCGTGTTGGTTTTAAAAAATATCAAGGAGGTATTGAAAAGTATTAAATTCAACTTCAGGATTTATGTATATACCCTGCATATGCAAGTTTCAAAAACACTGATAAATAATGTATCAATGAAATGCACAGAGAAAGAAGATTTTTGTCTGCCAAAATATCTACAACATCTGTTTCATATTCGATCTCGTAGTAGAACATTCAGTATTGTGACAACAGCGTTATTAAACTTTATATGATTGGGTTCATGCAGTCATAGGTCTAAAGACTGTGGACATGCTTAAAAGCAAATAAAGCAAAAGCAAAATGTAAATGGAGCCAATGGTGTTATTGAACAAAACCACCTCTTTTTCTAACCCTATCCAAAGTACTTTTGTGTCACCTGTTGATGACATGGGACTCTGGTTTGCAGCTTGTCAGTCCTGCTTGTTTTCTACAAAAAATGTAATCACATTTGTAGTTTAGTTGTATTGGAATGTAATTTGTAGGGAACAAGGTTGTCTAAAGCAGTAATAGTTAAATGAGTGGTCCCTGTAAACATTAATCATATCTATTTAAAAATAAGCAAATTAAATACATTTCCTCACAAATAATTTGACTCATACAGTTTATAACAGCAACAAACCAGTAAATATTTTTATACTTATTCCCTTTACATGGACTACTCCAGAAAAGATGTTCTGCAGAGTGACACTAACTGTTTTCCTTGTGAAGGTCATTGTTAGCGTCTCTGTCTCTGTATACATTACATTTCACAGTCTATTGCTTCTTTCTCATCTAATGACTTGCAGGCTTCTCTGCCTGATTTGCCAGAAGTGAAAACAGACATGACAGACTACTCTGGGGTAGAACTACATACCCTCACTGCAAAATACACTCACGCACACCAGATAAATAACAAAGAAATAGGCAAATCTATCTACAAATGCAATCATGATGCAATAAACAAACAATAACAATCATTAAAGCTTCTTATGAAATCAAAATGGAAAAGTTTATTATTGAGTTATGCTTTTCTAAGTGCATTTTGTCAGTGACTTTACATGAGCATAACAACTCACTATACAAATGTTTCACCACATCGTTCAAATGCCACTCTTTGCACTGACAAAGTACATTTAACAGGATACATAATGCCACACAAAATTAGTTTGTCACGCTTTTATTAGAATTGTTGAATGCTGAATCTTTGTCTTTTCAAAGTGGAATTTTTTTTTTTTTTTTTGTAAATATTAAATATTTCACATCTTTCACAGGGTGAATATTTCTCTATTTAAGAAATGGCTTTTTACACACATAACTGATTTAATGCTCTAAAAATAAATATATCTTTCTTTTTCTTTTCCTTGGTGAATAAAGTTATTTTTAGGGTAATATCAACCGACTCAGAAATAAGGAGGGTAAATTTAGCACTGAAGTATTTACTCTGTAATATAATATTTAAACATTTTAAGCTCTCACCAAGAGAGTGCTTTTTTCAATGCTGTATAAAATATTAATGTGAGGTAATACTCTCACTTAATCTTAAATTCAATAATAGCATCATCATATAAAGTTTGCAGGCTTTCTTTGTGGTGTTTGATACAGTACCTGTAGCCAGCATTGCCTGGGGGCTCATATTTGAAATGCTACAAATACTGTAGCAACACAGTATAATTTAATAGGTTTCTGACTGCCAGTCCCCAGGAGCCAAAACGAGACAGAACAAAAAGGCAGCTATTCTAATGTGTGCTTGGCTCTGTTCCTTGACTCCGCTGCAACTAGCACTGATAGGAATGATGGTTTTTATATGTATCGCTTTCTGAGTGGCGGCAGATGTTCCGCATTCTCCAGCAGTGCTCTGTTCCAGGGGGAAATCAGGGAAAACTACGCACTATAAAATTAAACCGCTGACACTTCACCAGCCCTGAAACCAAATAGGGCTTGTAGCATCAGCAAGCTGGAGCGAATCCATCATTTCTCATTTTTAGAGGGTTCCATCTGTGCTAAGTTTCATTAACACTGGCTGTATCTACAGTGAACTGCTTTATAATAGATAAACACCGCACTGCTTATTCACCAGGGCCCATGTGTTTGAAATCACATGAAAACATGCAGACTGTTCAGGATTATGAAATCCCCATTTGAGTAAAAACCTAATATTGTCTGATCTCATTATGTGCAAAACTGTAATAATTATTTACATTAGTGTCTGCTACAGTTTTTTTTTGTGTTCAAAATTATTTGTTATAAATTGTTCTTTAGAAGTGTGGTTAATTTAAGTTTGAAATAGGCTGAAATGTTCAGCATGTTGTATGAGCAAAGACATTGGTTTGCTTGTAATTATAGGAAAAAAATAATGATGCAAAATATTAAAAGAAGGAGAGGTTTAGATTTCATAACCTGTGATTTGATATGTTATGCTGCATCTGACCCACTTTTCACCGGGATGATGTTCACTGAAGAGGTTTGAAATTGTTTGAAACAAATGTCTTTTTGCAGGAGTGAATTATGTAGGTACTAAGCAAAACAATTCTGTCACAATCTAGATTTCTGTGTCAAATCTAATCACATTAACTATCAGAATCAGAAATACTTTATTAATCCCTGAGGAAATTATGAGGTCTCAGTTGCTCTTGACAGTAGGAAAGAATTAAGTAGAGAAGAGATATCAAGTTACAAAACTGTTTAGTTACAAATTACACTAGAAGAGATACCAGATAATAAAGAAATTCAAAAAAAAATACACTATACATTACAGATTACACTATGTTATAATTGACATGAGACAGATAGACAATATTACAATATTATGATATGACGACATGGGTTACTGCAGGCTGTATATGTAGTCAGCCTGTGTGTGTTGCAGAACTATATTTATGTTTCATCACGTCCCTCCTCACGCTATACAAAATGTAAAATTAAGTGAAGAAACGTGTTTCCATAGTATAATTGTGTGCTGTAGAGCCCTTTAAACTGTAATCTATTACTCTCCAAAGCTACTTCCACCAGTAGCAAGTGACACCCAGTTGAACCTAGATAAAGGGAATTGGACCTTAGGCATTATGGAAATAGTAAAGATCAAAAGAGGACCAGCAATGGTCAGACTGTTCATGCAGGTAGACTGGTGGAACAAAGCCTTTTTAATTACCCTTTTAATTGCCCCTTTAACAGTATGAATTAGCATTTTAATGATGGGTATGTAATTAGGGTTGAAAAGGCCACAAGAGCTCCAGGCTGCTAATAATGCCTCTCAGCTCAGAGATCACAGCAACAGGAGACTAGAGCAGCTGCACCTGAGCGCCGGCACACACTACACCACTCAACCAACAATGAACAGATGCTACATATACACATGCACACAGAATTTATTTCTGCACAAAGACACATCTGTGGGTGCATACACACAAAGATTTAGCAGTCACTGGGGTGAACAATTGGTGGACATCCAAAACATTTTCATATATATACACACAAGTTCATGCCAAGTCTATCTCAAAGGCTAATTAAATCATTAAACTGATCATTAAAAACATTAAACATGCAAGTGATTATATCATCAATCACCGCTGTGTATTGGAACTAATACCCAATGATTGTCTTTGTTCATATGGACACAAACCATGTTAACACGTGGACGCAAACAGAAGCAGATCTCACACAGACGTGCGCAATAGGCATGATTGTGCACACAGGCACTGATGCACATGCAAACGGACAGCTTACATAGTACACAGAGTCCTGCACAGACACTCATGCTCACAACCACAGCCTCGCAGAAGACAGCTTTGTGGATGTTGGCAATTACACCGTTTACAACAGGCTCCCCTAGCAGCTTGCATGTAGAGATTGAAGGATGGTAAAGGATGAGAGTAGTTTGGCTAAAGGCTTTCCAGCTAATTAAAAGACTAACACAGCTTCCAAATGACCATTAGGATTCATCTGGCTTGTATGCAAAAAAGACAGAGATGTATATCATCAAGCTGTTTGTGTGCCCATCATTTGGCACAATACCTATATCTATATTTACATGCTAAGCAAATTGTTCAAGTGCACAACAACATCAAAGGTGTTCTACTAATAGTCTATTCTCAATGGGCATGTTTTTTTTCACATGAATATGTAATAACTTAAATGAGACACAATGCAGGCAGTTATTCTGTGACTTGATGGAGCTTGGTGGAAAAAGTACAGGACATATCATTATAATCCACTAATGATATCTGCAATGTAATAATGGTAATCACAGCTCATGTAGCCATCTACAAACATCATATGTTGTGAATTCAAAGCATTCTTTTGTTTTGTACCTGATCAAATATGAATGTTCCCCATCTATTTGACCCCAGTTTTGTGCATTATGACAGTTGTTCTGCAGCTTTTATGATTGGACACTAATAGCATGCTGCAAAAAAATCTTTGAGCATCAAAGAGATCAAACCTGACTTGCAGCTTTTCTTTCTGTAAAACCTGTAATCAGCCTTTGTATTCACCATGAAACCTGCTCTTCTTCTAGCTAATCTTACTCTTAATTGCAGGTGCTGTTTTATAGACCACATTTAGCACCCACATTAACATTATTTAGCCAGAGGCTAGAGTGGAATATCAAGGCCAAGCTAGCATCTACAAGAGAAGCCTGCCTTTGTGCAGTGCTCCTGGGAGTGACAGAGGGGTTTCTCTGTGTGCTCCGGACGGCTCTCCTAATTGTTTTTCCCAGAGATGAGGTCACATTCCTCATGGCCCAATCATGGAGAGATGAGAGCCTGTTATTAACAATCTGCAGACAAACAAACATGCTGTCTGAAAGGCATCCACTCAGCACAAGCCCTCAGAGTTTTTTGCTCAAGTCATAATGACTCAATTCAAATAAGCAAATGTAGAAACACAGTAAGGTAAACAAATAAAAAATAATCACAATCTTTCAATCATGAAAGTTTTAGCTTGGAACAATACAACAGATTTTTCTCTTTTCCCTCGAGGCAGGCAGGACTATGGCATGATGACACAGCGGGCAATAACGCCATTAGCACACTATTACTGTTATTTGATGTGTATTAAGCAACTCTTCTACAGATGGTTTAGTAATGTTCAGGGGTATTATGCCTGTTGTCATGGTGAACACTAAGGCTCCAGCAAACTGCTGGGGAAAATTACTGTGTTAGTAAGCCTTTCTTATCCTAATGGATTTGTTTCAAGTGATGTTAAATGTTGAACACACTGAAGCTTAAAAAATGTGGCAGACCAAACAGCAAGCACACACATTCAGCTGTACAAAAATTTGCCTCATGTTCCCATCTGCCATACATAAAACACATATGATTCTTCATGTATACTCATGAGAAGCTTACTGTACATTATCTCTTGCTTATTCTTCCAGGGAGGCTGGAAGTCTGGTCCAGCTGTAGAACAAAGGTAGAAGAGTAGGTAGGAACTCATGTCTTTGTCTCAGTAGATGATGATAGATGTCTTCTAGTGTGCCTTTGATGACAGCATCATTTACATAATGCTACAAGACTGAGACTAAAACTTGCCATCTCAATAAAACAGTCCTCATCATGAATCACCAGCTAATTCATTTAGGAGACATGCGGAAAATACGGTAGAGAAGTACAGTATGTATTATTGTTATGAGTGAAAATACAATTAAAATGTTAATAAGCTTGTATTAGAACAAATATGTTAACCACACAAAAAGACACAAGTGTAAACTTTCCAAAACCAAAAATATAAGAACAGAACAGATACAGTTACTCCAAACTCCAAAAGGTAGCCATACATGCTAATGTTCGTAGTTTACATTAAGAGCTGATACAGATAAACATGCTGTTTATACTTTTGATCAGTAGCGGCCCGTCAACAGAGGGCGCTGGGGTGCTGCCCCACCAGTCTCACATGAAGAAGATAGGAATCACATAAAATAATTTTAGAAAAACATTAAATTTTAAATAAACGATCTATATATTATACAGACTGTGAGTACTGTGTATAATCTGCTGTTGTGTGACGTATTTCCCGTTCCTTTGGGGCGCAAAAATCTTTACCATAGACCTACGCTATAACTGGTGCATGCGCACTGGAACCCCCTCCAATACAAAGTATAGGAGAACTGCAAAATTTTGCACGCAAAACCCGCCCACAAGACCGACGTTACAGCTTCAGACCAGGAAATTCAACCGGAAGCTTACCGCGGAGTTTGCGTTTTGTTTACAGTCAGTCGGAGGAGCAGCTTTTTGTCACAGATAATGCTAATTCAGAATAAATAAATAAATAAAAATACTAATAAATAAATACTAAACTGTTTCACAGAAGAACCCCATAGGAAAACATTAAAGATTGTGGACCTCACAAGCTGGACATAAAAATGAAATAACTAACATCAGACAGAGGGAGAAATTACACTCAGTCTTTCTCCAGAAACTCTCTGTCCTGAGACCGGAGCTTTGGTTTGTTTTTCCTGCCTCCTCTGTCAGCTGTGAGGAACAAGTCTGGATTCAGACAGCTAAACCAGTTATACAATTTCAGTTAATTTAATAATCTGATAAATATGTGACTGATTTGTTTTAATAAATAAAACCCTTTTGTGTGATGTAAATTAAGATAGATGTGCAGTTTGATAGCGGAACCAAGTTCGACTGTTTCCGTTTAGTCAGTGTCTCATTGTCAGCGACAATGCATGCTTCATGAGAGAGAGAGAGAGAGCTGCGTTGTGTTGACAGAGGATTATGTTATATTAAAATTACGTTGCTGTGTTTTGAAGAATGAAGAGGTTTTGGAGTGAAGACTCATAAACTTTATTACCCTCCCCGCAAGTTAAAACAGCCAGTGAGCTACGTTATGTTGTCGTTACATTATATTTAATGATGCTGAATATTAGCGGACTTGCTAATTAATTAGGTAGCATCTATCAACATTTAAGTGAATGTGATTGTCCAGTTAGCACCTTATAGTTTTACCAAGCAGATTATTTAAGTCATGTTTGTGTTGTGAATGTTTATTTTATTGATGATTCATTATTGATGATGCATTATATTCTGTGGTGCGTTTGAGCTTGTGTTGCGTGGTCATGATGAAAGTGAACACAACAGGAAATCCTGGTATTTTCATGGTGCTGTTTGTTTACCTGCAGACTGTTAAAGGACATCTGAGACAGTGCAGAATGAGCTGCTTGACCAGTTCTCAGTTGAAGGAGAGACAGGCAAAATGTAAGACAGACGGAGTATTTTCACGTTAATTTAGTATTTTAAAGCAGTGTGATGCATAATTGTGCTTTGGTTTATACTAGTGGTGATATGTGGTTAGAGTGCATCTGAAAACTGACTTGCAAAAGTGCGCCCCCCCAAAAAATAATTTCACCATCCGCCACTGCTTTTGAGCTTGTGTTTCTGGTTTCTGGCAAGTAATTATCATATATTAGCCATGTCTTTAAAGCTGTCAGACAGGATGGCTGTGCTAAGTTACAGTTGTTTGTTTGGACAACTGAGGGAAGAAGTGAACAGTTGAGTCAGTTTGACTTTTTTTTTTTTTTACGTTTTATACAAAATTATTCTTTCTACTTTGTTGGTTTTTATGTTTTAGGCCAAATGAACTATATTGCAGTACATCCAGACATTAAATTAAACAGTGTAGGGTATTGATGATGACTGTATTCATAAAGGTTATCTAATGAACAAAACAATACCTATAATGCACTACATTATGCTTCCATGAAGATAACAGAGACACATCTGATCCCATACTGGCCATACAGTGGCTACCATCACACACTTGCTTTGACACCAACTTTTTTCTTATCAAATTTGATATTTGACAGAGCCCACTCGTCCACGTACACAATAGGAAGAGCTGATTCTGCTGAAGGTCACCCCGACATCTGAGCTGAATGAATGACATTTAGAGCACAATTTCCTATTTTCCACCATTTTCTTTGAAAGGCGTTACTCTACATGAACACACCATGCACGCCACATCCACATGTATGTACATATATCCATGCATGCAGTCATAGTTGCAGCTATACACAAGGTGTTCAGCTGTCATTAAGCTCTTACATGCTGCTGCAGCGAGTTAAACCTAGTAATGATTTGGTGGGTCTCAGAGCCACACTCGTCAACCTCTGGGACACATTAGATAATGAAACATAGCAAACTGTATTATTAGCAAACATTTATCTATAATTTAAAAAAAATACTGTGTAAACATACTGATCACATAGAATTAAACCAATAAGAAAAATAATAAGTAAACATAAAAATATTGGAGAATTACAAAAAAATTAAGATGTAATATAATAAAAAAAGGCTTTCATAATTCTTACTTACATACATACATCTAGCACTGGGTGATATATCAATAATTTTAAAATATCAATATAATTCTAAATGACATATAAAATGAGACAATATCGTAAAACTCGATAGAGCATTTTTGCCTCTTTCCTGTTTTGTTGTCCCACAACTCAAAGACAGCCCCGCCCACCGCAGTCCCCCTCTGAACACAACTAGCCTTCAGTCCTCTTCAAGAAAGCAGCGGAGAAGGCAGACAGCAGGAGGGGTGGTGAAGAGGAGAGGAGCAGGTTGGTATATGTCAAAGCAGTGGCTCAATCATCTGGAGGTAGTTCAGATTCCAAGCATCAGATGACTGGCAGAATAACGTGTTTTTTAGAAAATGCAGAAAACAAGTTCTAACAAAAGCTTCGAGCACTTCAAATAGTTTTCTCCAATTGCAACAGTGCCATGAGACGCAGTATGAAGAATGTGTTAAAGGCATGCTTCCACCGCGGCCGTGAAGCCGCCTCAACTCCCTGTCCTGAAACAAACCACACCACAAAACTCTCACACTCGTGAAAAAACGAGAAGTGGAACGGCATTACCAAAACAGTAGCTTATCATATCTCTAAAGACATGGGCGCTACCAGAGCCGGCCCAACCCATTTTGGTGCCCTAGGCGAGATTATGGTTTGGCACCCCGGTAATCAGCTGTCTATACATCCAAGTACAAGTAAAACATGGAGCTGCAGCAGACAGAGACTTGATGTGTTCAACAAAATGACAAAATGATTACGTAGTTGTGACCAGTGTTAATTCAGTGTTCATATTAGGGCTGG
>JAUBNQ010000017.1:21722149-21736125 GCA_032353495.1 Ctenopoma kingsleyae | reverse complement strand
CGCCAGCAATTGACCCTCTTGCTGCACAGACGTGCTCAATGCACCAGGCATGTTTACAAATGGAGCGCAGACGGCAGACTCTGCCAGTTTTTTATTTTGAAAAACCAGAAGATTCTTTTATTTCGAAAAAATGAAAGATTCTGCTCTGCGCTCCATTTGTGAACATGCCTGTGATTGTTTTAAAATAACAGACTGTGTCGTGTGAAAACAGAAGTAAAACAATTATTTTCTTTCTCTGCGGCCCGGTACCAAATAGAGGTTTCTAGAGGTTTTGCTTGGGCTTTAATGCCGCGAGTTCACTTCCCTCCGCTGTTTTTCCAGTACAAAATGAGCATTTGCTAGGAAAGTTTTCTGGATGGGCGGGGGAGTGAGCTGTCTGCTGTGAGAGGGCAAAGAAGCGAAACTCGAAGTGAAGTACATGCTGTCTATTTAACATTAGAATCTAGACTCGATAGTCACAATATAGTCATTTACTATATCGCATGTGGAACAAGTCGAGATACATCGAGTGTATTCGATATATCGCCCACCTCTAGTTCAGATCTCATGATCGATACAAAAACTTTGAATAGCTGTTCACCAGGTCTGATGGTACATGATGAGCTCATATTTCACACTTGATAAATCAGCAGAATGTCTCTGAGGTCGGATCCAGTCTTTCACCGCCTCTCTTTCTCTCTTTCTCCCACTCTTTAATATATTTGTTATTAATTAGCAATGTAGCTTGTTTTTTTTTTACAAAACCTGTTTCATATGTGCCAAATTTGTCTAAACTGCCAATAGTTTTTCATACATTAATAAAATACCTATGACATTTAGAAAATGTAAATTTTTCCTATAGTTTTGTAATTACTTTATGGGATCAAAAACTATTGAGATATATATCGTATATCGCCATTCAGCTTAAAAATATCAAGATATGAGTTTTGGTCCATATTGCCCAGCCCTACGTATATCCATACAATAAATATTCTCATAGGAATATTTACAGTATAGTGGGCAGTTTTGCTTTTGTTAAGATGGTATTTCTCCTAACCCTGTTGCAAAAGGACATGTCTCTTTGTGCTCCCATCCAGGATAATCAAGTCATTCTTGTCCACATACCTCCTTGTATCTCTCCTCCAGCGCCCTGACCTTTATCTTCAGCTAAATCGTATTTGCCTTCAGGACTTTATAGTCGTTTCCACTCGTTCGTAATCTATTTGCAGTGTCCTACCGACTTTTCATTGCTATGACATTTGGCAAAAAAACTTAATGGTAATATATTTTACTCTCTTTATTCATTTGTGGTAGACTTTGAGTGAATTCTTTTGGAAGCAGTTGGTACATGGATTGTGAGCAGCTTTGCTCCGGAGACATTTCCTTCAATAGTTCAAGGAGATTACCTTTTTGTGTGTTTGCTCCATTAAACAGCTCCTCAAATCATAAAAATACTCCAGAGCAAAAAAATGTAGTGTTTCTATTGTTTACTGTCCAATAAAAAAAGTGAGGGACTGCATTCTTACTTTACCGTAAAATGATGTGATGATTTTTTCTTTCTCAGCAGAGAATGAAACAAAAAATCTTCACTTATATTTTAAGATAAATAGATGAAGTAGAATAATGTATTATATACAAACTTGCAGTCTAGGAGTTAAGATCATTTGGCTTGTTGTAGTGTCTAGGGTTTGTAAGGTCCTGAAAAAACCTTGAAAAGTTACCCAAATCTGGAAACTATTTAGAAAAACTAAATATTTAGCATTTTGCATTTATTAACTGAAAACAAGTCAGAAGAAGATCGTTGGGGTGGATGGTCAGTGTATATCGTGGAGGACTGACAAGTTGCAGAGTTTGTCCTGCATGAGTTTGGCTTTAGGTAACAACAGTACTGAGGTTAGGGTTACAGAAAGATTGTGTTTTGGTTTATATTTTAATGCAGTTGTGTGTGTGTGAGAAGCGCCTGTTAGATTTTTGTATATTAACGCTGCCCACAGTCTTCCTCTGACCTTAACCCAGTGCTGTGATGCTTGAACTCAACCACAAAACGCTTTAATAACACTAGAGTCACGCTTAAGGTTCTTGAACTGCAAAACTGGACATTTCAGGAGAGGACATGGACATGGGAGAGTCAGCACTGTGTGATTGTACATTGATTGTAGATTTGTCATATTCTACACGTCTGATTTGAAAATACTTGTGAAAGATATTGACAAATACTCAGTTACACTGTAGTGTCCTACAATATGACCCATCAACCTTACAGATAGATAAACATACAGTATCTAAGGTTAATCCTTCAAATCAATCAGAGAATTTCAGTTATTTCTGTTTTTTGTTTGTATGGTAAGTTGTGGAGCATTTTTATTCATCTTAATTTCATAATTATGACTGTGTGAAGTGCAGAGTGGATCAATTTTGACTCCAAAGTTGCATATTGTGGCTTTAAAGACAGAAAATGTGAGTTGACGGGTGGCAGAGAGCTCAGACATGTCTGGAATAACAGCAGGCCAGAGACGACTGGACGCAGAGACATTTCTAGACAAGAGATTACAGCTAGAGTATGTCGGTCAGTTGGACGTGCTCCCTGCATACCTATATATATATATATATAATAAATATTTTATACACTTGCCAATTGTTTTTAATCATTCAAATTAGGATGGCTGGTTAAGAATACTTTTCCTTCAGTGTCAAAAAGTCAGAACACACATTCCTTAGTGCTTTACCCCAACTTTGTGATATGTTCTGCTGAACATATCCGATTAAAAATACAGCCTTTTGCACAGTTGTATGCTGGTTAACACTAACAGCGTTAACCAAAATATAACCAGTTTACTAACTTACAAGGTCAGGTCTTGATGTTAAATTTTTTGCTCAACAGCAACTCAGGGAAAATTACATTGTATAGGATTAAAGCTGTCGCGTGCTAAAATTTACTTGAATTGAACATTAATTGAAAAGATAACAAGTAAAAGGACCTGTGATGCTGAGGTGGGAATTACCTCTGGATGCAGGTAATTAAGTTATTAGTGTTAATTGCATTAATCACATGATCCTCAGACTAGCTAATTTTTTTTTTCTTTGTTCTTCTGGATGTTGATTAATGTTTTTTTTTTTAGATTATTTTTTTGGGGGCGTTTTAGCCTTTAATTGACAGTTTGACAGTGAGAGAGATAGACAGGAAACATGGGGTAAAGAGAGGGCTTGACATACAACAAAGGTCCCTGGCTCGGGACGCGAACCGGCGACGTTGCGTTTTCGTGGCATGTGCGTGAACCTCTAGGCTACACGTGCACTCCTTGATTAATGTTTCACGTAGGTAGGAGAAAACCAACAGTGTGCTCTGTGTTTTGGATGAATTATTGTATTAACACAAGTTCTTGATACATAGAATGGTCTATATTATTGGTAGGTACTACAAAGGTGTTTATTGTGTTATGCTACATATTTCAGCATTGATACTCGTTAGTGATGTGGTTATTGATGGCATTCTCTTGAGAGGTCTTTCTTATATTCTGCCCCACTCGTGTGTAATTAAAATTTGAATGAAAGACAACACATTTGTTCAATTAACAAATGTATAACTGAAATTACACATTTAATGAGTAGTTTACCTTCATAAGATAGACATTATGGCAGCGCTGTTGAAGTACATTGCATTACAATGTCTAGGTGTACCTAATAAAGTGATCACTGAGTTTATGGACATTAGAATTACACAAATGCCAAAATTCTTCTCAAGCACCATGACTGATTACAGTGCTGAATGGACAGATTGATGATCGAATTAGCGCCACTGTGAGAATCGTGGTCAATGTTTGTAAAACTCCAGTGTAAGAAAGTGTCTGATTTTTCTTCTGTTGCAATTCTCAACACTGATCATCATGTAACCACATTTCTTCAAGTCAAAGTGCTGTATCATTATTATTCATAGTGATTAATTTATATACAGCTCAAAATAATAATCCTACAGAAAAGCTGAAGGTCAGACCGGGTGAACAGATATGCCACATATTGCATGATTTCATCTGAAGTGACCAGCCTGCATGACAGCACAGAGAAGATGTGTGTCTACGAATTGTCCTGACACTGAAACACAATGTCTACCAAAGAGGTAAACAAAACAAATTTCAAAGGTAGCATTTAATTTGGAGCATCTTTCTACTTGTGTTCAACCGTTTATGAGCCAGCCCTCCAAAGGACACAAAGGATCAGATGGTTACATCACTTTTTTTTTTATTGATTTATAGAAGATTTTTACTTTGATCAATAAATGAAGACACCTATACCACACTAAACAACCAGACTGAGTTGCTGCACAGCTTTGTGAACAGAACGGTCTCTGTAGCCTGAAGTTGTAGTGTTGGTGGGGGTGGAGGATGAGGATGAGGAGGGGGTGGGGTGCTTGGAATCAGTGACATTCTTCAAGGCCAGTGTAAGATTAAAGACCCGGGCTGTCGTGCCTCTGATCATATATTCACAAAAGATACCCTATGAAGAACACATCTTTAAAGCTGAAAATAAGGCCACTGCTTGTGAATATTTGTGGCAGCCCATTATACATATCATATAAATGGTCCATTACTGAATAAGGAGATTACACCCAAGAGAGTTTTTTTTAGTTGCCCTTCTCATTTTCTGTTTGGCTTTTTATTTTTTTTTATTATTATTTATTTTTAGCACAGTCGTGTAAGCAGCTGCCTGCAGTGGCACGAGTTTGTCAAAAATCAGAGATTTAAAAGAAAAAAAGATAACTAACATCCTTGGGCATAATGTGCAACCAGGAGCACTTATTAAGGAATGAAATGTCAATAGTGCTTACTTCCATAACGTTGCCTATTTCCCTGGCACGTAAGACTGGCTGGTGATTCATGAACGTAAATTCAGTGCACACAGTACAGTAAAATGAATAAAGATTAATATAAGTTTCATCTTGTGTTTGCTTCACTTGGTGTGGCCTTGGGTGCTTTAATAGTTGTGGCACAGTGGGGAAAGTAAATTAATAGCTTTGTATTCTGCATGTCCTTCAAATAAAATGCTTTCATAATGGATTCTCAGTGTAGAGATGGTGAGTGTGTGTGTGTGTGTGTGTGTGTGTATGTATATGTGTATGGATATATATATATATCCATACACATATACATACATCCACCCACTCACCATTGCATGTGAGGGTACATAAAAAAACTCTACTAGATCACAGGATTACATCCCCTGCAAATGGCTAAGCTGCTGAGAAGTATTAATATAATAATCAAGTGTTTCAGGTTGTTCTTAATTCAATTGTCACTCTTAACATTTCCCAGCTATGTCAATCAATGTGCCTGCCTTGTCTTTAAAGCAACAGAGGAGTTATCCATTCTGCTACCATTAAAACATCAATGTCGCATTTCTGCTAAATGGCAGAGGAAAGATAATTGGCATGTGTGCATGCATATTAATTAACTGATAATGAGACGATAAGGCCTCCTCTCTATCTGCAGGTGTGGAGCCACTAATCAATTGGCAGTGAAATGGGGTAAAAATGTGCTTCTTTTATCCCACTACTGAAATTAAAAACCTATTTAGTACCACATTTCCCAGCAAAGTGCTTTTCATTTATCTTCTCCAGCACATTATTCAATCACACTTTCCATTTGTATAATGGTAATATTTTCATGTAATTTCCCACTGCCTCTGAGATGGGTATTTTTGATATGGCTTTGTGAAATGGCTATTCCATTCCAGCTCCATTCACTAGCTGGTAATAAACTTACAACCTATATTTCAGATTAAATGTCTTCAGCAAATGGAGCCAGCCTCAGATGTTTCTTAACATTTTAGGAAGACTGCTTCTGCTCCCTGGTGGCAGCAGAGGGAGCTGCTTCAGCGTCATGTCAGTGCCCCCTGGTGGCAAAGACTTGAAAGTGCTGGAACATTTTTGTAAGTCTTGGCAGTATTTCATTATTTGTAATATAAAGCACAAATGAACAGCAGTAACAGCCTCCTTACATGCTGGATGTGCAATCTAGTTGGAGAACTGCTAGGAACCCACAGCTGAAACATAAGCTGGCTATCTTAAAGGGGTAGCTGCTTTAGCTGGTAGCAGAATTGGAAGCATTTAAAAGAGTATGTTGTAAATATCATTCCTGACCAGAGGCGTGTGAGTGCTTCAGAGGAGGAGGAGGAGGAGGAGGAGAGAATGAACGTATAACAGCTGTAAAAAAATCAAATAAAGGTGTTGTTAAGCATGCCGCGGGGCGACTGTGCAAAGATCTAAATAAAGACTAAATCAGAATAAAAGAGCACAACACAGCATAACAGTGTTTAAATCCATACTGTATATTTGTTACAATATAGTTTCTGGAATATAGGAGTTGGATTTCTTCAGAGCAGGGCGTGTGTGTTTGAGAGTGTGTGGCTGGCTCAGATGACACAGAGGTTGATGGACAGTAGTGCAGCGTCACCTCCTCCTGACAGGCCCTCCTTCAGCTAGGACAGGGCAATCTGTACACACAGCGACACAGACACACAGAGCCCATCTCCATCACCACACAACCCATTTGTCATGTCAGATAGCCTCAGAGAGACGTAGCGGTCAAGTTATAGAGGTGATTGTATCAAAGTGACCTCAATGTGATGGTCATAAATTGCCTGCTTTACAGCGAGGTGCTATGTCCTTGTTCTATTGATAGAAGTGAAAACAGAATGAAAGGACATAGTGAACTGATAAATCAAGTGGGGAAACAATTTCTGCATACTGTGAACAAAATATTTGATATTATTGTGATATCAAAAGGTAATAGTAAAAAAACTTGTAGTTAATTTATCATATTTCTTACTTTGAGAATAGTTGAGCAAGAGGTGTGGAGGTGACACTCAGCTGGAGTTGTCTGCTTTTTTGTTGTTTTCTATGCCTTTGTTCGTTCCATTGGTTTCCACTGCCGGCGCCTCCCTGGTGGAAGCGGCTGTCTTCGGCCTCTCCTCGGGCTTTTCAGAAGGGTCCACCACTACGGCGTCCTTGCTCGTGTTGCAGCCCATGATTTGACAAAATCTAAGAATCTACGGTACTCTGTTCAGCTAAAGGGAGTCCTGAGGCGCATAGAGGATTAAACTGTCATCACCTAAAAACCTGCACTATAGGAGTGTTGTGACCTCAGGTGCCTTTGTTCTCTATGGCAACCTTGCAACTTCCTGTTGTGTTTGGGCACCTGAATGTGCATTGGATTCATCTGACGAGTCTTTGTGTAATGACCTCCTAAGCAACACTGGTTGAGAATTAACTCGGTGGCATGCCACAACATGGTTACTGATAAACACTGAAAGGGATTGTTTGTCAGTTGCATAGTAGCCATGGTGACCATCTTTCACACAGTGGATGTGCTGGTACTTTGTTTTCATTCAGTCAGTAAAAAAAAATGAAATCCAATTATATTTAATTAGAAAACTACATTCAATACTATAAATGTTAGTGAGTCCGTCGCTGTTTGGACAGCAGGCAGTACTGCACCAAGTAAACCCAGTTTTTCTAAAGCTTCGTTGTTACCTTTTCAAAAAAGAGCACAGCAGAGTGAGGACCAGACTAAACCAGTTCCCCCAGACACAGTATAAAATTCAGCAGAATTTAAACATCACAAATTTGCCACAGAATAATGAAAATAATCTGAGAATGTTATAAAGAGACATGGTAAAATAAACATATGTTTATTTAAATACACAGATATTGGAAAGGTATTTCAAATTAACCACTTATTTAAAAAAATGTACTGTGCTGTGGAAAAAAAATCAGGTATGTAGTTAGAAAAATCTATGAAGATACAAAAATCTACTACTACTCTAAAATGTCTGTGTACTAGATGTTTCAAGTTTCTACATCACACTTGTAAGTTGCTAACTAGTCCATGATAGGCTTTGATGAGTTGTGACATCTTTAATAATGCTTTTACATATTATACATAAGTTCAGTTTCTGTTTTATTTAGATAAACTGTTTTAATCACATCCATCTGTGCATCTTTGATATTGAAGAACCATGATATTAATGTTGTAATCAGTGTTGGATTGAGTTTGTCGTGGTTTATTTTTGTTTGTTTCACAAATCTATCTATACATACTTCAAGTGTCATTGGTTAAAGTGTCATGCAGTTGTGATTTCTGCACTTATTTCATATATGACTGTTTTTAAAAGTCTTAATGTAGCATGTGATATTTTAAAATAGATTAAAGAAATCATTACAGAATAAGAATAGGAAAATTTATCAACACTGTTCAGTCTCAGAATCTAGTCTCCCGTCTCCCTGACGTTTATTTATGTATAGAACGTCACCTGACAGTTTTGCAGCCATGCCCTGCTTCATACAACAACATGCACTTTCCCCAGGGAGGTGCCCAGTATGACCAGCGTCTTCTACCATTGGCCGCTGAGCTGAGAGGTTAAATGCTTAGTTCAAGGACACCTAGAGAGTGTTGGTGTCAAAATAGTGCAGAGCAAAAAAAAAAAAGTGTAATTTTAGCTTAGACTGTAGATAACACATCTTAACGCGGCTGTGCTTTTTCTTCGACATTGTTGTTATAGTTTCAGAAATATGGATTTTGTCAGACTTGTTCTCTCTACTCTAGCACTGGTTAAGCTTGTATTTGGGGGACTCCTGGTCCCGGTTCCTTCTTGTGACTCGTTCGTTCGCGACGTTCCTCAGTCGTCGCTGCCAGGCTGACTGATCATCCAAACGAAGCTTCTTTGCTGAAGCACCGTCCTCCCCCACCTCTTCCTCTTTATTTAATGATGCCACATGGCATCGCTTGTTGGGCGATCCGCCCGTTTTTATCATATTATTGATCTCATGCAGACGCTGTGAAAACAGCAAGGAATTATTCAGATTAGACCGTACATAATTTAAGTAACATAATTTTAAAATCACAGTGTGACCAATGAGAAGCTTTCCAACATGACGTCCACTGACCTCTGATGGACTTGAGTTGATGTAGTAGCACAGACCGGGTGTACGAGGGGGGGTGGTTTTAGGGTTGTACGGTGAAATGAAAATGGAGTGGCTGCTGGACAGCCGGTGTCCGCGAGGAGATGCTTTCCACTGTCGGGGGAATGGAGACAAAGGAGGAGTATCACCCTGTGTGAAAATTACACAGCGTGAGTTAGAAAATCCAGTCATGAAGTCATGAAAGTGCTTGTATTTATACCAACATTTTACATTTAGTTGGCTTTTCATGATTTCAGCTTGTGATGGTTAAACTTACTCCAGAGGTTGGGGCAAACTGCTTGGCAAAGTGCTGCATCTTTATCGTGTAGACCTGGTTGTAAAAGTAGATAAGATTGCCCCTCTGCTCCTGACATGGTCCAGGATAATGTGTTGATGGCGTGCTGGGGGTCAGGATACCGTCGCTGTGGTCTCCATTATCTGTAATCAGTTATAAATAAAATATATCCTTGTCCTTAAATCATATCACCTACTGTTACATTACTGTTATAATGCAGGTAATAACTTATTGACGTTACCTAACTTGTCAATTTTTCTTTTTTAATACAGTGAGGCAGAGACTTAATGTAGCTCTCCAGCTGCACAATCCCTGACTTCTCTCTGACCCTAAACATCCTCTATAACATTATTTAATCAAAGGGAACATGGTGGCGGTGGGGCCATATAACAGGTCAGCTCTACGAAAATGAGAATTTTTAATGTGTGTATTAAAAAATATGTAACAAGAAGAACTAAGCTCTAAATGTGCAGACTGGTTTACTGATGTTTATGACACAGTTTGTTCTTCAATCATGAGTTTAATTAATCAGCGTGTTTTCCTGCGACTGAGAAAGAGGACATTTTATTTGGGCAAACACTGTGTGTCTATTTCAAGTCAAACCTGTTACTAAATTAGTAGAATTAGCCCAAATATTTATAGATATATATCAGATATATATCAGATAAATATTTGTGTGGATACATAGAATACGGCATTTACTGTGTATGTGTTGAGGTGTAATTGTGAATCTGGGTTCTCACAGTTTTTTTCAGTTGAACTGTCCACATCTCTTCCTGAAATCAGCACATTTTTGCAGACCTGAGGGCAGAAACAGCCTGTTCATAACTACTGAACCAATGTACACATGCAGAAAATCCTTTTGCATTACAATTAACACTTTAATGCCACAGTGTGAATGATCAGTAACATCTTATATTTGAGATGGTGTACTAACCCCAGCTGTAACCCCCCTGTTTGGTTTATCTGTTAATGACAGATTGTACAGACTCAGTCTTTTCCCATATTTTCTCAGTTGATCCAGTTGCACGCAAAAGAGAAAGGAACTAACTACTGTAAGAAAAAAACAAACAAACTTACATTTTTGTTGGCCTGTGGCTGAGACTTGTAGCACTTCATTATGTGTTTGAAGGGTATTTCCATCTTGGTAATCTGGAAGTATAATATAAAGAGTTAAAACCAAATACACAAACCAAAATCTGAATTGATTTGTCAACTTTGCCAGGAAAAAAAAAAACGTGAGCACTACAGTTGTCATAACCTCGTTATAACACAAACTTTTATATGGACTCAAAAAACCTGGGTTTTTTTTGGTTTTTTTTGCATTGGACTTTTGTTGACAGCATATACATTTTAAATTTTATGGTGTGATTGAATAGCTCACTGGTCTGGTAATTAAAAATAAATCCCCGGCATTCAGTACATGTCGGCATGTTTACTAAATCAGAATGCTGAAACCTCTCTCAGATATTTCAACTCTCACCTTAGCTATGATGTAGATGGCGCACATTAACAGTTGGTCCAGGTGACGCTCTGCCATGAGGCAAGTGAAGTGGACCAGAGAGTGCTCGAAGCAGGTCCAGATCTTCAACCGCAGCTCATCAGAAATGTGCAGTATGGAGCATTGCTCTCTCAGACGCTTCCCCATCAAGCTGTAAACCTGAGGTCAAGAGAAAAAGTGAAGTCACTAAATGTATGATAATAAACATATTTTAACTTGGAGCCATAGAAAATAATATATTTTTTCACAATAGAAACTCAGACTAGGTACATCTACTGACCTTACGAGTAAACAGATAGAGGGAACTGCTTCTCCAAGGTCTGTTTCCCGCTGACGGGGAACACTGTTGAGTGCTGGTGGAAAGGTCAGCTCCCAAACTGATATCCACTGACAAAAACAGAACTCACCAGTAAATTCATAATGGAAAAACTGTAATCAATTTCCAATGTAAGAGTGGAAGAAATTGAGACATTTATTTTATGCAATACAATTACATATATGCTTTAATAAGCTTTAATATGCAGTGTTGATACCTCCTGGTAGGTTTTCATCAGGTTGCAATTCTGTTCTCCTTGGATGTTCTAGCTGTGTAGCAGGCATCACCTGCATTTGTCACAAAGAAGAAGACATACTGTAAAGATTCATACACAGATGACATCAGGTAAAGAGTTTTTATGTGCTGTTGCCAACCTGTTGGCAGGTAGGCAGATGGCCCCCATTGGCTCTGATTTCTTCCCACAGCGGCGAGTCACTGGTCCAGGCCAAGCTCTCCAGAACTTTCTCATGCACTTGAGTGAGGTGTCTGACAACAGCGCAAGGCAGGCTCACTTCAGCACGTAGCACCAGCCCAATCACCTATCAGATCACAAGAAAACAAGTGTCAAACCTTAAAAAGTCAAGGCTGTCACTCTTTGTCACTGATTCAGATCACAATCTGCAGCATACAGTGTATCTATTGAGTTAACAAGTTTAGAAACACACCCTCGCAAAGTGGTATGATGCTAGATTGAATATCTGAAGAAGCAGAGGGAAGTCACATGGTAGACGGTTTGAGCATGTGGTAATCTCCAGACAACAGATCACAAGACAGCACTGGACAAGATTGTTCTCCAAGAAGCCCTGGGATAAGAACAAATGCTTTACTTCAAACACAAACTCAAAAAAAAGCAGAAATATTCTCAAAAACATACATATGTAAGATTTTCAGACAGTGCCTCTAGTGGGAACAGGCTTTTGCTTGACAGCAGTTCCATGTGTGGCCACATGAGGGCAGTACACTCACTGAGATGTCACTGACGCCCAGTCTTTTCCTTTCTTGATTGATAAGATTCTCCAGGATCCTGTAATACCAGATCTCAGCCTCACAGCAGCACAGTTCTGCTGAGACAGTATCACATGAATTCTGTGTGTCAGTAGCTGGGGCTTTATTCCATAATTTAATATATGCCATTAAAAGCACCCAACTCTCTAATCAAGAGATTTAAGACCCTGAAGTACAAGTGAGTATGCCATGGTTCCCTGTTATACTGAGACATATTGTTGCTTGATAAAGAATAAGTGAATATTATGGTCTCTAAATTCACATGAAAGCCTTCATCATGCATTTCTAAGAAATTATAAGAAAATACTTTATTGATCCCCCGCAGGAGAAATTCACGAGTCACAGTAGCAGAGTTAAAATGACATTAAAAGTTAAAAACACCAGAACCTGATAAATCTAGAATATAGTATAAAATCCACAAGAGTCTTATTATCTCCATGTTACTATAATTACCCCTTGTCCCCATGTTAAATCACAGAACATGTTAGTGTACCTTTGGTCTTCCTGTTTCTGGCATTGTCCCTGTTGTGTTGCAGAAACGTGTGCAGCATGCGTCTCAGTCTCTCTTTAATTGCCTGGGTTGGATCTCTGGAGCAGGCCCTGAATCAGAGGAGTCATAGCAGGAATAGGAGCAAATGTTAATATAAACATGTACTGGAGTTGTTGGTTGGGAAACATGAAAATTAAATTAACCACCAGATAGTAATTGTAAAAGCTCTCAAAGATCTTCTACAGGAACATTTCTCAACTCACACTACACATCATAGAACAGATCTTTGTCTCTATGCAGACCACACCCAGCTTTTTACCAATACACTACAGGTTAAATACCATAAGGATTTTCTTCTAATAAGAAGCCAGTGTCAAAACCCTGAGGCAGTTTAAAGAGGGAGATGAAGTGATAATGCAGTGTGTGTGATCCACTATTTGCTGTATAATAATGGCAACTCTGGTACGCAGTACCCACAAAATGGCTACGGTATGAGTAACACCGTGGGACTGTAGTGCTGACCTGAACGTGGCGATCAGACAGTCACTGGGGCCAAACCTTGGCATTCCCTGGTTGCCCTGAGGCTCGGTTTCCATGGGGACCTTCACACTCACACAGGATGAGAGTCAGAGCAGGGATAGGCACCCTGAATAAGAAATATTAAGACAGTTAGGAAGCACAAACCTTACAGTGCAGTACAGCTACAGCACAATCTGTCCTCAGTGTCATTAAGCCAGGTAATACATATATGTAAAATACTGTACTACTATATATTTTTATTCAGAATAGCTAGAATAAATTGTATTCTACTTTATAGTGATATCTGTAGCAAAGACTGGAAGCAGGGACATTTGCTGGTCTGGTTCATGTGATATCCAGTTTAGTACATAAATATACTAAACCTGGTAATATTTATGACCTGTAACTAAGTCACTGGCTGAACAAAGAAATAATTACAGTGCATAACTCAAAACTTAGTTGTTTACATATGTTTGAGTGCACATTAAAGAAATTATGTAATTTAACAAAATGAGGGGTGCTTGGACAAGCTATTTCCTGCTGCTTCCTGTTTTTAGAAGATAACCCTGCTGTCTCTAGTTTACAGAAATTAGACTGCTATCAATATATTAAATATTATTACTAACTATTGACACGGAAGCACTAGAAAACTAAGGATCTGTTTTCTCAGGCCACTGTGTAGCTTACGTAGGGCAAGGCAGACAACTTGAAAATACAGTCGACAATTTTATCCTTTTGTTGGTTAGAAAATGGTGACTGTTGACCTGGTGAATGTGCAACAAGAGGGATATTTTAGATGCCGGACAATACTTGCCTCTGTGACCAGTGACTAAAATATCTAAAGCCTGCTGTTACAGTGCACATTTCAGCCAGGACTCAACACTCGACAACAGCATTGCTAAGAAGGCTTGGAAAACA
>JAUBNQ010000017.1:21710626-21722049 GCA_032353495.1 Ctenopoma kingsleyae | reverse complement strand
AAGCCTGCTGTTACAGTGCACATTTCAGCCAGGACTCAACACTCGACAACAGCATTGCTAAGAAGGCTTGGAAAACATGATCATTTTTGGCTGAACTGACTGAGTTTTGTTCTTTGTCAGCTTCCATTTAAGGAGTTTTTCTCCTTGGCTACATGATGTGAAAAAAGTATTGCAGGTCCAGAAATGTGTACATTTTTTTGTATTAGTAAAAGCTCGACATATGTATTTTTCCACTGGTAAAAGTACCCTCCTATCTCTACCATTTCAGGTTGTGTCTGTGTGTGTCTGTGTGAGTCTGTGTGTGTGCGTGTTCACTGTGCTGCCAGAATCGAGACTCTGTTTCTCTAATTATTCCCACATGTCCTGTTTAGCATTTCGGGTTGCTGTCCTCACCGAGCCACACAGATCACAGTCTACAGACAATACGTGGTTACAGTGTTTGAGAAAACGGACAAAACACGAGCTGAGACACAATATAAGGAAGCTGACAGAAGCTGTATGACAAAGGATGTGGATACTGAGAGATGCAGCATGGCATTGTGATAAATAAACATTTTTGTGGAAACATCGAGGCCATTTTGTGACATTAAGAAATGGAGAAAAGAAACCCTGGCACATTTCTGAAAGCTAGCTTCATCAAGGAAATCACTCATTTTAAACACATTACTCTCAAGTTACACACAGTAAAACATACTGATAATATCATGTCCTCTTTGTCAAAAACAAGTGCTCTGACTAATTTCTACAGCTGT
The DNA here is from genome assembly GCA_032353495.1 of Ctenopoma kingsleyae. Lineage (NCBI taxonomy): Eukaryota > Metazoa > Chordata > Actinopteri > Anabantiformes > Anabantidae > Ctenopoma > Ctenopoma kingsleyae. The sequence goes on along the minus strand of JAUBNQ010000017.1, from coordinate 21,721,297 downwards.
AGGCATGAGACCCGTGAGAGCCGTCATCTGCATCTAATTGAGAGAAACAGGAACTTGAAACTACACAACTACTGTTGTTTTATCCTGCTTTGACACCAGATCGATCTTTGTGCCATTACAAAGGTTTTATTAGGAAAAAGAAAACACAAGGAAACCTGTGATAAACTGAATAAAATGTGATTTAAAAATTGATTTTCTGCTAACTACATCCTACAACATGATCAGATTTTCTAAGCTCTAAGATCAGAAGTCCTAAAATTAGATTAATGGAACTCAGTTATTTATTTATTGTGGTAAAGTATTCGATTTTAAATCTCTGCGTGTCGCACAAGTATGTGAACCTGTAGGATTACCAATTCATTTCAAGGGGAAATTAGAGTCTGGGATGACATTCAGGTGGGAGTGTGGGAGGCCCAGCCTTATTTAATAAAGTGAAATCTGGATCAACACAGACTTGTAAAAATGCGCCATGGCTCAAACAAACAAGGTTTTCTTTAGAAGAAAAGTTGTTGCTGGAAAGCGTTACAAAAACATTTCAGATCATGGTGAAATGGAGAACATGTACTGTAATAATTCTCCAAAGCTCATATCGCAGTTTGTTCTTTGTGTGGAGGTTTCAGGCTCGGTCTCAGAACTGTTGCTCTGCTAATTGTTTCCCTCCCCAGGAGTGATGGACCAACAAATGTCATTAAAGAGCCCCAGGGTAACATCTAGGAAACTAAAGGCCTCTCTGGCAGTGGCTAATATCCATGTTCATGAATCTACCATCAGGAGAACATTGCACAACAATGCCGTGCCTGGCAGAGTTGAAAGGAGGCAGAAACTACTCACTACTAAAGAACACTGCTGTCCCTCTACAGTTTGCTTCTGATAAGCCAGAAACGTTCTGTGAACGTTTTGTCGTGAACGGTCTGCATGAGAGGGCGTCGTGTTTGGCAACAGCCAAACACTGCAGTCCAGCATAAAACAAATGTCATCCCATTCGCAAAACATAGTGGTGGCAATATCAGGATTTGGGCCTGCTTGGCTGCCCCTGGACCACAATGACGTGCCATCACTGATGGAAAATGTCAAGGCGTCTTTCAGTGAACTAAAGTTCAACAGAAAGTGAATCATGTAGCAAGACAAACCTGAACAGACCTGAACACACAATTCATTCTACTGACAAATAGTTAAAATAGAAGAAATGCAATAACTGCTGCAGTGTCCAAATCAGTCCTGAACTTGTCCTTAAATCTTGAAACACTTAACAGAAACAGACTTAGATGATGTAAAAACGCAGTCACACTGGTCTCTGAACACATGGCTTCATGTACTTTTACCACACACAAATATTTAAGATTACGTCATTTTCTCAAGTGTATTTTTTGTTTGTTTTTGTTTGCTTTCTCTAATTTTAGGACTGGCACTTGAAGGACAGAAAGTCTGATCATGTTTCAGGTCATATTTATGCAAAAACTTCACAAACTCCGTGTTTTATCTACTTCATAAAGTTGTGATGTGGTACGTAAAACGGTTTCCCAATATATGATGTCATCCAGCGTTGGAAACTCAATAATCACAAATTGATATAGCTTGTAAGTAATGCATAATCTGTGGCCAATTTATTTGTGTCACACCCATTTCCTGTTTCCTCCAGACTGGCCTTCAGTGACAACAGTTACATCAAAATAGGCCATACTTTCACTTTCAGACATGTGCTCCACATTTAATTTGATCTCTTTAGTTAACTGTGGACTAATTTAGTTTTTGATTATCAATACAACTTTACTGTTTTGTGCATTAAGCTAGAGCTATTTAAAATAGTCAATAACCGTGTAGCATTTACATAGAACTCATCCATCCAAGTTGATGCCTTTTGCTTAACACTGCCAGATGGCGTTTCCTGGCATTTGTCAGCTGTGTCATCCAAGTTGAGCTTTTGACTTATTGCAGAAGAACGCCCACAAACAGGTTCAAAGTCACTTACCAGTGTCGATGTGTCTTGTGAGTTTTGTTGAGTTTTCACAAAGCAGAGTGATGGTGTTCTGGACTAAGAATCCCCTGTGTGCTTCTTTGCTGTCTGGCTGGCTGGTAGCAGCAGAGAGGTGCAGCATGGTTCAGAGCAGGCAACCTGCTGCTCTGCAGGCTGAGGAAGTTCAGACAAGCCCCAACTTGTCATGTGTGTGTGGTTGCTATGATGAGCGCTGATCTGCAGCAGCAGTGGTGGTGACTTAGGCTGCTGAGCACCACCAAGTGGAGGGAGGGAGGAAAAACTAGTTAACCCTTTGCTGTCACAAAGATGTCCAGTTATATGAAACAACATCCACAACACATTAGTTTCCAAGTATTTTCTTACTAACCAGAGAAGTGCTGGCCGAGAAAATGTGGTAAAAGTTAAATGAAAATAAACATTAACCAAAGATTTTGTGAATCACCAATACTTACACATACGTAAGCATGATGGCTGTAACTAGCACCACAAAAACCCTGTTTTACTAGAATTATCTATTTTATAAGAAAACCATTACTACTTGCACTTTGAATATTCATTTTCAGATTTGTAACTTTTCGACTTCAATTAAAACAATGATCCAAATCAACTTAGATGAAGCGAGGACAAACTGTTGTCAAAGTTGCCTCACTTTAAGCAAGTACAGTTTTTGTGTTATAAAGATTTTTATGCTAAGAAAAAAAAGGCTTTCATAAGCTCACAAGACTTGTGATTCTGTGACAGTGAACAGTGCTACTGAATCTGCTTTCTAGAATGAATACCACTGTAGAAAACTGATAGTGGAGCAATACAAAAAAAAAAAAGTGTGTAAAGCTGCAAAGAGCACACTGATAATTCCCCAAATAAAGCCCCCGGACAAAGCAACAGGCAAACGCACACTTAATTAGTCAGATAGTCAGAAGAATATGTTTAATAAAAATAATTAAACCTCAATTTCCTCTATACAACTTCATAGAAAGTAATCCAATAAATTACAAATGACTTAAGACACATTTTCCTGCACTACATAAAGAATTATTTTGACTACACAGATCACAAATTGCAAATATTACAACTGTCCAATGAAAAAAAAAAAAAAAAAAAAAAAAAGACAAAAACTGACCAGGGTGACATTTAGGATATTATCAAGCTTGAAGTAAAAATACAAAACCAATGATACTAGTTTTGTCATCCAAGTGAGTACACATATGAAAACTAAAAGAAAACCTCCCTGTACAGCAGTAGTGTGTTTTGTCATTCCTCTTGCATATTGGTCATAGTTTACTTGTGTCTGTGTTCGGTGCAGGTTTAACACTGCTTTCTCTAGCACTAGCAGTGCTTTGGGAGTCTTTGTACAGTACAACCTAAAATAAAATTAAATTAAATTAAATCAAAATTAAAGTGAAAAGTCCAATCTCATGTCTACCATTTTTTTCCCATTTGTGTCCTAAAGAGGCGCAGCAATCAATCAATCAATCCATCAACCCATCGCTGAGGGGCAACAAAAATGAGTAAAATTCATTAGATTAGTCACCTACAGCAGAAGTAGCAATGGCTGGGTGTTTGCATAAGGGCACTACAAGTTTAAGAGAGAGCAGAGGTGTAGATATACAAAATGACAGTGGCATGATTCAGTTCATTGCTCAGACATAGAAAAATACCGTACTGTTAGTAATAATATAAAAAAATGCAATTGCATTGCAAGCAAACCCATGACCAGGCCTATATATAACAGGCGTACAAGAAAACCACTTTAAAGCAACGTTACAAATCAGACGTGTTTTCAGACTGTGGGGTTCTTCATGGTGTAACCCACTAGAGAACAATGCTACAGCAATATTTAAGAACTAAACAGTTAATTCAGACTAACATGGAGGGGGGCACCTGAAAGGATGCCCTGTTGTCCCCAGTCCAAACAAAAACCTCACCTCAGATCATTTTGAAATGTAATGAAATGTATCTAACAGTCCACTGTGTAACAGCAGTCCTAGAGCAAGCACTGTTGTGCTAGAAAGAATTACAAAGGTATTTTGTCTTGAGTGAACTCCAGTGTTGACTGTGTGTGTGTGTGTGTGTGTGTTTATCCTGGATACAGCTTAAAATGAACATGTGCAGAAGTGATGAAAAAACGCACAGGCATGAAGCACACATATGAGCAATTTGTTTATCAGACAGAAGTTGAACGAGAGAGAGAGAGAGTGAGGTACGGGATAAGGGCACTTCTACATCTAGCTGAAGCTCCATTCGTCAGCAGAACAGAGTCGAGGACAAAGTGAGATACACACACACACAATGATGCTGCAAACTACAACACAAGCTGCTATTATTGAGCCCTTCCTGAAGCTAGCCTGTCTGGAACTGTGTCAAAATGTAATACTCAGTCAAAAACGATAATTACTACAATCTCTGCCAGGATTAGAACTATTTTGTGCTTGTACCATGTATCTTCTATAAGACTTTGGTGGACAGGTGATCATGCAACATGAAAATGTGTAATGTTTGTGTGTTTGACTGTCAAAAATACTTGTAATGTGGTTTCTACTATTCATAGCTTAGTACATAACATTCAGACTGGAAAGTTATGGAAGCAGTAGATACCAGGTGACAGGAGCAGTCCAGCCAAACAAAACAACTGAGCGGAAGCTCTGAGGAAAAAAAAGGCCTCTGACACACATTCCAGCAGAGACAAGGACACGTACATGGACAGCAAGAAAACATACCCATGCACAGGTACATTTGCACAGTGAAGCCAATCCATTTAGCACAGTTGAGGTAAGATGCAGTCAAATACTCCAGGTCTATAGTAATAATATTGAAGTCATCAAGAATGTTGAACTTTTCCACAATACAGAAATCACAATATTGTGTCCTCAATGGGCAGTTTTTGGCACACAGTAAAAGGTTATTTTCTGTCCCCACAGCAGAGGGGGTTTATTAGACTCTGACGCTGTAGTCAAAATCAACAGTTGTGCAAGTGAACATGTATGCCTAATGCGGGAAACTAAAGTGCGCCTCAGATATGTTGATGACACTGGAAAGGAAGAGTTTGTGTAAAAAAAAAAAATAATGAGAGAATGAAATTATGATCACTGTAAAATGATTTAAGCATGTGTTCAATTGAAGAAGGAAATTAAATACAGATTTGTCCCAAATTGAAACAGTATTAAAAGAGGCAGCTTCACATAATTCTTTTCAAAATGGATGAGACCAATTGTAGAAATGAGCTCTTCGATGTGATATGAAGCTAAGTGACAGTGGGTGAGGCTGTGTGAGTTGTCCACTGGGGTGGAACATGGCAGACAGAGAATCTACAGCTTCAGTGACATTCATTAGCTGCCCAAGTTATTGCTGACATATCCAACGTATGATCTGCAAAGCATAAGTGTCAACGAACCTGTAGAAGTACTGAATATTTACAAGAGGAACAAAAGTGTTTGTCAAGTGTCATTTCCCCCAGCCCCCCCACAATCAAAATATATTAATAGTACAGCTCAACGAGCATGTTGATGTAGTTTGACTTTTTTAATAAAATTAAATCCTGACATAATTACAATAATGCCTTTTTTGTTGCAATTATACATAATCGTGTGGTACAAGTTCACAGAGTTCAGAAATCTACTAAAGTCTGACATGCAAAATGTCTCATAACAAGACTATCTTGTGAACAAACACTGAAATTTTATTTCAGTTCCTTTTAAGTCAGTTTTTCCTATTTTTTTTTTGTTTTTTTTCCTTTATTACACAACATTTTAGTTAGTTCTTGTATTTACATGTAAAGAAATCACAACATAAGTGCTGGAAAATCCATATACGTATATGTGAATATATGTATACATTTCTAGGCAATACATAAATAAATTTTTATAATTATATATTATAGAATCAGTCCTCATCACTGGAGTCTGAGTCATCTGAGGAGGAGGAAGAGCTCCCGGACTCTGATGAAGATGAGCCGGCTTTCCCCGAACCTTCAGCACCACTGTTCTCTTTTTGTTCTGCTGACTCCTCTTCCTCTTCCTCCTCCTCGTCTTCATCCAATTCCTCGTCCTCCTCCTCTCCGTTCTTCTCTGCCGCTGGCCGCTCTGTCTCCTGTGTTGATGACTGGGAGGCTGCAGGCAGAGGAGGACCAGAAGGAAGGGTGGTGTCACTGTTTGAGCTCTGTGGCTGTGTGGCAGACACAGGAAGGTTAAGGCCTGGAGTGAGAAGCATCCCTGGGTAAAGCATACTGGAGAGTAACAAAGGGTTAAGAGACAGTGGATGACTGGAAGCTGCAGAGGCAGCTGAAGCACTTTGTGGGGTGGTGGCAGAGGAAGTGGAGCTGGAAGTGGAGGAAGGAGTCGCGTTCGAGGCCTCTGTCCTTTCTCCTTTGGTGTCTGAGGTGTGAGAAGGAGCTTTAGAGGCAGAAGGCTCTCCGGTTGCACTGCTGGCATTTCCCTTTGTCTTCTCCTCAGAGCCTACGGTACCCTCTGAAGAAGACTTCCCAAGCAAGCTGCTCATGCCAAGCAGGTTGGGCAAACCAGCCATACCAGACAACATCATGGGAAACATGGCGGCTAAGTTGCTTGCAGCCATGTTGCTAGCGTCGGACGGCAGGCCCATGAGGCCCGCAGTGAGCTGCAGGGACTGTAAGCTCTGGAGGTTCTGCTGGAAGGCCTGCAGGCTGGTGAGGTCCATTCCAGAAAGGAGGCCATTTGTCAGCAGGGGGTTCAAACTGAGAGCTGAGGATGCTGGGTTGGCGGCTGCTGCTGCGGCGGCGGCGGCTGCCTTGGCCAGAGGATTCTTGGGTCGACGTCCACGCCGGCTCACCTCCTCGGGAACGATGGGTCCCGTCAGGATTCTATCAAACATGCTCTCTGGGAGATAACCCTGGATAAAAGGTCAGACATATATGAATGATTAGCAGTATTACACAGCATAGCAAGGGAAGGAAATGGTTTACAAAAATACCCCAGTGCATGTAATAACAGTGGTGTAAATGTGTGTCCTTGCAAGTTTATTAGGGACACAGAGCTAAACTGAATGTGGTGTAATGCAACCAAGCTGTAAGATGACCATCAAATATAATTTGATCAAATCCAGGTTATTAACCCTAAACTGAGCATATGGCTGACACTGACCTTCCTGAATTTGTCATAGTTGCAATTACAGTTTTGATGTGTTGGATGTGTTCCTTTTGTGACTCACCGACTGTTTGACCACATCAGCCCATTCCGGTGGGACTCCGTACTCTGGGTTCTCCTTAAGGAACCGGCACAGATCCTTCAGAGGAGGAGCAAAGGCTCCACCGACCTACAGGTAAGATCACTATGTGAGCTAAACTGCACAATATTTGGGAAGCACATAATTGTAATATTGTTTAAAGAGACACTCAGACACACCTTGCGAGCATTTCTCCTGTTGATGATCTGGACCCTTTCCTCTCCTGTCAGGCTGTTGACATCGATCTTATTGGGATTCCTACAGCGGTGCCTCTTCTGCTTGGGCCGACCATCCTGGAAGTGGAATTGCATTTGCATCTTATTTACCCCCTGGATATGAAATGGAAAAATACTCATGTTAAAACAAAATGTCTAAATGCAGGTGACTTTCTGCACAGTTTAGTTTACCAAACAACTTCATTAACTGGGGAGGGGGTCACTAGGAGGACAGAAAAAAAGTCAACTTACAGGAATAAAGGCTCCTGTGTCTGCCACAAAGCCAGGGTGCTCCTTTAGCCACTGTTCAAGATCTTTCCTCCTGGGCGCATCATCCCCAGCAAGCCGGGTGCCATCTTTGAGGTTGATAACAGGGACCCTGCTCTCTGTGTCCACAGGGACCTGAGTGGAGCTCTGACTGAAGCTTTGCACAGGGGCAACTGTCATTCCCACCTGGCCAATACCACCCCACCCCGGAGGCACCTGAAAACGCATTGAACAGTGTTTAACACTTACAATACTATTATTTAATATTAAACACATGACTGAAATGTAACATTTTCATCAGATATAACAGAACATTTGTACTTCTGTGCTGTGCTGTAACATGCAGTCCTGCTTTTGAAAAAACAACCTGGCTTACCTGGTCAGGAGCGGAAGAGACTCTACTCCTGTTCATGAAGAGCAGGTCCATCCCCTCAACGTTCTTCCTCCTTCCCCTTCGCTTCTTAACCACCGGCTGGCCATCCAGTGCTCCGTTCAGCCTCATCTGACCTGTAAGACCTGGAGGCGCTATAGATAAATCAGTCTGTTAGCTGTGAACTACAAAATACTCAATGATATGTCATTTTACATTGTGGCTACAAAAGTGTCTCTAAAGTCACTAGAAACAGACTTTGCTGCCATCTAGTGTTGGTACAGGAAAACAGTACAGCCCTAAGTGAAAATGTTAAGATATACATAAGTGTTATACTTTGAATGTATTTACAGTATTTTAAATGAAACACACCAGTCTGGAAGCTGCACTGGGGCTTGGTGATGTCAGCCAGGCCTGTGTCTGAGGCACTCTGCAGCTCATGGAGCCGAGCAAGATACTGCTGCTGGGCTTGGGGGCCCTCCTCTGACTCGAGGGATCTCTTTTGAGGTAGACCTTGTTTGTGGAAGGTCAGCTTCAAACCTCCCTCCTGCTGTAGACAGAAAAAAAAAAGAGTGTGAGACACCAAGAAAAGAGTCACGAGACAAACACATCAAATTATAAACAAGGAGAAACAATATGCCTTTTCTTAACTTCCATCCCAGTGCTTCTTACATATTGAAACTTTCTTTGCCTGTTTAGTCATCTAGTAATCTAAAAGGCTAATTTTAATTTATGTAATTATTAAATACATTATAATCTCTATTATATGAAATTATCATAACAGCAAATATAGGTATTTTCTTGTTAGTAGTATTGGGACATATGGACACACAGTGGGTAGTGGCTAGCAGGGCAGTGGGCAGACTATTCATAGTTTGGACTGTATTGAGAAGCCATGCCAAAGAGATAGCTGCTGGCAGCATAACAAGTCCAGATTTTAAAGGTAACAAGCATTTGATTGTTGGGGGATCTGCGATGATAAAAGCCAAAAACCTTGGGAAAATATCCTTTTCAAAAAGCAACATAAAAGCAGGGAAAAATGGAAGCAAGTCTCAAGCCTGCCAAGTTAATAGCCATGTTGCCTAGAAGCATATTAGAGAACACCCACAGCTGAGGTCTCCATTTCAATCAGATTATAAGCAAGACCCGTTCAGTCTAGAGAGGCTTCAACTGAACCTTATTATATTCTCATGACTGAGTGATTTGTGTTCATGTAATCACAGCCTCAGAGCCCAATTCAAATTGAGTGTGTGGGAAAAGAGAGGAAGGCTGCTATTAAATTAATCTCTCCTCCTGCCAGGCAGTCAAACCACTAATCATACCCAAAGGAAAGAAGGAAGAAAATCAGAGAAACATGCTGAACACGGCAGCTAACACCGGTCATGGCAGCAGAAGTGGTAGGGTCCTACGATTAGGGCGAAGCAGAGGGAGGAGGGGAAGAAGGGAGAAATCAACATACATCGTTGAGTTTTACTGAGAACTCCTTGTTTTCTGCAACATGCTTGGTCACCTTTGACCCCTGTGGTGAAGCAGAGGGGTCCTCGCACAGGCTGTTGGCGTTGTCCAGCAGCTTGGTGGTGTAGAAGGAAGCCACTGCACCTCCAGGCTCGTAGACCCGACGTGTTCCTGGCCACTTGCCCTTTAACACTGCCTGGCAGATGCTGTCCAGGCGGTTGATAATCACACGATCCTAAATAAACAGCAGCACAGAAAGTCTCAGTCTGCTCTCCTTACTGCCCACTAGCATGTTCTCAGGTTACATATTCATTTAGGTTTCATTGCAACATGACAAATAATCATCATAGACAAATATTTTATATGTGAATGCTTGACTTTGTTCAGTTTTGTTTAAAATGGTCAGAGACGAGATACTTTGTTAAATATCAGCAATTCTGACTAGTTTGCACAGTAGAGTAATTCACCTTTGGCCAGTACGATGCGGCAAGCATGTATCCTCCTCCCTGGAAAGGATGTGAGGAGTTGTTGCTGATGCCGTTCTCTGCCACATTGGTGTCTTGTGTTTCATCCTGTGTAGTGCTCAGAGATGCCACACTGTCCTCATCAAAGCCCTTTACGCTTGTTGCTGCAGGCACTGACAAAGTGACAGGACACAAAGGACATTAGTAATACATTAGGAAAACTCGTGCAAAGACTTCATCAATTATAAACTGAATGCAATTATTCATTATGAGTGAGGTCCCAGTCAAGATTTTTTGCCCCCAGTCTCGATCACACTCTTTGAAATATCTGTATTTATTTATTTAAAACAAATAACAGCTGACTGATATGGTATGAATGAAAATAATAACTGGGAAAACACGACTTCTGATACTAACATGACCGGATCCTCTACTGAAACTGTATCACTGTGTTCACATGAGGTTGTACAGAGTGGAGCATCTTCTCTCACATGCACACTTTAGATTGCCATTACTAAATTTGAGATGAATTCATTTTACTGAAACAGTAAAAAAATATGTTGTTGCTCTGACAGTTTGTAACAACCTTTCTGAACTATAAATTTAAAAAAAAGAGTCAGAGGTATTTACCTTTCTTCTTCCTGTCCTCTCCCTCACTCTCACTGTCATCAGAAGAAGATGAGGATGATGAGGATGATGAAGAGCCAGAGGAGCAAGACGATGAAGAGG
>JAUBNQ010000017.1:21676849-21689349 GCA_032353495.1 Ctenopoma kingsleyae | reverse complement strand
ACACACACACACACACACACACACACAATATTTATGCACGCTTAACACACGCATGCTAAAAGACAACAAATTGTGAAAATGCACACCTGCTCATACCAAATGCCTCAAATATGCGAGTACACAAAGACAGTATACAATATGTCCACACGCACACAGTCACACAGCCTTACATCTGCGAAGAAGAGTGCCCTCTGTGCTTGTTTCATCTTGAAGCGTTTGATCTTCTGCTGAATCCTCTTGTCCTTCTCCAGCTGCTGCTCTGTGGCCCACTCACAGTGTAGGTAGGAGCTGAGACCGTGCACAAGCACACACACGCGCGCACACACACACACGCACACAGCGTACGATGAGAAACTCTCGAAAACATCTTCTAAACAGCATCTGGGGCAACCACTGAGGCCAGCAGGTGTGATCACAGATTACAGATGTGGTCACAAAGTGTTTTACTAACATGCTGTTCAGAAAGTCACTGAACTCCTCTCAGTCATCACTGGTTTATGATTTTCATATTTCCATCCTCTTCATCATTAGGCTCAGCTAGTAATAAATGCAATCGGCCTGATGACAGATAATCTGTCACGTATAAAGAAATTATTTCTCTGTGAGGCTGGGGTAGTAAACCTATGGTTCATAAATCCTAATTTCCAAAATTCAAATACTGCTGCAATATTTCAGATTGGCTGTTGGAAGGAGCTTGAATCTTTAATATTAGTGAGTTCATAGAAGAGAAATTAAATCACTGTTGCAGAATTCGATGATGTCCTATAGCCTTGTTTTGCAAAGCCTTTAGAACATTTGCTTCTATTTTAATCTAATTTTTTATTTATTGTTAGAAAGTAAAAAAGTAGATGCAACAGAAATATAATGTTAATGTTATCTATAATCAATGTCTCATAATATTTGTTTATAATGAAGGAATCCGTCAGGACCAAATACCACTTTATTAAACTGGGACTTGCACTATGTTTTGATGATATCTCATATTTATATTGTTTCACCCAATCTCTACTATTGCTGGTCAAAAATGATTAAAATAACCAGTGGTCACAAAATAAAACAAATAAAACTCACATTGCATTATTTCACCAGAACTGAACAATAAAACTTACTAGTTTTTGTATTTTACAAAAAACTCTTCCACTTCCACCACCACTCCTGGAGAGACCTAGACAGACACAAAAAAAACCAAAAAAAAAAAACAGATAAATGTGATAATTAGAGACAAAAGTTAAAAGTATTTGCCCCCTTCCTGATTTTTTTATGTTTTTGCAATATTTGTCACACTTGAATGATTCAGATTATCAAACAAATTTTAATAGTACACAAAGATAACCAGTACATACAAAATGTTTTTAAATGATTTCATTTATTAAAGTATAAAAGCTGTCCAAACCTACATGGCCCTATGTGAAAAAGTAATTGCCCCCTAGACCTAATAACTGGCTGTGCCACCCTTGGCAGCAACAACTGCAATCAAGTGTTTGCATTTATTGGCAATGAGTCTTTCACTTTGCCGTAGAGGAATTTTGGCCCACTCTTCTTTGCAGCCACACTGGAAGGTTTTCAACAACCTGTTTAAGGTCATGCTACAGCATCTCAATCAGGTTTAAGTCTAGGCTTTGATTAGCCCACTCCAAAACTTAAACTTTTCTTAAGCCATTCAGAGGTGGACCTCCTGATGTGTTTTGAGTCATTGCCCTGCTGCATAACCCAACCCTTGGGGGTAAATACTTTTTCAATATGGGGCCAGGCAGGTTTGGACATATTTCTTTTTCCCTTAATAAATGAAATCACCATTTAAAACAGCATTTTTTATTTACTCGAGTTATCTTTGTGTAATATATATTTTTTGATGAACTGAAGGATTTAAAGGTGATAAATACGCAAAAAAAAAAAAAAAAAAAATCAGGAAGGGGGAAAATACTTTTCACAGCACTGTACAAATTGAGGTTTTTTACCCTTCACTGATTTATGTTACATTATAAAGCAATTTCTTGTAACTTTTGGCCATTTAGCAAAATAACTGCATTAGCAACTTTTACCCTATTTGTGTAACACTTGATCATATACTTATAAGCAATAAAAACAGGGAAAAACAAACTGCAGCAAAATATCACCTCCTTCTTGACATTACGAGAAGACATGATTTTGTCAACAACAGCAGCATCCTCTTCACTGGGGTTCTCCTGAAAATGCAGAGAACATGAAACATTTAATGTCAAGTGTTTTCATATTCTTGCAAAGCATATATGTCTACAAAGGCCTCACGATACTTTGTAATGCAAAAGCTACACATCGCAGTGTGTAATATTTATGTTTCTGGATTAAATAAAAAAGACCGACAGCTGAAAAGGTCTGATTGATTTAGGCAAAACACAAACTGGGGTGAAACATGTGAACCTTGCTAGAAGAGTATTTTTGGACAGAGCTGTCTTCTCAGTAATGGCCTACTAATTCTTCTGCTGTTACCTCTAAATTATTAAAAGTGAATATGTATCTTTGTACAGGCATACTGCAGGGCTCCTGGTTTCTGCATCACAATCTGATGGTGAAAACAACCAGCTGTGCTGCCCTTTATTGTAGCTGTAGCTGTTGTTCTTATCTAACGTGTTTTCAGCATATCAAAAACGTTCTTTTCAACAATACTTATATTTATTCATAGCCACAAAGAAATCACTGGCATGGACTGTTGTTTGTAAGCCAACAAAATTCTCTAAATGTGTTATTTATAAGAAAGAGATTTATCTGATTCTACTGTTGTGCAGTACATCTCTTTTTTTAAGAATTAAAATCCGACTTCTTAGGTAAATGATAATTTTACACGTACAGTAACTACTTACTACAAACAGTTGAAGAGCTGGCTCCTTTGATGCTGCAGTGTTGGTTTTCTTGGCTTTGACAATAACTTTTACTTCCTCATCTGACAACCTGGCCTCCAGCTCCTCTGCATACTTCTTTCTCTTCACCTGACGATTGGATCGCCTCTTCTGAAAAGATAACAAAAAAAACACACAAGACAATGAGGGAAAACACATTCACAAAGAGGTTAACAATGAACTTCTCCAAAATGCATGTAAAAATCTACCTGGTCAGTAGCTTGAAAAACTGTGAGCAGGTGTACCAAGGAATTGGTGCTGTTTCAAACTAAATAGTAGTCACACTAATTATTGATTAAATTTGTGTTTTTTTCTGTTTAATGCACTTTGAATTAACTTGTAAATAAAACTTACATTATTTTTGAAAATCAAACATTAAACAAACAATCAAACATTGTTGATTTTTCTGTCCTGAAACTTGTATCACTATATCAGCGAAGTTAAAAGAGCCTAGCAGTGAACGACACAGTACACACTGTTCCATCGTGAAGCCACTTTCTTGCTTAGTTTAGCTAAATTATCTTGGTGTTACACATTTAGTACTCAAGTTTATATTTTCCTCGTTTTGAATGAAAACCTAAACATTTAAAATTCACATTAACCCATACTGAAAATCAGGATAGGGCTTTTCTCATCCTAAACATATCCCTGAATGACCTTACTAAATTTCAATAAATACGAATTACAGAAAAACGTTCAGAGTCCAAAATAAATCTTTAAAACCAGCTTCTTTCTTTTCCTTCTTCTCAAACCTTTATAATTACAGCACGTGAGCCCCTGTACCCTTCATCAATACACAAGCCCCTCTAATGATAATACATAGTTAATTAGGAATAAATGCCACTGAGCCGAAGTTAATTAGGTATGAAGTATATTATACCCATGGAGCTACACCCTCATATCCCCAAACCCAAGCTGACCAGAAGTTGGAAAATCAAACCTGCCACATGCCACCACAACAGGGGTGAGCCCCTGAGGAGGCCGTGCCTCTGTTTTAGCTGTCCGCCACGCTACTTCGACTTCTTCCACAGGATCATCTTAAATGAGTCATCAACAGACTGTTTTAATTAAGGCCAAGGGCACCATTTAACGAGTGTAATTATATCATAAGCAATAGCCCGGATAGGATGCAAAAATGAGAGAGAGGTGGGGCTGAGGTTGTTGGGTTGGGATGAGCAAAGGAGCAAAGTCACCCCCACTTATTCAGACACGTAACTCAACAGACACTGGTCATGACAGTAGTCATCAAAGAAGTAGATAACAAGAATGTGTTTTTTTATGATACAATAAACAACTAACTAACCTTAAATTATCTCAACTTCAGGTGAAAAATGATTCACTTTCTTTGGCGGCACCATGTGTTTTGTGGAAAACCGAAAGTGGCTACAATTACTCTAAATGAAAAAATGTGATCATTTAATTTTGTTTAGTGGTATGTCACCAAATAAACTAACAAAAAAATCCCTGGAGAATTTCAGTGTCGCTTGCTGCTGTGGCAACGACATTTCTGTTTGAATGAAAACATTGAAATAAATGTTGAACATCCAATTTAATTAATTTGAATTAAATTTAGGTATACGTGTCTGGATGTGCTGTTAATGCTGCTTCACCTAGATAATGCCTCTCTGCTGTCAGTCGCCTCCATCATCAACACAGATAAGAATGTGTAGTTGAGACATCCACCCACTACATGACCTCTACATGAACCACAGTGTTGATCCTCACAGGCTCAAAGCAGGGAAGCCTTCCTTTAGGCTCAGCAACAGTATGAACAGTCAACTTCACTCACTGCCTCGTATGGGAATTATACCAGAGGTGTGACAGCAAAGGTAACTTTCCCTCTAAAACTGAACAACGTGAGGATTCAAAATGTAACCCACAAGTGTTCCCAAGCATTACAGCTCCACTTACACTAATAATCACTTGTATTGTACATTTATGTTTCTGTATTCATGTGTGTGTGTGTGTGCATGCTGGCTCTTACAGCATCGTCATCTTTAGATGTGTGTCGAGGGGGAGGGTCATCATCTGACTCCTCCTCAGAAGAATCTGGCTTTCGCTTTTTCTTCTTTCCAATCTTGATGACAATTTTCCTGAGGGGAAATAAAAAACACAACATGAATACCATGAGATAAAGGCCTAGATAATGAAAACCTACAGTATAGTAATGTTTGCTGCACTGTTGTTAATAGGAGAATTTAGTGCTGGTATCACAGTCTTTAAGCACCTGATCTGTAAATAAAATGTAATGTAATAAAATTCACAGATGTTTTCAAAATCTATGGATTTTTAATTTCAGTTTATGAATTTTGCAAACAGCACCAGTTTAACTATAAACGTTAATAAATCTGATAATCTTCAATCAGGCCAACTGATGAGCTTAACTACGGTAACCTGAATTCTGCATGTTCAGATTAGCTGATGTGTGTGTAAGTACAGAGCAAGTATTTTGTTCTAAACTGACCAGAAAAACTGCTGATTTGTCTTAACAGACTGCTTAAGCCTTAAATTATCTTCAGCAAAATTTCACAACCATTTTTATTCAGAATTAGGACTGTGGACTTGTCAGTCTCTGATCGTTTACACTGATATCATTTTTTATGGTCAATAGGAACAGGGGAAAAACCATGTCAATGTACATGTACATATAAGTACATTTACATGTACATATAAGTACTGCTTTAACAAAGGCTCACGTTTGTTGAGTGTTCCTTTTAAGAACAAGAGTGAAAATGAAACTGACACACATTTTCAATGTGAGAATTCAAAGCAAACTCAACTCTTTCTGTAACCTCATAGTAAATTCCAGTAAAGTCCATTCAGAATAACTTTTGCTCTAAATCAGCATTCAGACATTTTATCTACATTTTAGTATGTGGGCAAGGAGCTGCTTGGGTGAAGAGTCTTTAATGCATTATAAAAATAAGTGGTCTACATCATCATACAGACATTAGAATGAGGCTTACACATCATGGCATGTAAACTAATAAGCATTATGTTATCAAAGTGAAACATGTCTTGCAGAAAACAAAAAGAGGCATCCAGAACCATTTGACCATTTGACTGTTGACTTAACAAACCAGAGCCCTCTGCAAGTTTGCACTGCAGCATGTAGACTAGATTAATTTCCAGCATTAGCCTATTTTATTTTCTGTACAGCTGTAAGCATAGTTTTTAATCCAGACATTCACACATTCAACAGTAGCAGTGCAAAGGATATGTTTACCCATATTAACATGCTCACAATGTGAGCTACCCATAATTCAGTGCTAAAGCTCCCATAGAGTCTGCAAACTCAGACCAACATCACTTTTTCATAAATTGTAAAACTTTTTTTCCCATAGCTATTTTCTGAGTGCTGAAATTCTCACCATGGCCTAATATAGAATTGCAGCACTGAGACTGTATGGATGTTATGATGAGGAACCCAGATAGCAGCAGATCGCACAATGAATAGATGCAAGTGTTTTACCAGTGCTGCATCCTCTAACTCTCTTCTCTCTTTCACACACAGTCACATATTATTTTTGTGACCTTTCCCCATATAATCTCTCACCACATATGCGCACACTTCCTATCTTGTGCTTCTCCACATGTATTATTTGTTGGTAGCAACAGACGCCTAATTTCTGGCTTGGTGTGATGTTAATAGGGAAAAAAATAAAAACACTGCTATCATACTGATACACAACGGCATCTTCCCTCTCTCATTCTCCAACATGCTTGCAAACACATAACAAACCCACCCCCACCTTTCCACAAAAGCAAACACGCTCCATAGTCGACACAATCACAGGCCTATTCAGATGTCTCTGGTGAGGAGGATGTCCCTGAGGGCTTGTTCATAAGAGATCACATTAGAGACTCATATCAAATGTATACAAAGATTCCCATGTTAGTCAGTATCTTCTCCTATTAGCCAGCAAGTCATTCTGTCAAACAGCAAGTCAGTTGTTCGGACACCACAGGGGACCACTAGACAGGAGGTCAACCTGCATGTCCTGTAAAGGTCAGAAGCCAACCTGTTAAAACAGCAACGTAACTTAAAATCAGCCTTACAAAAAGAAAAACCGGCTATACAAACTGTAGGAACCTGGTTTTTCGTTTATCATAACTGGCATATTCAGATTCCAACAGGTTACAATAGTTATAATACAAAAACAAATAAACCAGTTTATTCAGTGACCTTAAAGTAACTACACATTCTTCAGACATGATAAGCTGCTCTAGCTTAGCACCAACACCCAGTCAACAGAGCTTGCAATGCATTACGGCTAAAATAAAAATAAAAATTGACATTTCAGGATATTCAGGCATGCTCAAATTGTATTGTACCATCATCTGATTGTGTAAAAGTAGGAAACAGCTGGTTCTTCCAGTAGTACTGTGTTGTCCTTTCTTTCTGGTGTCCCTGCCCCCTTTGGATGATATTACATTTCACAAATCCTCTTGACAATGACACTTCATGGTTGCCATGCAACATGCCCTTGGGAGTGTATTTGACAATGTGGGCGGTGATGTTAACAGTGACATCACTTCCTGTGAAAAGCAACACTGTCCGCTGTCACTATGAATGGCTGAGAAATGTGCCAAGTCAGAGTGACGCAATAAAACAAGGAAAAATTAACCAGCTGTGACACTCAGAAGAGTAGAAAAAAATAAACGCAGTATGAAGCAGCTGAATGGGACAGAACACTATGTTCTTACTAAAAACTGACTGGGATACGGGCCTGGCTAAATAACACTGTCACATCACCAGGCAGCAGCTCAACAGCTAACAGCAAGTAACAGGGCTAGAGCATCTCTCTGATCTCCATATGGGAAAACCTGAACTGTGAAATGAGATCCTTTAGGCCTGTGAAATCACTGATTGAGCCACTACAGACAGAACTTGGTACTGGAATCTACTGCCTCTAAGCATGGCACGAGCAAAATGGCCTAGTTAAAGCTTAATATGATGAAAACTATAAATTCTAGTAAAAAATGTATGCAAAACAGAAATACACAAAGCCACATCATAGTGATGGTCACAACCTGTTCCACCCTGCTGTGACTCATGCACAAGGCCACCCAGGGGTTTACCAACATCAGTGTTAATGCACATTCTCCCCCTGACTGAATAGTCTCCCCCCCAAGCTGAAATTTATTAACTTAAACGACAGGGAGGAAACACAAACTTTCAAATCAGCCTCTCACAGGGATAGAAAAAATGTCTGATGACACTCACTTTTAGTGTTCAGTGTCACTGTCAAGTCGGTGAAAAGCTCAGCACAGAGCTTTTGCACATCTACTATACAAATCAATTCATTGACCACTGACCTAGGCATTTAAAAGTGGCTAACAGCCTAGTCAAGCTGACAGGGACACTTTCCCCAAATCTAATTAGTCTTGCAGAAAAATTTACTGTGTGTTTATTATTTTCTGTATTCTAGAAACAATTTTAATGTTTAAAATCTCAACACCACTGGTGGATTTTATACGTTTGGATAACTGAGCTACAAAATGATTGCTTTTCTATAATTAAAACAGTAAGTGACACAAGAAAATTGTAGTGTTGACAGCACTGCAGCGTTTGATGTATGTTTAATCATTTTTATGAGAGAAACAAAACAAATATTTAATTTTAAAACCACTTTGAGTGTTTAAAAATAGTCTTTCATTTTCTGTTAAATGTCTACATGCCATTATTTAAATCATTTACTCAATAAAATCTTCACAATATACCAGAATAAATATTAAGTCTTAGTTCTCACTCCTCCCGATGAGAAGCCCATGTTGTTTAATTTCACAAATGCACACTGTTCTGCTTCACCCTGTTTCATATTCATACATTTAGATGCATTTTCACCTAGATGATACTGCCCTCTGTGTGTGTTACTGATGGAGATAGTGATTTATTGCCTCCCCACCAGGATTTAAAAAGACACTCCTCTAGACATAATCTTGCATTCCTAATTAGACTACAGCTGCCACCATCTGACATTACAGACTGATTCCTGATGATAGGCTACCACAAGCTTTTTCCTTAGAATGACAGGCTAGTTGCTTGCATAGCTCCCATCCTCCTATTGTGCCAAATAACCTCCATCCCTTGTCCCCCCAGTGTTGTCCTGTCCTACTTGGCATGCTGCCACTGGGAGAGAATATGTGAGGGTTAGATTTTAATAGAATCAAGATATGATAATGCTTTACAGGCCAAGATTGCAATGTGGTGCTTCAGGAGCTCAGAGGGGCTTTATTGCCTTTAAGTTGGTCAACTTCAAAAATTCATACTGTGTGTGACCGAGTCATCCTCGAAGGTCATGTGTGCATCTCTCATCCTAAGGGGTTTATTGAAATGGTTATGCTTGTCCTTGTCAGGAAGTCCCCCTTCTTATGAATGGAAGTCTATAACCTCTGTGCCACACAGCATACAACAGGAAACAGTAATAACAGCACCATCAAGCCTCCTCTCAGAGACAAATAATATATCAGCAGTGTGCACATGGCCACACACGGGATTTCTTCTTTAATCAGCAAACACTTCAAAAATGGGCAACACACATATACACTGGCAAGTGCTCACATGTTCACGTATTTGCATGACTTTCAACACACAAAGACGTGTTAATAGACCCACAAACATATTTATATATTACATACAAGCACACGTGAACATGCGCACATAGGCACTCTGCAAGGGATTAACTAGGAAAACACTCAATTAAAAAACAGCTTTAGCTTTTCCTAATGAAAAAGTGAGGGGAAAAAGAGATTAGATGGCTAGCAGGCAAGCACTGAAATATAAACAGCTCTATACTGCAGCATATACGCTAGACTTAAACCTCCATTTTCTATCATGTAATTGATCTCACAAGCACCATTTTGTTTGATATTTTCCTGCTACCCTGCTGCTTTGTAGTATCAGCATATTTAAAACATGCATGCTCACAGGAAACATCAGATGCACAGCTTTGAGCACGCTGAATGAACAAAATTTATATTAGGAAAAAAATGTAAAGGATGAGGGGGAGGGAGAAAAAAAAGGGAATGAGCGGTACAGTGCTTTCATCTGATAATTATATGAGCTTATTTTTCAGCAGGTAGGTTGCCTGGAAAAGCAAATTCCATCCTGTAAAGAGCTGTGATCAGTCGAGCCTGCTCTGTAAAATAACTCTTGCCTTACCCAAGGGTAGATTTTGTTGTGAAATATTTTGATATCCAAAAAGACCATACCTAAAAATCTATGAGTGCCTTTGTTTGAAAAAGAGATGGAGATTCTGACTGCAATAATACAGCTTACAGCAGTACCTCTTACTGAAAACCCACTTCTTCTTTTAGATTTCATCGTATAAAAACAGCCTAACAGACAAGGTGACATTTATAATATCCCTTGTCAACCAAAGACATGATGTATTTCTGTCTCTCTTGAGAAAAAGAGGACTTCAATTTTAAAAAGGGAGACTGATGAATGTGACATGAAAACATACTTATTCTTGAGGACTAAACTGTCCGAACTGAAAAGGAACAATGGCATAACATCGATCTCATATAGTTTTCAAACTGCAATACTAGAATATAAAATAAATTCCACATTCCTCATCTTTATGAGCATGACATTAAGTTACACAAGCAACTTCTGAAAAGAACCACTGCATTATTTAGAAAACAAACAAACAAACAAAAAAAACATTGTTTACTGCCCCTTCTAGCAGCGACACACATCGGCTGTGTTGATGTGTTTTGTCTAACGACTTACCTTGCAAGCTTTGAAAAATATTCACCATCGATTTTAGTCAATTTAATGATTAAAAAAAATAACCATTTTAACCAATTAACCATTTTCTATAATAATCTATAATGCTTGAATGCACTACACCACAGTAAAACATTAGTTGGGACCTTAATAAAACAAAACCTTACTTGATATTAAAACACTTTAAAAAGCAAGAAAAACAATGCTGCAACATTTTTCCTGGATAAATGTCATGTCGCTAGTACACCTGTCAAGGCAGCTGGTGCACCCATATTTTAACCAGCAGCTTTCATTTATGTTTCTCATCAGTCAGGCAGATTTTCTATTTAATATATGACCCATAACCTGCTTTCCAAACTAGAAAAGTAAATCAGAAGGCACTTGAAAGCAATTAAATGGAACTGTTGATTTTAGGAGAAATCTACGTAGTAATGACAGTACAGTGGTCTCAGAGAAACAAACCTTTAAGTGCATAGACTATTAGGATAATAGTCTTATCTCAAGCACCATTCCCTTCTCACAGCACAACAGTCAGATGCAATGGGTGTGAACATACGCTGAACGCCAAATACACACACAACACGAGGCTACACAACCTCACCAGAGTGGAGACTGAAGTAATGACTTCAGCGGAAGGTCAGTACCACTACAGCTGACATGCATCAATGTTTTATGAGGAGATCCTGTGTGGTGAATGCATATGAACAGGACACACCTCTGGTATGAATCTCTCATCAGAGCTTCTTGCCATGATGTGCACAGGCTGTGTCCATCACCCAACATTAAGAAAAAAGCAACTACCTCTGCCTATACCAATGTATGCATGCAGGCCAATGTACGTAGATAAGCAAACACACTGGGAACTCTGCATTGACAACCTACAGTAGATGAGTCAGTGCACTGCCTGCACTCCATCGTAGATTTTGTCAAATTTGTCTCCAATCACAGATGTCAGTGCTCAAGTTAATGACAAGACCACTGAGAGGGAGACATAATATAATATGGAAGTAACAACAAACTAACAGCCTTGACAGTTCACTTATTTCTGGACATTATGCCATAAAATGCCGATCTTATAATTCTACCATGTAAGTGTTGAATTACCACTAGAAGCTTTGTTCTGCTATGTTTGCGTGCTTCCTCCTGTCTGTCTACTGTCCACCTGTAGTCACTCCCAGAGAAAAATTCCATACTGTACAATATGTATGTGCGTGCTCAAGTGTCCAATCAGCTCAGTTTTAATTCCTAAGTCAATCAAGATTTTCTAGACTGCATTAATAATTCCAAATGCACGTGTTGAAAAAAAAAAAAAAAACCCAGTATAATCAGGTAATCTAGGCCAACACAGTAGTATTTATGTTTTAGTATTTTTCTGTTGACATTACAGTGTCATCTGACTGACATGTTCTGAGTTCTCATGATTCCAGGCTGAGACATTCCTACCTCGGTGAAACTGGACTTGTGTTCAGTAAGATTATAACCTAATTATTTACAATTGTTAATTTAGAGCTTAACAAGAGAGAAGTGCAATTATATTCCTGTAAGCGTATGTCTTCCATATCACCACGGTCAACAGTCAAATTTATGTTGGTTAATAAAACCGGAAGATTCATCATTACATACTGCGCTCCAGAAAAATCTTTCCAATTCCAGTAGTTTGTTGTTTCATTGTACAGTTTCTAATTAGCTGAAAAGCAATGAGCATGAGCATTTGCCAGCTATGAATATTCACACTTTAGATGAAATATTCACACTCTCCCACAAACCTTTTGTCATATACACATAGTTATACGTCACTGCCACATTTGTGCTGAAGGCCGGTACATTTGAACTTCTCAATAGAAATAAAAAGAGAGGGACAGAGAGTAGGAGCTACAACTGTAAGTTAT
>JAUBNQ010000017.1:21654879-21672092 GCA_032353495.1 Ctenopoma kingsleyae | reverse complement strand
ACACACACACACACACACACACACACACACACACACATAAAGAGCTGCATTATGATTTTCACGTGTGCAATGCTGCTGAGGCTATTAGGAAGAAATTTACTGGATCATGCTGGAATGTTCTCATTCAAGTTAATGGTAAAAAAAAAAAAAGAGGGGGAGGGGTTGAAAGTAAAGCTTAAGAGCGGAAGAACATGAGGGTACATGAAAGAGGTACTGTAGCATGAGGAAGAAAAATATATGAAAATGGGCTTCTATCAGAGAGGAGAGTGAGAGAAAACATAAAATGCACCAAAACTGAGAGCACTGCAGCTGTGTAATACATCTATAAATAACTGAAATTACAGCCTGCCAGCACTGCAGTGATTTCAATCTCTCTACCAGCACGCAGTCCCATGAAAACAGTGGGGACCATTACAGCCCATGAAAAGGTAGAGTAAGCTCCATTTGGGCCGGCTAGCTTTCCCTGGCTCTCACCCCCTCATTTCCACATGTAGTGAGCTCTCTGATTGACAGGCTCAACTCAAAGGACACACACTCACACTCTCTCACACTCACGCACACACACACACACGTAGTGTACATAAACTACAGTGCAGCTTGAAGAAAGGTTGAAAGGAGAACGAGACTAAACAGACAGTGAGGGTAAGGAAAACAAAACGCTTTAAATCTAGGGTGCCTTGATAAGGTTTAGCACAGCGTATGAGTATGAAGGGGAGAGAAAAAAAAAAGCAGCAATGAGTTCAAGATGGCGGCAGTGCAGCATGAGCCAGTAGCAGAGGAGGTTGTTCAGTTCCTGCCGGCCCCTCCTCCTCCCCCTCTTCCCTCCTCCCTCCCAGCTCTCAGAGCAGCTCACTTACCCTTCCTCTTGGCCTCTTCACTGTAGACATGGTGTTTTTTTTCCCTTCCTCTTTCCTCCCCCTCTCCAACTGGCTAACAAAAGCCTTGCCCTTTCGCCGGGTTTTTTCTCTCTCTGTTGCTCACTCACGCTTTCTCTTACAAACACACTCACTCTTTCTCTTTTAACAGTCGTTTTCTCTCACTCTTCCTTGAGCTGTGTGTCCCCCCCTCCCCTCCCTCTCTCCTTGTTTGCCTCCCCTCCTCCTCCCCGGGCAGCTCTTCTCCTCAGGCAGTGGAAGAGCGCTGGAGCCGTTCGTTTCCTCCTCCCCCAGCAGGCAGGGCTCAAGAGGAGTGCATGTGAGCCCTCTCTCTCTCTCTCTCTCACCCTCGTTTGTTTCTTCACAGGGTGATGAGGGAGCAGCGCTGTGGGCGGTAGAGGAGGTGCGTGGCAGTCCAGGAAGCTCTCATTCTGCTGCTGCGTGCTGCTTTGCCGTCGTCCTGCTTCACCCAAGTCTCCCTCACTCTCTCTCTGAGCGTGTGTCAGAGTTACCTTCCCCTGTCTCCTCTCTCCTCCCCTCTCATTGATTCCGCTTTGCGCCTGCCTTTCGTGTGTGCTCTCAATGACTTTCTGAGCCTTATCCCTCTTATTTCTTGTTCTTTCTTGCTCTTTCCGCTGTGCTGTTTCCCTTTTAGTGCCTCTCCTCGTCTTCTTCAGCAGCCTGGAAAGGTAGGTTACTCCTTTTATTACACACAAAAAGGCTTTTGTTTTAGCTTGCTTGCTTGTTCGTCTGGTAGTTTTTTCCTCCTTTTTCCCACTTGTCTTTTTGCTCGTTCTCCCTCGATGCCCTTCCCTCTCCCTGGCTGGGACGCACGGTGAGCTCGAGACTCTGACAGGCAGAGCGGCGGAAAATGAAAGCACAAAGCAGCAAAATGCATCAGCATGAATATTAGAGATGTCGTTAAAACCCAGACTCGTTTTTCTCTCTCTCTCTCGCTCACTCATTCGCTCTCACTCTCTCTCTCTCTCTTTGTAAGGAAGTAGGCCAGCAGATGGTGCTAGCAGTTATTACATTAACTTTCACAACTTAACCCCTGAAGTACTAGAATTCTCCCACACCACAGAAAGTCAGAATTGTAGCTTTTTTTTGTCATCATGTAGGTTACTGCCAATGATACTCATTTATTTATGATGCTCACTCATTTATTTATGAACAGTATCACTCAGTGAAGCTGGATGAACTAATAAACTAAATCTCAAATTCTACAAATGTATTCCTGAAACAAACAGTCCATAAAAATGTAGTCACTGAGAAATAAACACAGTAGAGTATAGTAGACTGTCTACTTCCTAGCCATAGCAGATATGTCTCCAGTGGTGAACTCATGCACTTATGAGGTCAATGCCTGGTCACTCTGCTATGACTGGTGGAAAAAAATCCTAGGGGAAACTGGAATGTGTCCCGAGACATGCAGCTCTTTCTGTGTGCCAGAAAAGATGTCAGAGATGTGAGCAAGCCTTTCAGGAGACTCTTGTCAGCATGATACAGGGGCCATGTGCACCGGCTGGCACATGGTGTTGGGAATTATTTGGAGACACATGATTGGCCTGGAGCCAGATACAGTGCACAGCACTACTGGGTCAGACCTGAGCTACTAACACATACTCAATCAGCTTTTAAATCATTATTTACTGTGCAAAATCAGCTATGCAGGCTTTTTTCCTTGAACACACAAGCATTTGTGAGCTGACCAACTGAACCAGGACTCCCAACCACAGACCTGAGGCAAAATTAAGCATTAAGTAGAGACATTTAACATATGAAAAGCTGAAAAATGGCATAGAGCATTTATTTAACACCTCAGTTGTACTTATCTATAAAAGAAAGTAATATATGGATTTCATTGCAGATATGTGATAATCACATATGAACACGGAAAAGATTAACACTAACCAATACACTTCTCTTGACAGGCAACGCTGATGACAGACTCTTGTCTTGAAGAGACTAGACTTTGAAGTTTGGAGCACACGTGCCATGATTTTATGTTGTATGGCTTATTTTTGCATAACTTGTGACACTGCAGCCAGAAGGCAGCCAACACTATTTGCTGAAAGTTTATTCAACTACGGTGTGAAACATGTGGGTGAACGTCTGTGAGCTATAACACAATATGGCTTTACACATTGTACAGATAACCTAAATAAATGACTATGCTACTGACCAACTGTAACTGTGTGGGCAGCCTTAATCAATGTGTTTATGCATTTGCGTGTAATTAGTGAGGAGGGTGGGGATGGGTTATAAGGTCATTGTGATCCAAGGTACCTGCACACAGGCATTTGAACACCTCTCACTATATCTCCGTGGTTTGTGTAATTTTACATTTTACAGCCTTGACTGCCATGTTTGCATAACAATGATAGTCCTTTCCAAGAGTGTGCAGCAGATCCACCTGCCAGTCCAGACCTTGGAGTTTGGACTTTAAAGCAGACCACATGCTTACAGGGAGCTGAGCAATAGCCAGGTAATGCCCACTAGGGTATAGCTGCTTGTGGGAGTGCTTCAACAATACAATGGGTGTTAAAATTCATAAAGGCCTTTTCAAATAAACAAAACTAGTCTTCATATACCTCATATACCAAGTTAAAATATAAATAAAAGTGCCCTCAGTTAGTCTCTAAATGGTGTTTCTACCACATAAATGATCTATTCTTAAAAAAATATCAAGTAATAACTGCCACCTACAATACAAATAGGTAACATTTAGAGGATCTATTTGACTTCTCTTTCCCTTAGTTACGATAAAACGTTTTTTCATCCGGGGAAAGGTTTGTTTGTGTGCATCAAAACAAGAGCAAAGAAAGAAAAAGGAATAGCTTGTTACACATGCTTCAACAGTCACATGGCATGAAGCCACAGCTTCTTGGTAACTAAACAGTTAATATGCAAACAAGCCTGGCAGCTCTGTACGAGGGGGAGTGGCTTCCTTTAAGGACAGATGAGGGAGGGGAGAGGAAGAGGAGGGGAGTAGAGGAAGGGGAGGGGAGTAGCAGAGCTGGTGAAAGGAAGCAAGTGGAAAAAAAATGTGTGTGGGGCTGCAGAGGCACAGGTGTCTGTCTCTGAACACTCCATTACTTCCTCATCAAAGGGCCTGTATTAGTGCACCACTGCTCTCATTTCTTGCCTGTGCCACCGTGAGAGTCTCAACTAACTCACCATTAGGGAAATGAGAACTGAGAGCTAGCAATGCACTGACTAAAATGATAAGATGGCCAGCACCCAGCAGTGCTAGAGTCTATGGCAAGCTAACATATTAAAGAGATGCCTAAGATCTGCTACACTGGCTTTATTAGGGGATCTAAAAGACAGCCCTTGCAACACAACAATGCAGCACTATTAGAACTGTTGGTTTCTCTCATTTGGAAAAAAAAAGATCATCATCATACAGCTAACTGCATTCCCCACAGGTCCAGAATTGATTTATGGGGATCTGACATCCAAGACTTGAGAGTCAGCTGCAACATGGTGTAAAACTCACAAATCAATAGCTGCTTAGCAAAGGATCTAATCTAAGACTGTGCACTAATTTAGATGTTATAAACATGTTAAGTATATGGGAAATAGAAAAACAAAACATTTTTGATCAAGGGACAGGTGATCATGAAGTTGACAACTTCTACAGCTCTACTATATAACATAATTTTCACCTCCAGCCTTGGCTGAACCATTGCTTCAATCTTCATTCTTTGGAGTTTACTAAAAATAGGCTTTGTCTTTCGTGGTTCTTAAATAAATAAAAACAGAGATTCCTCATCAGGCATCGACACATCTTATACCCATGGCTTTGTTAATGAAACACAGGTTTCACTGTTGAGACTTGGTGCAATAAAAAAAAATTAGGCCCTATTAATTAGGCCTACGGCTACAGGCCAGTTTGGAGCCACAACGGAGTGTGAGGCAGCCACAGGGTTGACAAATGAAAGAAGACATGATGCACAGCAATGCTTCCTAAACCAATTAAATACAGCACCATGCATTAATGATTATTTATTCAGAGCTAATAATAACAGCATTGGCGGGGCTGAGAAGAGTGCCCTCTACAGGAGCTGCTGAAAGTAATATTACTACATTCTGGCCTCCACTGTGACCTCACAGCCTTACTGAGCTAGATGGAAAAATTGAGCAGAGAGAAACAGGATGATACTATTGGGCATCCTATATGTTTATTTCATATAATTGATTTGTGTTTTTGAGTAATGTCTGGTTTTAAATTCATACTTTTGCACCTGGTTGCTGCCCACCGTCCACTAATGTAATCTACTAACATGAAACAAGCGGGTTTACTCGTCTGGTGCCACACTCAGGTGCCTGGTTAGTTTCCCAGCTGATTCAAGAACACAAACCAGTCATGTTGATATGTACATTCTTGACCATGATCTATTCCAAGACTCTATATATACTATATTACAAATATTTTACCAAAGAAAATATTTATAAAATATGACATATCTATAATATCTCTATAATATCTCCTACAGACCTTACTTTTTAAGAGCTACTTGATATAAATACTGAAGGTCCTGGTTCAAAATTATTAAGTTTATAAGCTTAAATTATTCGCAGGCTCTTCTTATAGTCGTGTCCAATCCTGGTCCTTGAGGGCTAATGTCCTGCTTGTTTTGAAACCAACCCTGCACTTACAGCTTCTGACTAGCTGAACACACCTGAACCAGATAATCAGCAGTAAGGCAGGGCTGAGATAGTTGTGAAAACAAGCAGGACAGTGGCCCTCGAGGACCAGGATTGGACAACCTTAGCGCAGGTGAATGGGACTTCTAAAATTGCCATACGACATAAACCTCCATAATCAATTCATTTAATTTTCTGATGTTGTGTCAAAGTCACATAGCATTTCTCTGCATTACAAGTGTATGCGGTTATAGTAGCTATAGTAGGGAAATATGTCTGTGAAGATTCTCAGTCATCCGGGTAGTAGGGAAACACATCTAAAGGAATGAGACTTCAACACGACACTGGACTACAATAAAGACAGCAGCTAGAGAGAGCACTTTAATCAATGTCACCATCTGGCAGATATTTTCAGCTGTTCAAACTTCCAGACAACACTAGGTATATGCATTTTTCCACCTCAGTGTCTGAAGTCAGAGTCACTCATGCCTCTTTTCCACCAAGTCAGTTCTAGGACTGGTTCAGAGCCAGTGCTTAATTTCAAGCCAATTCTTTGTGTTTTGACAGCCAAAGCACCGGCTCTCGGCCAGCAAAACTAGTTCGAGAGTGGCACCAGCTCCCTGCTGGTCTAGGACCAAGAACCACTCGCATCAGAGGCTGGGGGAGTGATTATCATGCCCAACAAGATCAACTAAACCTTTATTGTAAAGATAAAAATCAGTGTATGAATTATATTTGATTAACTGCAGTATGACTGATAAAACATAGCTACTTGATGCTAATTAGCTCGCTAAGGGCTAAAGTTAACTAAGTTAACAGTAATCAAAACTTATTGAACATAATCACTATCCATAGCAATCACAACAAGCAATGGATATGTGTTGAACCAGCAGTGTCTGGGTGCCAGTATAAGCTCATAAAGTCAGGAGCAACACTGGTACAGAGACATTGTTGTGCTTTGTGTTGTGCTTAGCAATAGTGTTGCTGTGAAGACAGATGTATACAGACCTATACAGTGACTTAATGCACTGTATTAAAGCAAAGCAAAGCAAATCGGTTCCTAAGTTTGTCAAAAAGGGATATCACTGATGTATCTACTTTAACAGTCTGTTTATACTGCTGCATCTTCAGGTTTAAACATACAATAAGGCCAGTGTAAGAAGAGGAAGCATGAAAAGTTCAAGGCTGAAAACTGTATTGGCCCCAGAAGATAAAACCCTGCCAGCAGACTTCAATTCCTTGTGTGTGTTTGTGCACATTTGTCTGAGATATTTATAGTAAACGCACACACTCAAAGGGCTATGATCACAAAGGCAATAAATGTACACATGCAAACACAGTTTCACATCTCCTTCCTTTCAAACATATCCACTGTCTAACATACACAAAATATTCTTTACACCACATTAATTCTGACAAAGCAAGTAGTGCACTATATCCGAATTGTTCCAACTATAGCAAGCATATGTTTAAGCACAGCCATTCCTACTGCTGACAAAAAGGTTTATAAGTGGAGACATCTAGGCTAGGACAGAGCTGAACACTAGGGGGTGACTGTGAGGACAAAGCAAGAAAAGAATAAAGAGTTTTAAAAATTTTCTGAATTTCACTGACAAGACATTAGAATAATACAAAGGTTGTATGAGCAGAGTAAAAATAACCTAAAATAATGTGGCACACATTATTATTATTATTATTATTATTATTATGTGATAATACAAATGCATATGAACACAATAAGTAACCGTTTCAAAACGTTTCCTCTTTCAAAGTGGCTGCTAAATTAGTCTCTGTAACACAAAATGCCTTAGAACTGAATAAAGATCACACAGACAGCAGCAAACACCTTGTGACCCGTTTTGTGTAATGGTTTAGTTTGGCTTTCATGTTCGCGTCAACCCCCACCAAAAAAAAAAAGAAAAAAAAAAAAGGCGTGACTTAAGTTTATTGTTGTGGAGAATACAGTGTATAGCTTAAGACTGGCTGTGTGTCAATCAGGCCCAGTAACTAGGAAGAGTAGGCAGGGATTCGAACTATGGCCCTTCTTGCATCTTATTAAGACTGTATTTTAAGGTTAAGCTTACTGTGCATACTAGCAAGTATAAGTCAAAGGGAATGCATGAGGCCATCCTTCCATAGAGGGACACCCTTTTCAATTTGTAGCTGAATCCTAGATTGTACATATCAGTGGGGATCCTTTCCCATTCATACTCATTTCTCCAGTCTAAAATTCCACCAGGTGTCTTGCAGGTTAAATACATATTTTATTATAAAATGGATTCTATTTAGTGGTGGTTTTTCAGGTGCTGTGCGATTCATCTACATCAGAGGAACAAAATGTGTTTTGCATACTGAACTGCACAGGGTTTTCGTGTACTTCGTGTACATTTGTGATGTGTCACAAATGAAATCAGGAAGCTTCTCCTTTAAAGCTGGCCTTTAATAGTGGTTGTTCTGAGTAATGACGTGTGTCTCTGTGAGTCAGAGATGGCACAGCAGGTCAAACACCAGGCAGTGAAGTGAAGCTGAAATGTGCAAAACAAGCAAGCTGGATGATACCATTCATTAATGGGAACATCGGTGCAAACTGAAGAGTGGAACTGAGAGGTGGTCCCTTAGGATGCAAAAGAGAGAAAGCTAGACAGAGACAGAGCAAGGAAAGAAGAGAGGGAGGAAAGGGGGTGGGAGGGATGTAGAGGAAATTCAGCAAGGGGCTTACTGCCAGACCTTTACAACTCCTCCATTATTGAAGCAGTGCAATGGGAGAGCAGGGCCAACGCCGGCATAAAGAACACACACGGAGGTGACTACATACATCCACACATAAGAGAGCAGATTCGCAGTCAACCTGTAGCTTCCAGTAATTGACAAACAAGGGGTTGTTTTTCCCTTTTCTGATTTCCACATCTGGTGAAATTGTAGAGACATAGATAATAAAAATCACCATTACACCACTTACCACATAATCTTATTAAAGAATTGAAAATTAGACAATTAAATACATTATTAAAGTTAATGATGTCCTTTATTAGTTACTCCTTCCAATTCTTTTAGTAGATGAGATAGATACATGATATTAATGTAACGTGTGACAGTGCTAACTGTGTTATTAAAGGAGACACGACTTAAGACACTGTGTGTATATCTGCAGTGGTTGCCCATAAAATGATTTTCTAACCTAACCCTACCCTGTTCCCAAACTCCCTCACACAGACAGCAATGACTTTCCAGTGGACAATTACTTTTTGGCATGACACCACTTTCTCCAATAATGAGTTTACAAAAACAGAAAATACTATAAAGCAATAAACACCCTGCTTAAACATTACAGAAATATCTAAATCACAAATGAGATGAACTAATTATTCAAGTTGAAAATATTTACTTATGTACACTGTATAATTTATTCAGAACAAAATGACAATAACAATGGTCAATGGAAACCAATATGATCAAAGCATGGAGGGCTGTACTCAAAAATCAAACTGAAAATCAAAGGGAAAAGTTGTGTGAATTTTATCAAGGCAACTCATATATGATGTGCATGGCCTCTGCCAGCCTGCATGCACTCCCAACATTGTCTGGGCATGCTCCTAATGAGTCAGCAGATGGTGCCCTGGGAAATCTCCAGATCCAGACCTGGATCAGGGCACCAGTGAGCTCCTGGACACTCTGTGGTGGTACTTGGTGGCATCGCATGCACTGACACATAACGTCCCATAGGCGCTCAGTTGGATTTAGGTCAGGAGAACGAGAGGGCCAGTCAGTAGCATCAATGCCGCTGTCTGGCTCAATCATCCAGGACATGCCTACACGCCCTGGCCACATGAGGCTGGGTATTGCCCTGCACCAGGAGGAACCCTGGTCTCACAGCGTATGGTCTGACAATTGTTTTGAGGATTTCATCCCTGTCACTCCACGACATGGAGGTCTGTGCGCATGTGCCTCACCAGACCATCACTGACCTACCAATGATGGAATGACAAACGAGTCATGCTCGATAATGTTACAGAGACACCAGTAGCCTGCTGGAAAACATTTTGTAGGGCACTCGCAGTGCTTTCAAAATAAAACAATATTGTACCAAGACATACCAACAATAATTAACAATTTTATGGTGGCATAGCAATCTACTGCTGTGCCCAGCTGCCTGAAATATGGGAATAAAATAATACAAATGATAAATAGCTCAGGTGTACGCAGCACCATCTCACACAGCTGAATGGTAACATTGACTATGTAGTAACGTTAGGAGCAGCAGCCAGTTCCTGTTATTAGCTGTCACTTTGTTAGACTAAACAAAATTATTTTAACTTTTGTGAATGTTGTGTGTAGAGCACTGCTACAACATATGCAGCTGTATCACAATTCACAAACACTAACCATAACAAAATATGAACATTTTAACAAAAACAACAAAATAAAATAATAATTTATACTTTATTGATCCCCTTGGTGAAATTGTTGGACAGCTGCCAGACAGTACACCTTAAATTAATTGACACATATGGATGTTTGTCTTTGAGATGCATAGCAAATTTTGAGATGTTTCCTCCTTTTATTCCAGAAGCTCTGACACTCTGAGACACTGTTTGCATAGGGTCCTTTGTCCATAACAAGTTGACAACTTGTCCCTGTACAGTCAAATGTAAAATATCGACATACATGACTTTAGAGGTCACAGCGGTCTTGCAGACTTGTTGCTGCACTGGACAACGCCACATGTTGTTGTTGTTGTTATGAGCCAATCAGGGGTGTAAGCAGTGAATGAGTGCATTTACCAGATTACTCAGTGAAACATGGATAATTGGAGAATGTGTTTACATGCACTGTATGGCATGTAAATGCATTCCACATTGGTTGCCAATAACTATGTGTATTCATGCACATTACTGGTCAGATTTATCCTCTACTTGGATGTATTTTGGAGGCGTGGCTCACAAATTTTAACTGTATAGAGAAAGAAGATGATGCTTTTTGCTGAACCTATGTGTATACCTTTCACAACAGGGTACAGTGCAGTGACAGAAAAACAGGCAGGCAGACAAAACTGAGCTCTTTCACAGTGAAAACTGGCTGAATTCAATATGTATATGCAGACTTTTTGACTTCTACAGGCCACTTTGTGATCGTTTCAATTTTAGTCAGATAGGTGGGCTTCATTTACAAACAAAGAGACGTTATTCTATGTAGTTATCTTTCATCCAACCACCCCACTGTAGTATCTGTCTGTGGTCTTTTGTCATGCACATGAGCACTTAGAAAAAGCTGATCAGAAACCTAGTTGCATGTACATAGCAGAGAACTCTGAGTTCTCTAGACTAAATCCACCTTGGGAATGCCCTACCCTGATTATAGAAAGCTGGTTTCTTGGTCAAATTATAGTAAAGAAATCTACTTACTCGTGACAGCCAACTGCAACTAGGTTGCCTCAGTGTATGTGAGCACAATAGCGCTTTTATGGACATGGACAAAATTAAGCAGTATTAAGTATATTCCACTGTCAGAATACTTTATTCAGATTACTAAAGATGTAAACAGAGCATAAATGGTACCAGATGGCTCTTGGTATACCATATGTATCCTCCAGTGTGTAAAATTAAATAAATACTTGATCATTAAAATACAACTTATTTAGAAAAGTATTCACATTCTTATTTTTTCAATTGAATCTTCAGTTTATTTTTTGATTAGCTGATTAATCCTTTAACTACCAAGAAATAATAATCATAACTTATTTTAGAAATGATACAGAAGTTTAGGATTTATACATGGTAGGCCTAATTAGGAAAGGTCCTTACTGACCTACACTCTACTCTACTACTTTCCCTGAATGCACCAAATACTTACCGGTCAGAGGTCGCAGACACTAATGCTAACATGACTAGTGTTGATTGTAAACAGAAATGCACTCGTATTATTTATATGCAAAAGGTTCCTTACAGTGCACTGTTAATAGAATGCAATTAGTATTATAGGCCTATATGCTCGTAAACAAACTGATTACAACTGCAAATGCACTTGAAAGCCGTGACACAATACTAGCTTTTAGCATCTGCTCTATGGAGTCTTGTATTGAGTTGTTGTCTGAAATCTAACAAATAAGAATGCAACAACTACTCTAAAGCATTGATATCAAACAAAAATCAGACACATTTCACTGTAATAAATACCTGCACCGCTGTCCCCTCACTTTGAGGTCGCCAAGCATTTTGTTGCGAGATGCTTGTGTATATCAGTTGTGCTGCCGTGGTACTGTTAGGCCATTTCAGTTTTATAAAGACCAGAGAACCATTTTATTAGGTCTCTGTTCAAAGACTCCC
Organism: Ctenopoma kingsleyae; assembly: GCA_032353495.1. Taxonomy (NCBI): domain Eukaryota; kingdom Metazoa; phylum Chordata; class Actinopteri; order Anabantiformes; family Anabantidae; genus Ctenopoma; species Ctenopoma kingsleyae. The sequence goes on along the minus strand of JAUBNQ010000017.1, from coordinate 21,660,241 downwards.
ACACTTGATACTTGATATTACAGTGAGTTGAGTGAGTCAATTTCCCTGTCAACAGAAAAGATATGCTGTAAAGTACAAGCATAACATTCAGTAAACAAGGTCTTGCCCTACAACATTGGTGTCCATGGTGACTAGCTAATGGCTTCCTACTGACACAAACCTGTTTGCTGAACTTACAAATAAGTAACCAGTGAGCCAACAGTCATCGCTGGGGACAATATAACTGACATTATATTCTGCCGAAGTCAAACATTATGTATCAACTGAAACAGAAGGACAGACTAACTTCAATAGCCAGCTTAACTCAAGCTTTGCTTGATATGAAGATCATTTTAATTCAGCAATTCTCTCACAGTGTCTCTACCTCAAGAACACCCATCATGACTGTTAAACACAAGGGCAATTGTCATTACCCATCCATGTCTTTTCTTTTTTCCTGTGATGCACCCTATAAAAAGGCTAATTTACAAGTGATTTCCTTCCAGGTGAAGATTTTCTATGGCGAGAGACACTACGGTATTCTCACTTCCTAGTTTTCGGCTTGCCATCAGTCAAAGGTCAACACGAGTTCAAGGAGGTTGCGTCATGTCACAACCAAAAAGCCTTGCATTCCAGTCACATACACATAAGCAAAAGCCTTCCCTATTTAACTGCTGAGCAAACACTCACACACCCATCATCGAAGACAAATAATCAAGGCCATTTAATTCCTAGAAAAGGCAGTAAGAGAGAGAAGGAAAAAAGAGAAACTATATAAAAGAAAATACTTTAAATTCAGACCTACTGTGCAGTTTGGGCTGGCAATGTTCCCACATGCTTCTCACACAGTCAATCCAAGTACAACTCCCTCCTCCCTCTCCCCTGCCAGCTCCTCCCCCACGTCCTCCCCTTCTGCCCACAGCAAAGACCGCCTGACTTCCTGTTTACCTCTGACCCTCAATTATTCCCCGCCTTTATCTGGCAGGCCTCCAAAACAGACAGGTCGATGAGGCTAGATGCAAACTGACAGAATAGAGAGAGGGAGAGACAGGGAGGGAGAGAAAGAGGGAGCAATGTGTACGGATGTTGGGGGAGGTGATCAGAGAAAGTGTGCGAATAAGACAGCCTATGACCATGTGGCCACTGGAGCAGCAGGTTTCCCCAGGGGTGTGGGTAAATGTGCAAAATGAGCATGTGTGTGCAGCACTTGTGGGTGGTGGGGTGAGGACTGGGGTGATCATGGTGTCAAGTTTCAGAGCTGATTATGGCATTGCCTGCCCAGTCTGGTCGGCAGTTATATAAACGTCAGAGAGGTCAGGAAGCAACAAAGCTAGCATGTCACACAGACACGGACACACACACACACACACACACCAACCCTGCTTTCAAGTACACACACCCTATGTTGCTTATTGGCGAAACAGCTCAGAGGCCAAGACAGGGTAGAGAGGGGTGAGCAGTGATACATATAATAAATCTAAAACCAAGCGATTGTGGCAAGCATGGAAGAGGCACCTGCTCAGTGTTACTGCCAGGGGACTTGTACTGGCTATTACAGTCTCCACTTCCATCCTTGTTTTTCTCCTAATCAGCAAAAGAGTGATTTAAAGCCTTTGGTAAAAATGGCTAATTATTCAGTACACAAGTGTCATGATAATGAAAAAGGGGGCTATGGATCTTTTGAAATAGATTACAATACAATGAGGCTCATATTAGATCACATGGGGAAACACTTGACTCCACAAGAAAGAGAAGCTATACAGTAACTTAACTAACTGTAGTCATTAAAAAAAAAAAAAAAGATGACTACTGTAATCTTTTCCAGGGTTGCATTTCATTAAGTGGGTTCAACAAACTAAACTAAACTGAACTCTCAGTTGACTAACTCCAAGATAGGAAAATATCATTGGTGGAGTAACAATACTACAGTCCACCATAGCAATAAGTTAATACAGAGCAGAGATTATATTTTGATCCAGTTAAGATACAAATACAGTGAACAAAGTATTGATATGCCTTGAACTTTTCCACATTTTGCCATATCACAACCACAAACTCAAATGTATTTCATTGGGTTTTTATGCGATAGACCAGCACATAATAGCACATAATTGTAAAGTCAAAGGAAAATTATATAAGGTGTTTAAAGTTTTTTTTACAAATAAAAATCTTTAAAGTGAGGTGTGCATTTGTATTTAGCCCCCTTTACTCTGATACCCCTAAATAAAATCCAGTGCAACCAATTGCCTTAAGAAGTCATCTAATTACTAATTTACTAATTAGTAAATAGAGATCTCAGTATAAAAACTGTTGTTCTGTGAAGCCCTCACAGGTTTGTTAAAAACATGAGTGAACAAACAGCATCATGAAGATCAAGGAACACATCAGGAATAAAGTTGTTGAAAGGTTTAAAGCAGGCTTAGGTTATAACATCCCACAAAGCACCGTTTAATCCATCATCCGAAAATGGATGATGCAAAAATGTGGAAGAAGGTGCTTGAACTTTTTGGCCTATATGCAAAATGCTGTGTGGCAGAAACCCAAAACTGCACTTCAACCTGAACACACCATCCCCACCGTGAAACATGGTGGTGGCAGCATAACGCTGTGGCAATGTTATTCTTCAGCAGGAACAGATCAGAATTGATGAGAAGATTCATGGAGCTAAATACAGGGCAATCCCAGGAGAAAACCTGTTAGAGGCTTCAAAAGACTTGAGACTGGGGCGGAGGTTCACCTTCCAGCACGACAACAACCCTAAACATACAGCCAGAGCTACAACAGAATGGTTTAGATTAGGGCTGGGCGCTATATCAATATTTTAAAATGATCAATATAGTTATAAATGAGAGATCATCTTAAAACTTGATAGAGCTCTTTTGCCTCTTTCACTCTCTCGCAACTCAACGACAGCCCCGCCTGCCGCGCTCCCCCTCTGAACACAACTCACAGCTCGCCCCTTCACAGCGCTTCAGCAGTGTTGCCAACTTAGCGACTTTTCAGACCCCTCTAGCGACTTATTTTCAAAAAAGCGACTAGCGACAAATCTGGTGACTTTTTCTGGTGTTACTGAAGACATTTTTGTCGCTAAAGCACATATTGCTTTCCACCGATCTCAACGAGCAGCAGGTGCTGCTGTGGGCGCCTCCCCCGTCTCAAAGCGCTCACAGGTGGACAGTCCTGGTGCATCAGTCGCTCCAAGCTGCAGTCAGAGCAGGAGATATTCACTCCTCCACATCCAGACTGCACATGAACCATGCAAAACAAGTTTCAGCGAAAGCTTTGAGAACTTCAAATCTTCAAACAGCGCCATAAGACGTAGTACAAAGAGTGTGTTAAACTGCATGCTGCCACCGCAGCCATGAAGCCACCTCAACCCCCTTGTTACGGTCCCAAACAGTGGCTCAAGGAAACCCATAACATATAAAATGCTGATAAGGTTAAACTTCATTTATCACTAACACAAGTACAAAAGTGAATGGGAGCCCCGACCGAAAGAAACAAAACAAAGGGGAGGCCCAGAACCAGCCGCACAGTGGACAGTCAGATCCTGACTTCCCCTGCTAACCAAACAAACATCTAATGTAGGGAAACAAAAACCGAAAACACACAACACAAGACTACGTCGAGAGCTGGTGGCTTGATGGAGGATGAAAGAGAGAGCTCACAGTTCCTCCTACATGCCCTTTATACGTCCAGGTGACCCCGGCTAATCAGCAGCAGCTGGAAAGGATAAACACAGGTTGGTTAACAACAACAAATCATCATGTCGCAGCAAGGTGGCGTGCGTAACACCCCTGTCCCAAAACAAACCACACAACAAAACTCTTGTCGTGAAAAAGCGATAAGTGGAACGACATTAACAAAGCAGCTGCTTATCATATCGCTAAAGACGTGATCCCTACATTAACAGTGGAACAAGACGGCTTTATACAGTGCATAAAAGGGCACTTTCTTTTTTTTAACAACTCTTTGAGCTTTAATGTCATTGATCACATTTACATGTTACAACAATATTTGACTTCTGTATTTAACCCATCCCCTCAGGGAGCTAGCGCTGAGTGTCCGACTTCTGCATCCCAGTCTGATGCTTATCCCAATGAGCTACCAGGCCACCTATTAATCAGCAATGCAGTTTTTTTTTTATTTTTACAAAACCTATTTTATGTGTGCCAAATTTGTCTAAACTGCCAATAGTTTGTCATACCTTAATAAAATACCTTTGACATTTGGAACGTAAATTTGTCCCATAGTTGTCTTTCTGTACTTCATGGGATCAAAAAATATCGAGATATATATCGTATATTGCCATTCAGCTTAAAAATATAAAAATATGACTTCTGGTCCATATCGCCCAGCCCTAGTTTAGATCAAAGCATATTCACGTGCTAGCATGGCCCAGTCAAAGTCCAGACCTAAATCCTATTAAGAATCTGTGGCAAGACTGACACAGACACTGACAGAAACACTTCATGGTGTTCATGTGTTTCTTCTAATGACAGCAGTCAATATAACAACTAAACAATTATTTGAACTGCACACTGAGTTAGTTAAAAGTGTTGTGTCGCATCAACCACCTTCCCACGCATGCTCTCTGTCTGCTGTGGGAGAGTGTTCACCTGTGTTTGTGTGTGTGTGGGCATGTGGGGTGGCTCCGCCATACACCATACAGAGATCAGAGGAGATAAATACCATAAGGCTGTTTAGTTAGCTTAATAAAAGGACAAGGTATAGACCTGTTCTATAGAAAAGGTAACCTTAAATGACTTCTGTTGTGATCTGGCGCTATATAGAAAATAAAATTAACTTGACCTGCAAGGGAGGGCGGGGTGTGTCGTTGAGGGCATATAATGGTAGGGGAAACACTGAAAAGTTCCTCCTTTAAAGTGAGACCATTAGTATTGTGGTACAGTGGCCATTCTATCAGTTGCAATTTGTGTAAAAACTGGAAGATGAGGGTTTCAAAATACTGCTCAACATAGTTGATCCACAGTACAAGACACCCAGACGCAAATAGTTTTCCGATACATTCAGTCCACTGCTGTAGCCTGTTTGCTGTGGCAAGAATCAACACAAAACTCAAAATGTCCAGTTTTTCTGCTACAATGGCTGATTTGTGGCCTAGCTGCACTATCAAGATTTAAGACTCAAAAAACTTCAGTAATCCTAGAAGGAAATTGTTATTCCTTGTTACTGTTGCTCTCAGTTTAAAAGTAAAGATCCACACCAACACAAATACAAAATAACAATGCAATATACTCAATAAGAACAAAGCATGTCTAAAGATGGGTGAAATAGATTAATAATAGTCTGAGGTTTTACAGAGGGGAACCTAAATTGAGTCTGCCCATTCATTTAATTCACAAAATTTATTATTATAGTT
>JAUBNQ010000017.1:21638297-21654779 GCA_032353495.1 Ctenopoma kingsleyae | reverse complement strand
TAGTCTGAGGTTTTACAGAGGGGAACCTAAATTGAGTCTGCCCATTCATTTAATTCACAAAATTTATTATTATAGTTATTATTTTTTTCTATTAGGTTTTATTAACTTGTAAGGCTATATTTTTTCAAAAAGAGACATTATTTGATTGTACAGTGCAAAATAGTAATAAAAACCAGAATTGTGATCTGTCATTGATTACAATGTTATATTTACCATAATGTAACCCACCTCTATTCTTACTTGCCACTGTGCAGCACTGAAATCAGGGTGGCAAACATCCTGTTTCAGTTTGAGTACACCGTTAAGGAGAGGTTTGAATGTGCTGTCCCACAAATGTCCAAAACTGCTTTTAGCCTTTTATACTTAGTTTAATGTGTATACATATATAAGTTTGTCAAATTCAATTAGAATTGTGATTAGCAATAAATAGGAATACACAAATCTTCCACTGAAAATATAACTGGAAAAACTGCCCCTGTCTAAATTCAACAAACAAACCAAGAAAATGATTAACCTGTGTTTTTTGTGCAGATACAGTACAGTATCTGGAAATCCAAATGATACATTTTTTTGGTTAATCCATATTATAGTAACTAACTTAAAAACTACACATAGACCAGACAAACCAAAATACAGTACTTGATCACATTAAACGTTGGTAGAACCAACACTACTGCGATATAACAACAACATTGTAATCTTATATACATGTAGTTTAGTCTGCCACTTTTAAAATACACAAGATTTAGAGATTTTTTCTTGCCTTCCTGACTAATCAAAGGATACATGCTGACTCACAAGTGCGCAAGCTGTGAGCTAGGATTCAGCTCTGAAGCTCTGAAGGGTCTCACTAGCGTGCTTGGTGGCTTTAAGCTTCAACTACATCCCCACAGAAAGTTCCCAGTCGTTCATAAATGTTGCCGAAATGATTCATGGGACCAGCTGGAATTTTACACCCATCTACAGTATTCATTTGAATTCACAACATGGCCTAAGACATTTTATTTAGTCAGTTCAACCACTGAATACTGCAACCTCTTGAACCACGGGTGCTCATCACAGTTCCAGCTGACCATTACAACCATTGCAAATCCTAATTAGCCACATTCACTGCAGGGGAGTGAAGAGTAGGCAGCTATCCCCTGATGTCTGTTCAGCAAACACACTATCAACAGGCTATTCACACATCAGTGCACATGAATAGCACAGTCAGCCTGTAAGCATCAACACAGGGCTGGATGTTGACACAGACAGGGAGAGGCTTGTTCATATGGCTGTGGCCCCATTTCAATCAAGGACCTTTGGAGTTGGACAAATAGCCCGAGTGGATGAGCTCTGCTTCAGGCAGACCACCTGTTTTGTTGTCTCCCGTTGCCTGCTGGGAGATAGTCGAGGCAGTACTCAACACACAGGTTGCATTTTGTCTCATGGGCACAGGTTTGGTTTCAGAAGTTGGGAGACATAATGGGTGTACTGACAGTAGCTGAACACTGTTTAGAGAGATTTAAAAGAGTAATTTAAACTGTTACTTAAAATTGCCTTCAATCGTGTGTTTGTCAAACGGAGGTATATGCAGATACAGAATACGTGGGGTTGGTAAGATCATGTCAAACAACACTTTTGTCAGTAGTGAGACATGAACACCACAAGTACATGCACAGTTGCATGTGTTTAATTTGATATAATTCGTTTCTGTTGCCTTCAACAAAACATGTTTAAATTACAGTAAAATGTGTTATTTTTAATGTGTTTTTTCTAATGTCATTGCAGAAATGTAACACAAATGTTATCAAAGGAAGCTGAATGTGTTAAAATTCATGTCCTTTTGTTAAGTGTGCAGACCATGATGATGTGTCTGCTTCTTTTGATGCTGGTCATGTGTCACTTGTGGGTCAGGAGGCTGTGTGGGTGCTGCTAAGTTACAAGCAAACTGAGGTCCAGGAACTGCCTGAAGCCTGTTACAGCCAGCTAATGCATTCTCCCAACCTCCCCCTCCGCTTCTCCTCTCCCTCTCATGCTCTTCCTCTCTGTCTCTTCCCCTCCCTGTCTTTCCTAAGCTCTGCTTTTTCCATGAGCTACTGCTCTCTTCCAAACACCCTCCCCCTCTTTCAAGTGCTAACCACTCTCCTTCACCACGCTGTTTTCCTCCCGCCTGCTCTGTCACACGTGCACATGCACTCACACACATACACAGAAGCTGTGGCAGCTACCACAACAGCATGCAACCTCCCCCACACTCCAGCGAGGCAGTGTACAAGTGCCTCTGGCTTGCCCTGACCCACATCTTGATATAGCCCTAAGTATGCTTACAGCTAAGTCCTGAAGACACTCCTGCCACTCTCAGCCTAATCAGGCCTGACCTGCTGTCGGCGAACTGGGCAGATAGACAGGCCAGGGTGGACGGAGCATTATCATTTTCAGAAGGCTTTCAGATGGCCCTAGGTACCGCCTCTCCACCTTCCCCCACTCCACCACTGATTGCAGCTTTCTGCTAGACAAGCACGTGTTCTATCTGGGATAGTTAGTTAAACATTATATGAGCAACTGGATTCTGTGCCATAATATACTTGGAAAAATACAAATTCTCTTAATGTCAACAAATGAATATTTTCCCATTAGTAAATCAGAATTATGAACTTGTGACATATTATTTCTTTAATTTGTGTCAATTTATCAATCTAATCCTCAAAATTATAAAAAATTTGATCAGGACAGTGAGAATGTTACAGTCAGTGGGGTGTTTTCCTATAGTTTGTCTCACATATCCTTCCAAGCAGGTGCAATGTTTGTTTAATTGTAAGAAGCATGCACATTCAAACAAATCCAGTAGATTTATATCATTGTACAGCTTTACCTTTTCTTCCTTGTACACAACAGGTGGTGGTTTCTTGTGCTCATGTTCCCTCTCCTGGCTGGAACTGGCCCAGGAGCAGTTGGATCCATCCTGTTGGCTGAGAGCAGCCTCCAGCTGGGGCAGTAGGTCAGGGAGGAGGTCAGGAGGCTCCAGGTCCTCTAAGTCTCCATCTTGAGCCTCTGATGGCAAGATACTCTCTCCCAAAGCCTGGTATCCATTAGTGTTGATGGCCCCGCAGCTCTGAGGCTGCTCAGAGGGCAGTTGGCTTGGTATATTGTAGCATCTCATAGATTCACCAAACATCTCAGATGACTTTCCTTGGGTTTCACCAGAACAACATAGGAAAGGAAAGTCCTCCGTCTGGCTAACTGGAATCCTATTGTGCTGACTCATAACTGATGCAGGTGAAAACTGACATACTGTCCCTGAAAGCTCTGGCACTGTGGAGGAAGAGGACAAAGATTGCTGACTGAGACTCGATATTTCAGGCTCTCCAGGGTAGGCAGGGTACTGAGCTGGTTGGTAAGCAGCAGGAGAATTGACTGAGCATGTGGGCAGGGAGTGAACCATAGATGATGAATGCATGGGGAAGGGCAGCTTGGGGTCTTCTGGCTGAGATCCAGAGAAGTCTTGGCCTCCTCTGGGCAACTGGTAGCTACCCTGCTGCTGCTGTTGCTGTTGCTGTAAGCAAGTCCCACTTAGCGAAACATTTTGACCATCCAGATAAGACTTATTTGGCAGAGCACTTGAATGGAACCTTGGTCTTCCTACAGTTAGCTGGCCCTGAACATGCTGCTGACTATGGTGAACTGGCTGTTGGCTCTGAGAGTGACTTTCCTGGTGAAAGGAGAAACTGTGATGCTGCTGTTGCTGCAGTGACACAGTCTGTGGGTTAAACAGCTGTTGGTGATGACTTTGCTGTTGCTGCAGCTGCTGCTGCCGTATTCCGTGTTGCTGTGTTTGTTGTTGTCTGACATGGAGTTGGCGGTTGTGCAGTTGCTGCTGCTGATGACAAAGCTGTTGCTGCTGCTGCTGTGATAAGGTGTGGTACATATTACCATTCTGGTCATGGTTGCCCCACATTGGACTGCTACTGTTACAGAACAGCCCATTGGATTGAGGTACCTGGCTAACAGTGGGATTGTGGTACTGGTCATGCTGCTCTGTAATCATGCCACCACCTCCACCGCCCCCAGGACCAGAAAATGCCTGGCCCAGAGGATTGTGTGCCTTCATGCTAATGTAGTGACCCATCTGCTGACTGTAAGTGGGCATGGTTTGATGGGTAGAAACTGGAGCCATAATGCCTTGGTGCTTCTCAGGGCCTAGAGGCTCCACTTGAAGAGGTTCGAAATCAGTACTAAGGTTTAGCTCATCCACAAGTGACGGTGCTGAGGAAAAGCCATCCTCATCCAGCCCTTCCAAACCTCCTACAAAGAGGTTGGGGTCATCAAAGAAGTCCATGGCAGAGGCTGGAGGGTGACTGGAACCTTTGGAACACCGCTGAATCCAATGAGCCTCACTTTCTGAAGACCCACAGCATGTCCATTATAGCGTGGCCCTGTTAAAGAATGGGAAAAAAAATTACAATATTACTGAAGAAGAAGATGAAGACTGCTTTTATCACATAATGGTCTAGATTGAGATCAGATCACCGTTTCCAATCAAACTACAAGATATTTAATTTAAAAATCCAGTAATACATCCATGACACAAACATGCAAAATAATTTTCAGCTTGAGGTGAAAAGACAATTTATCAAGTAAATGTTTCCCTTACCATCTCTATTACCTATGTATTTTTCTATATTTTTAATAACTAAATTAATTCAGATCCAGTGGCAACAAAACAAAACTCTGAAAAGCCAGGTAATGGCTAGGTCAGACGGGTCTGAGAGAAATTTGGCACTGTCAATTATCTATCAACACGGCCTTTCATGTGTGTAGTAAAGCAGCTGGTGTAAACCAACCGCCAGCCACCAGCAGGTGCCTCTTCCTGTACCCCCTCTGCTTTAACACACACACGCGCACACATGCACACACACAGAAACACACCTCAGCCCCCACCCCCACAACCAATGAAGCTGCCTACCCTGCTGCTGCAGAATGCGTGGGAGGTGCAGACAGCTGATAGAATTTCAACAGCTAGGGACGGAGGCAGATGAGGTCCTTGTATGTGTGTGTGTGTGTGTGTGTGTGTGTGTGTGTGTGTGTGTGTGTGTGTGTGTGTGTGTGTGTGTGTGTGTGTGAGAGCGTGCTGCAACCACAGACCAGCGGAAGATGACAGGCGCTTACCCAGGTCGGTCATTATATGCTGACTTGCTATGCACACAGGCACAAATAAGCACAGACATTTCTCCAGTATCTTCTAAAAAGAATTCAATTGTTTCAGTGTTAAATATATACTGTATTTCAAATGAGTTAGGTGGTATATGAGTTAACATACAGAAAAATTTGATGCGATTTGTAATCATAGTCAATTAAAACTGATTTTCACTGAAAAGAAATGAAGGAGTACATAACACTGCAGTGACGGGCATGTGCAGAGTTTACATTAGAGGCCAGAAATATAGTGTATTTTGTACGCTAATTCATAGAAGTGGATAAACATCCTAAAATACCAATGCATCACCCCAGGCCCAGGAACATTTACATTTACATTTGAACAACTTGCAAACACACTTGAAAATGCAAATGTTGTAAGGATTCTCATATTTGACAAACAAAGACAACATACCTAAGGTGTTACCCTAAAATGTGATTCATGGGGAGGGGCAGGTTTTTGTCTTCCTGTCCTGAAAACTTTGATCTCCCCTGCTCAACTGTAACCTACTTAACTTCACAACATTTAGGCTAAGTTGTTACTACGTACAAAAGTTGAATTTGTTAAGGTGGATAACTTGGACCATTCGAACACTAACGCCTATCTGTGTCACGATTACCTGTATTGTTTTCATTTCCATTAATTCATTACTTATACTCACTTATTCTTTGCAAGGTTGTGCAGCCGAGAGCCTACAAGAAGTTCTGTTCAGGACTGAGGCAGAGCTATAGAATTATGCAGGATAAATACGAGCACTGGGCTTGAATCTTAACTCACACCTGAGACTCATTAATTTGCAGCACTACATTTTATTTCCATTAGTCTATTCAGAAGGTGGTAAAGTAAATTATTAAAAACATGACGTCTAAGCCAAACTCACAGCTCTGAAGTGCACAAACAGAGGTATGTTTGCCCTACTTTACAGTAATGTCATGTAAAAAGGCATGCGCCAGCTACATTAACACTCCGCACCAACTACAATCAACAGGTCCCAATAAAAATGTGTTCACAGAGGCATGAAACCATTCCTGTTTTAGATAAGGTTGTTGTGGTTCCAGGTTTTTCAGCTTCCTTGGATGCCTATAGAGACAGCATACTAATTATTTGTCGCACACTATGTCAACAAGCAACACAAGAGGCATGTCCACCTAAGAGACAGACAAGACAGATTGCCTGAGGAGGAATTCAGACAGGAAAATGAGAGCAAAGGCCACATCTCAGCAATTTAATAAAATTAGAAAGTTACAACCTTCTCTAAGTTATACTCAACTTATAATTACACCATCTCTAACTCTAGTAAAGGGCTTAGAAGTATCTAACAAACTTTCTGTATTCTTAGGTTACTAAAGATAATGGTACTTGGCAGATACTCTCCTTTTTGTGACGTTCACAGCAAGTTTAGGGTACAGTTAAAAGCTCAGGTATACAACATAAGACTATTAAAGGTGGATTTTAAACAGTAAACCTGAGATAAAGCATTATTTGTCATATAAAAAGTGTGTAAGAGTAGTGTGTTTTGCTTTGATACCATCTTTCTCATGTGCCTTGAATCAATGCAGCATTTTTCCTGAGCCTGCTAGCCAAGCCACTGCTAACCTATAAACACCCCATCTGGCACAGACCAGTCCCCCTGCATGAGCCTCTGTCGTCTTCCAGCTGTTTCCTTCATAATCATGACGCTGTAAACACCATCTAGGCACGTGCAAGTCATGCCCAATATCAACAAGAACTGTGTACATAACTGTCCCGAGGTCGCCATTGTAGCCTGCACTGATGTCACACAAATGGCCACTTCTGCGCACCTCAGTCAAACAGCATCAAACCAACAAGTAGCAGCTACGAGAATCTTTAAACTGCGAAGAGTAAAACACGTAAAGTTGACCGCGTCGCGATAAAAAAGTAAGTGTTGCTGTCACTAAAGGCTAATTTTGCGTGCCTCGTGTCGCCGCAGCTTTGGTGTGGAGTCTTACTTTCATGAAGTAGACACCGGGCTCGGCGCTGAAGTCAACAGCATCCTCTTCATCTTCACCCAGCAATGGCTTCGGCTCCTGCAGGCGCGGTGTTTGATGAGCCGGTGAGGCGGCAATGTGCGCGAGTGCACGCTGAAGTGGAGACAAAATGAGCGCACGTGGAACAATATGATGGTGCATTTAAGATGTTAGCTCCACGGGCTGCTGAGCCCGGTGATCACACGTGCTCCTCGCCAAGCCTCCACTTTGGAAACCTCAGGATTCAAAAGGTGTCGTGACTCGTGACGCCGAAGTAAGGGAGGGAGGGGAGGAGGAGGAGGAGGAGGAGTAGGGGGGGAAGAGAGGAAGAGGCCGGAGATGGATGGATGGATGGATGGATGGGTCGACAGTGATGTCGTCCGTGATAACACAAGTAGTTTGTTATCCTCGACGGAGTTTCGTTTTCATTTCTTTCAAAGTGCAGACGTATTAGCGCCGCGCGCAGTTAGCACGTCCAGACTGAAGTGCGGCGCTGAGTGAGCTGGGCTCGTCGCTGTCAGTTCAGGACCACCATGACCCACAGCCACTGGGGACTACTTTGGAGCCACGTACGTTTTCATTTAGCGAAGCAAACTAGGAGGAAGTGCGATAACAATTGCTGCTCTACACGCGAACTTTAGTTTAAAAAAAAAACCCAATACGCACTAGTTTGTCAAGTCGCCACAGTCTTAATGTCTACCGGGAAGATAGACACTCAGCGAGGCGGTGTGTCATCCGACAGCTGAGGCGAGCCTCACTGTCAGAAATTGACAGCCTGAATGAAACAGAACCCCTCGAGTCCAAAACATCTCTCAAAATTACCATCAAAATGAGTGTGGTTTCTTACCTTAAACGGAGACCGGAGCGTAACTCCAGGCGTCAATGTACAGAGTGTTATCGGCGAACTTGTTACTGTGTTGTTAGTTGTACTCCTGCTGGCGACCGTGGTACAGCCGCTCTGCTGCTGCTGCTGACGTGACTGTGATAACACAGTATTTGCATATTAGTGACCTCGCCTGTGATTGGACCGTCGACCATTTGCCACAACGTAACCTTTCATTTTAAAATTAGAACCGCTTCCGAAAGTATTAGCACTTTTGGTACGGTGCCGCCCCAAACCAGCGTCAGAGAGCCCCTGATTAAATCATGTATTCATTCGTAATATCCCAGTGTTGACAGAGCGCATAAGATGGCCGCGTCCGCGCCGCAGCCAATCCGGAGACGTTTTACTTTCGCACATGGACCGGAGTCTCTGCTCAGTGCAAACATGACGGGAGCGGGAGCGCTGCTCCCCAACGTGGGTACACAGCGACCTCTGGTGGCTGACCGAGCGACATACTGCTCTCAGAGTACTTCAAAACAGTGTTGAAAACACTATAAAAGATAGCACATAGTTTATTTACTATGTACTAATTTTGTCATGGACTCTAGGTATAATACAAGGAGTACTTCTATTTTACAGCCAATCATCAGTTTTGTGTGTGTGTGTGTGTGTATATGTACTACAACATCATAAAGGAATTTAGTGGAATCCGTTTATCTATGTTTAAGCAAACGCAGAGGTTTTGTGAGTTTCCAGATAAGCGTATTCAATTTTTAATGACTATTAAAACCTGATTTAGATCATTTAACCACAAGTTCCTCAAACACGAGGTCTCTTCACTTGTAATGAGCTGTATGAGTTAATTCTACAAGGAAATTTGCATATCAGTAGATGCAACTTAGTCATTCTGCTGAATGGGTGGCATTTGCGTCCCCAGGACATTATATGAATAAATATGCATGAAAATTAACTGCAAAATACATTTTATTATTAAACATAATATTCTGAAAAAAGATCTAATAACAGATGTAAGATATACATTTAAAAATCTGATAAAACAGTAGAACATTGAAAAATAGCATTTACTTGTCCCCACTCTCTAATGCTACACTTTATTACAGAACATGACTGAAATCTTTCAGATTTCTTTCTTTGCATTGTTGTATGAATCCATCTCTCATCTATGTTTGAATTTTTTTCATAATAAATTTATATTATAGTTAAAATTAACATTTTAGGCATGTCCCCAGCTTTCCACTCAGTCCTGTAACTTAACTGTTTGCTTTTTTCAATAAAATAAACATAAATAACTGGTTTATTTCAATGTTTGGGCCATAATTTATCAAATTATTTAAGAAATGACATGATAAAAACATTAACTGAGGATAAATTTAAATATGTAACCAACTGTTTCTTTAAAAGAAACACTTTAAGGGGAAAACTAAATAATTAGTTGACACTTTTACACATACTAAAACTCATGTCATTTACAAAGTAACAGGAATGAGAAAAATACCTGAGATGGGCCAATACTCATTTTGAACAGTTAAATATGTTATTAGAGTCAGTACTAAAAAAAAAGGTAAAAACTGAAACTTATTTTTGAAGAATTACAACAGCCAAATGGCTCAAGAGAATCCATTCTGTGGTGTGACTATACAATACAGGTTCAACTTTTCTTGTGTTCAGTTAATTAACTAGGTTTTACTTTTTGAAAACACACAATATACAGAAGTATTATTCAAGTTCAAGTGCCTCCTAAAAAAAAAGAAGTATTCAGAAATGACAAACATCTTCCTAGGAAGTCTTTAGAAAATCTATGCTCCATTTTAGATGCCACTCATGAGTTGATTTTTGGTAAATCCAAGACTGACAACACAAAATAACTTTGTTTTATAATTTTATTGATTTCAGAGAAAAGCTTTTAAATCTCATGTCAGCTATGCAATGTCACTCATGAATGAGCAGGAATGGATCCATACAGAAAACATTAAAACTCACACATTTGAGGATTTTGACAGCTCAAATGGTAGCGTGAAGTACACTCGGATTTTCCTTGGCTTTCACAGAGCCTATAAATAGACTAACCAGGTGTCAGCACCATATCTGCTGTTCTAATACAGTCATTTTAAAATGTTTATTCCACATCCTTAGCTCAACAATATTTGCATATTGAATGTCTTAGTAATGGTACTAATCATTTGCAGCCAGGGCCCTGTACAAGTGATCTCACACAAAGTGACATTGGTCTGGCACAACAAAATGGTGCGTCTCGAAGCCATACGAAACTCCATTTTGCGTTGCTCAGAAACTAGTTAATGATTTAAACCTTATCAAAATATATTTCTGACTTTAAAAACCTACATAGGAATCCTGCAGTGACTTGTGAAGAAGAGATCTGTGAGGGTGTTTAAAAACCATTTGGAACAAAAGCAAACCAAAACATTCACTTGGAAAACTAATCAAGCATTGATGCAGACATGTCTCTTAAAGTCAAACCTTAGCACAGAATTATTTACACACCACACCTTTAATAACCAAAAAGGTACATAAACTATTCCAACCATTTAAAAGTCAGACAACCTAAAATAAAAGTAGTTTACTTACGTAAAACCCTACTTGTCTGTTTATTTTAGCACCATGTAAGACAATAGCTTACACAGTAGAATTTACAGAAAGAGTCCAATAAACCGATATTAAACATACCATGTCAAACTGGGTATTGCGAGGGGTGGTGATTAAGATGTTTCACTCACACAGCTGTGACTGACAACAGTCCAAGTCTGACAAATAAACAGTCCTGAGCCTATTTCAATAAGTGGTATAGATCTGAGTCCACTATACTTACCATATGAAGGCAAATTGCTTTGCTCATACTTTCTTCTTATTGTGGCACAGTATGTTATCACCTAGCCCAACAATGTGCATGGATCCAAAAATCTAAATGAGAAAGCTCTTTGATTGCACCAAATGATGTTGCTGAGACATCCATTTGTCATTGTCGATTTACACACAATATAAACTTGTTTTCTTAATCTAAAGCTGCTTGAGGAGATGCCTACAAAGCTGTTAAAGCTGAGCAATATCATAGAGACTGAATATAAAGTTCTCCACACTGCTTTATAGATCCAGTTCAGCAGAGCCAAGACAGTGGTGTGGCATATGATGATTGTGCCCCCCCTCTAGTGGCCACTGCAGCAACAGAGTTCAGCTCTGTGGTGGACTGTCGTCTTTGCTGAAGGG
The DNA here is from genome assembly GCA_032353495.1 of Ctenopoma kingsleyae. Classification (NCBI taxonomy): domain Eukaryota; kingdom Metazoa; phylum Chordata; class Actinopteri; order Anabantiformes; family Anabantidae; genus Ctenopoma; species Ctenopoma kingsleyae. Next base: position 21,643,549 of record JAUBNQ010000017.1, on the reverse strand, counting down.
TTGCGTTGATCCAGGTTTCACCCAAGACAGTCCTGATACCTGTGTTCCCCTGTGGTGATCCTCAGGTCGTCTCTAGGGCAACAAGGCAAATTAGTAGTTACATAAGAGGAAGAACTCGACCACTCAAAGAGCTCATAGGTCAAACTGTAACTTTACAAAACCCTTTGGATTTTAAGTCTAGGAAGAGAAGTTCTGTAAAACTTACTTTGTATGTAAACATCCTCTCTTTTGCTTCTTCATGAACAGCTGGATTCCATGGAGAAAAACTAACCAATGGATAAGAATGGCAAAGTGAGAATCAGAAACATCAACTTTTTTTTTCCTCCTCTATTGAGTTTGAACATACACGATGCAGGGTTATGGAGGGGGGGGACCAACCTTATTGCGTAGGGATCATCTATCTTGGGCTGATCAAAAAGATGACTGTTGCATAGTTTCACACTATCCACCACTTTGCTTTTAAACAACTGCACATCCTTTTCATATCTGAAAGGAAACAAACAGCAATGATTTCAATGGCAAAGCAATGAAAACATTTTCGTAAAGACCTTAAATGGAGACAAGCAATCACTAGCGTCAATAGTAACACCTTCCTGCTACAAGTAGAATTCCCTGCTAGAAACATATTATAAGTGACATTTTAAATGTTACGCTCCCAATGGTAAACTTTGACAATTTTGCTTTGACATCAGTGGACTTGCTTATTGAGTCCAGATTTGCATTTTAATTCTATTTAGCCTTAAAATACACAAAACTAATATAACAAACAAACAAACCTCTGTACAGTAAATTTATTTTTTGATTGTAAAAAGCTCTTATTTTCATACTTTCTTTTAGCAAGCACCGAGCACTGTTAGCATAGTGTCATTTCAACTGTTCTGAAACACTGACACTCACAGCACAGCAGCTTCTGGGTTGAGTGGTTCTGTGGTACTGATCTTGTAGAAAATTGTCCGTGCATACATGAGGACTTGCCAGATGTGGTTGTGATTCCGTCTGCAAGAAATACAACAAAACACAACACATTGTAATGCAGAACAGAGAAACAAAAAAACAAGTAAATCAACAAGAACATACCTCCATTTGGTGAAAGCTCTTCTGACATCAAGCTCTCCAGATACAGGATCAACAAGGGGATGGAAGACTGGGATGTCAAATACTAATTTCTGAAAAAGAAATACATCATTTCCCAATTTGTTCACTCAATGCACTATAACTACAATAATACAAAGTTTAGTGCTGATTATTACTGATCAAATTATGCCGATGACTTAAGAAAAAAAAAAAAAAAGTCATTTTACAGTTTAAATCTTGTCCTGACCATAAACGGAGATACTCCAGACACTGGGTGCACAAATATTTCAATTAACAGTCCAAAAATGATACACTACTCACAGGACACTCTCCATCTGGGTAGTTATCTGGAATATACACAGTGAATTTGAAGACTCCATCCTGGTACAAGCCATGTCTGATGAATATGACCCCAAACCACACTAAACAGAAGGACATGCTATTTATTAAATTCTTTACTCAATACGATTAGGATGCATGAGAAACACCAAGTACAAATGTAATCGGTGACAGGGTATTCTACAGTATAAAGTATACAGAACGGAGGGTTGCACTCTGTTAAATTATTAAAATGTATCCATGTCAGAATGATCAGACACATTTGAGCAATGTAAAGAAAAAACACTAATTGAAGGAAGTTCAAATGGAGGTTCCTTACTCAGTGCTGACTTGTAGGACGGTTGGACATAAATCCCAGGGAGTTTCTGCTTAATCACTAGTGTGCTGTAGGTCACATGACAATAAGTTAAATCAATCCAAGAGAGCAAAACATATGCAGCTTTTTTAATGAAAAGGATATTATGAGAACAAAATGTTTCTGAGTATGCCTATTGATCTACCAACATATTTTAATAATAACATTGAGAAGAAACATGACTAGCACAGAGAATAAAAGCAAACCAACTCAAATTTTTATTCTGATACTGGACCAGTACTTACAACTCAGCCAGAAGAGAGTACTCCAAGTAAAAGGGACCATATGAGGCATGTGTGCCATTGGCGGACTGGGCTGGAGTGCCCATTGATGCAGGCTTGGTAATAGGGGTTGCATTCTTAGGAATGGGCGGGAGTTGCTTTTTACCAAAGGAGAGCCGGGCTGGGCTCGCTCTCTGCTCCCCGTGGACACTCCGTTCCTCGCTGTCCGGTCTCTGCTGTTTTGTGTGGAAACATAAGAAATTTCACAGCTCAGAATAGTGACCATGTACTGTGTCCACCACCTCAAGTTACTCCTCCAATCTTTTGCAAGTAGTGTCTAGACAAGTGCAATCAGACCTATGATACTGAATGATAATAACATAAACAACATAATGCTAATGATTAGAGTAGTCTCAAAAAAAGGTTTTTTCCAATAGCAACTGGACTTGTTTTAGTTCCTTGACTACGTTTCACCCTTCCATTCCAGAGGGCTTTCTCAAGTCAGACTTGATAACCATGACCTAGATGACTGAGAATCTTCACAGAGATTAGAGTAGTTACAATACAGTTTCACTATACACAAAGCACACAGCAACTTTATGCCAGGAATGCATCAGGAAGTCAGAATCAGCATTGCTGATGACTAAAAGTATGCTAGGAATGTCACAGGAAACAGTGTGTTAATGCAGCAACTGTAGCTTGCACATTCAATAAAGTAAGATTTGACTACAAAAATATTCTGTAGTCCAGTGTCCCTGTGAATAGGCCAGGGGTGGGCAATTCCAGTCCAGGGTGGGGCAGGTGCCCTGCTTGTTTTCCCCAACTATCTCTGCCCTACTCACTACTGTTCGGTTAACCACCACTGGATTTGACTATAATTTAAACACTGACCTGAAAAAGTTAATTTCATCTCCAGAAATGAACAGAAGACCACATCACCTCAACTTGAATGTTAAACAATTCAAGTTTAGTAAGGTGTTTTAGGAAAATTAATACAAAAGCTGTGATTGACGAGTATGGAGACATCACGTAAATGTAATCTCCCATGTTATTTGAGAAGTTATACCTGATGAAATATGACCTAAATTTCACCAATATAACCAGTGAACCTCTTATCAACCCCAACCACAAAACTAGTCCTGATGTCTAGGGCATGTCATCACAACTTTACCTTACGACTGGTATTGGCAGACATGCTCCAGAAGGGGTTCATTACTCATTCAAAGGTTCAGAAATGGTGTGCCTCTCTTTATGTAAGTCCCACGACAGGTGCTAGCCGGGCCATCCGCTGCTGTGACAGAAAGAAAACAAATGTTGCTGCAGCTAAGGCCAAACACACAAAGTACTTTGTGCTAATCTAGCTAAAACTATATTTATCGTTGCAACTTGACAGTTGACACTAAAATATTTTAACATCAACTAATGACAGAAAATACGGCCAGAAACGTTGACTGCTTTGGAATAATCGAAAAATAACACCAGTGATTGTTTGCGACAGTTAGCAATTAGTTTAGCTTCGTGCTAATGTTAGCTGTTGTACTGTTGTCGACGTTCAAAACAGTGATAAAAATCACAATAAAGAGCTGTGTTTATATCCCAGTCAAATTATTACTGCTATTACTGTGTACTGCATTCTGGCAAGACGTCGAGTTACTGATATCGTCTGAGTTTAAAGGGCTAAGTTATGTTAGCAAACGTTATGGGTCAACGTTAGGTCGTCAAAACAGGTGTAATTTTATCTGACAGCTGGAAACCTATCCAAATACTCACGAAACGAAATGGAACTAATATTACTCTATGTTAATGTTCAGATACTAACGCTGTTTTATCTGCTTCCTTAACTTAGGATAACGTTAACAGGATATAGCACTAGCCTAAGAAGATATCTTTAGCGTTGCTAACAGTTTCACTCCAGCTATCCCTTTAATTTTAGTCCTTGCACGTAAGCAATCTTAGTGATTTAACTTACCGTATTTACAAGAGTTCTGTAAACGCGCCTTAACAGAAGTGTTAACGCTTACAGCTTTACAGAAAACACTCAATCGCCATTTCTTTTGGATCTCATCCCAGCTAACTAGCTAACATTTGGTAGCTAAATAATTTGACAGACCAGTAGCCGGAGTTCAATCTAACTTAATGAGGGGCGGTTCCCTGGAGGAATTCGGTTTCTCATTGGGCGACGGGATAAACGATCTCGCAGACGATTTGCTGGCGCGTCTCTCACGTGAGAGGGAAAGTGTGCCTACGTTACTGAGAAAAAACAAGCTAATGCGGTCCCGGTTTGCTGTCAATCAAAGAGGTACAGTGTCAGGTAAGCAAGCGAGTGTCGCTGCTCCGTATAGACTATATTCATTAACAGGCTCATAGTCTATAGACTCGTTTGAGAGTAATCTGATCACGTTACACTAAATTAGACAAAACAGACATTTGATCTGTCATAATAGCAAAAACACACGTGGAAGTAATCACATTATTGGACTGTTAAGTGCTTACCAAAAATATAAGGTCGGTCATTTTCTGTGTTTTTGTTTTTGTCAACAAATGTATAAAAAAAGATCACATTAAAAATTTCTCTTCTTAGCCTCTGGAGTTTTTTTAATACTAAGGTAGCGTGTTTTGTGAGGAAGAAACATATGACCCAGTGCATCAGTGTGTCTTATTGATGTGTTTGTAAAGGTTTTAAACAACAATGGAGATAAACAGTACAGACAACCAAATTTAAAACTGGTTTTGGATTCACTAACATTACACAGTTCATCGTGTTTGTCTTTTTATAGGATTTGTTCATAATAAAAACAAATACATATTTTAAGTTGTAATTCTGTATTTAATTGACAAAAAATAATTTACCAATTCATTTAGGCTGGACTTTTTTTTTTCTTTTTAGCATTTTTCCTCCTTATTTTATTTTTGAGATGTTAAATACTGAAATATGAGTATATCTATAATAAATATTGATATTAGAACCACAGATTAAAATAATAAATAACTTGTCAAAAATGTCACTCCTTGTATGAAAACAAAATTTTCTTTAATGGAAATCATCATAGAAGGTAAATGGGTTGGAAAATATACAGTTTTGAGACTTTATTACTACTTGATTATTTTATTAATCCCCTTGGGGAAATTTGTGTGGACAAGCAGCCCCCTTAAGGAGCCAATGATTCAGGGATCAATTAAGAAGGATTTTTTTTTTACTTTTAATTTTAAAGTCATTGTAAATTAATAGTAATTCTTAAATGTGTGCTCTACAAAGGTAAAAA
>JAUBNQ010000017.1:21605413-21638197 GCA_032353495.1 Ctenopoma kingsleyae | reverse complement strand
CTCCTTATTTTATTTTTGAGATGTTAAATATTGAAATATGAGTATATCTATAATAAATATTGATATTAGAACCACAGATTAAAATAATAAATAACTTGTCAAACCTGTCACTCCTTGTATGAAAACATAATTTTCTTTAATGGAAATGATCATAGAAGGTAAACGGGTTGGAAAATATACAGTTTTGAGACTTTTTACTACTTTATTATTTTATTAATCCCCTTGGGGAAATTCATGTGGACAAGCAGCCCCCTTGAGGAGCCAATGATTCAGGGATCAATTAAGAAGGATTTTTTTTTTTACTTTTAATTTTAAAGTCATTGTAAATTAATAGTAATTCTTAAATGTGTGCTCTACAAAGGTAAAAATACAGCTTTCCTGCACTGCACTGGTCTGTCCACATCCTTCATGTCATTCATTTTATTTGAACACTTCTCAGAAGTAAACAGAGAGTTCCCAAGAAATGCTGCAGGGCACTTTGATTAACATTAAAATGATACATGCTTTTCTCTTGCCTTAATTGTAATGTTTCAGTGTACTGCACAGCTCACGTCCCTTGAGGGTAAGGCGCATCCAAGCCATCTGTGTCACACATTTCTTTAGTTTTGACCACACTTCATTGGTAGTTCATTCTGCTGATTGATTCCCCAACAATTACCCCTAATTATTTTTCTAGGGGAGGAAAAAAAGTAATTTAATGCCTGGGTGATTGCATTAATTGGGAGAAATAACATTGTCCAAGTTTCAGAATAAATACAAGTTATTGACTCCATAATTGTTATCTGATTGTATATTGTCCCAAGTACACTTCACTGACAAAGGTAATTAGTGTCCTGCTTCTTTATTGGGGCAGCCGACAATGCAAGGTCACCATCACTCTTTTGACATGTACAAATCAAAGACCACCTCAAAACAAATAAGTTTATGTCTGCTTTGCCTTCATCGACATTGAGGTGAACTGTCTAACACAAACAGGGATGCATCCACACTGCTGCTTTTCTAATGAGCTTTTTGCCTTTGCCATTGATTCTTCATCTAATCAACTATTGTGACCTTGTTTGGTGAAACAAATACACTAATGGATGTAATTAAAATGGGGAGATTAGATTAGCTAATTGAATATCTGATGTGGTGAGGCTGGATTTTCTTTTATGCATCAAAATATAAACAAATTATGTGTATATGTATGGAGTTTTTTTAGGGAGTCAAAGAACATAAATAGACTCGATATGTATCAGACTTTAATTTTAAAATATATGAAAGAGTTATGAAATCCATCTGCAGTAAATCTGCTAAGATGCATTTAACAGTGACCTTAGTGTAGCTTGAGGTTACACTACAGAAAATTCTCATTTTGAATAGAAAACATCCGATCTGAATCAGATCCTTGTTTAAATTCTGTGTGCTATGTACAGTAGATCAGTGATGTAATGGGATATTTTATTGTTGGATTGTTCCAGTCTGGAAGATTTATATATTGTGGTTTCAGCAGCATTTTCCAGTTACACGCCTTCAGCTGGCGCCAGAATTTAAATTTAAGATGAAATATGTTCCCCTCTGTCAGTGCATTGCTACAGAGAATTTTAGGCCCACAGTCTCAGATCTACAATTTGGTTAAAATGACAGTTAAAAATTACAATTGGCAGTCCCTGGTGAAACCGGTCTTGACAGCACAGACATAAAAAAGTGAAAACAGATGACTCCACACCCAGATAATATGTAATAACAATGTTAGTTTGAATAAAGAAGGCCAAATCTAGATTCAAATGCAATATTCATTTTAGAAATATGAACAACTGGGGAGTAAAGGTTAAAAAAAACATCAGGCAAATCCTTCATATAGCAATAGTCTTTTCTTATCCCAGAGGCTATGGCCTGGCTAAAACCTCAATGCTGCAATTATTTGCTGTAATGACTGCAGTTCAAATAAGCCCAGAGATTTTATTAAACCAAATGAGAGAATCATCTGTGTATTATCACCTTGTGATTGACAGTGACAAGTGTTGGGCAGGATCGGATGTGAGCATGATGAAGAAGCTCTCAGCAAAGCTCTCGATAATGTTTCCCCTGATAAAGTTGCCCGGAAAACCTCAGCCAACAAATGGAGAGGGAAAGCTCCACGCATATTAATTCCAATTGTCAGATCCCTCCAGTAGGGGAGGTGGGTAAGGCACCCCTGGCTGCCCCTCTATTCACTGACTGGCATTTTACACAACTAATGAAAAAGAAATCCATTGTGCTGATCATATGCATAGATTTCACTCTATAATAATGATGAAATAGAAATATTCATAATAAAAGTAAAGGTCACTCGCTGCTGCAGCTAAGCTTCCTAAGCTGCAACCTTTGCAAGAGCAGTTGTCAAGTTCCAGCAATAAAATAAGAAAAAGAGAGAGGTGTCAAGTTTTAACCCTACAGAAGCCAAGAGGTGAGACGCGCTGCAACCAAGCCACAATATACTGTAACTCTTTGCTCATTTGTTTGTCCTCTATCTTACATCAAACAGCAGAGATGTCTGAATCCAACAGGTTGGTCTCCTCCAGCGCCCAAACAAGAGTTTAAAGGTCAGTCACATAGTTGTAATTTACATAGGCTCCTCTCGATGTACAGCATCAGAGCTAGCGCATACATTGTTCAGGGATTTGTCTAATCTAGCTAATAAAATACAGGGAAATGTGAACAGCTGCCTCTCCTCTTTCTTCAGCGGTCCCGTCCTGCTTGTTTCTGTAGGTGACCTGAGCTTCTTCAGGCGTGTGAGCAGTGGAGTAGAGAGGTGGAGAGCAGCATGTCTCCCCTCTGAAGGACATCACGGCATTATTATTGCCCGTCGCGACTTTCACACTGAGCCCCGTCTTCATATGCATCATACATTGGCATTTATTAGTGCTATATGCACTAAGTACAGGCCATGTTATTGAATTTGAATATCAGCTCCTAGCCACATTCACAAGCCCTTGAAATATATTAAGATGAAGCAATCTCGTTTAATAACACCCAAACTAATAAAAGAAGAGCAGATTGGAAATTAAATTTATGAATATTGCTTGGCAGCAGGAGTGATCCAAAAAAAGCCCAGCTTGGTCTGTCATATGCAGATATTTCTCTAGCTCTAAGCCCAGGTGTTGGAGCAATTTCTGATGGTCTCCCCATGAGTATCATGTTGAGAGAACAGTAGGAATGTTTCAGTCATTTTGTGTTTTTCTTCGCAAGTAGAAAGCCTTGTTTGTGGACTCCTTCAGTCTGGACAGAAGTATTTTGATAAAATAAAACAGAAATGAAATGATTGTCATTCTCACAACACATCGCAAGCATAGGATGGTGCTGAGATAATTAACACTGCAACTTTTTGATGTGCTGTTGGGTTGTGTGTGGGAATCCAGCCTTCATTTAGCGTTAACCATAACACTGCTCTGTTTTTAGTAATGATCATATTTTCCTCTTGCTATGCTGAAGGCTTACATCCCACGGATACAGTAAGAATGCCACAAAAGTAATTTAAGCCGTTGACAAAACATAAAGAATGTACATGTCTAGCAATTTGAAAAGCATTTCTTCTCCCTTTTTCCTAAAATCTGGCTTCCTGGCTTCGTGAAGTGGCGTTCATCCAAGAGTAGTCATATCAGTCTGCTCCAGAGCTTAGAAGCTCAAATCATGGAATGCCACTTCTTCACTTTACTGACTGCGCTTCACACACAGCTCATAATTTTCCCTCTTGTGTCGTTGATGGACAACATTCTGTCGGTCAGTGTTTCACTGTTGTGTGTGTGTGTGTGTGAATGGCAGCCTTTTGCCAAAAACATCTGACGGGCACGGTCTATCTGTGTGTAAATGTTGACTCCTGGTGGAGCTGTGACTGTCACTCATCACCCAGCCAGTCTAGTGCCAGGCATTGATCGCTACATATATCTTGCTCTGTACTTCCCAAACCTTCATCAACAGATGCGGCTGCAGAATTGATTAGCAGCAAGTCGATGACCAAATCTCTTTGGAAACATTTTTATTTATGTGTGTGTTTATGTGGATAGTTTAGAGGGCCATTAGTGGGATTACCTTTGAGGCTTAGCTGAATAACAGATGTTCAAGGACGACTCAATCAATTTGACTTACAAGAGGCTGCAGTTGCAGGAAACAAGTGATAAGTCTGTTGGAAGCCAATGTGGGGGTTAAATTAAAACAGTTAAGTTTGGTAATACACAGGTAAAGCAGAAGAACTGCAGAGTTACACCTACAGTCAGTCCATTACTTAGAGAGAGATCACTGACAGGTTTTTAAGACTAGAACACACAGTTAATGAAGTGAAATCCTCTTGACGTTTACAAAATGATCAGAAGATTTGGTGGTGCTGTTTTAACTATTGGCAGCTTTCATTCCATTTAAGTTATTGCTTCCACAAGCTTAATTTAAACTAACCCCACACATTGTTACACAATACAGATAATGAAGAAGTGCTATCTTATAAATGTGCTGAGGGTTTTCACTAAAAACTCTGGTCGTTTAGTTACACAAACAAACTTACTGTGACCATTTAATATAACAAATATATAGTGCAAAATATTATTATTACACAGATTTCAGCACAAACAGAATAGCATGCGTATATGCAGCACCAGCCTTCAGAAAGGCGCATTTTAATTTTTGCAGAGTAGTGCATTCAATTATACACCCATCTATATTGAATTCAAATTAATGTTTGATATGGATATTTTTATTATATTTAAATAATCTCAATTCAGCACAAAATGTATTATTTCTCAGGGAAGATCATGTTCTTTCATTCTTTTCAATTTCCCCCTTTCCTCTCATGAATCAAGTAGTGAATAAATGTGTTGCCGAGACTCACAATCATCCTTTCAAGTCCATGCTTATGCCTCCTTATCTGCAAACTTATTAAAATTAAGTCAGAACACGAAATGGTATTTAAAAAGTTTAAGTGAAACAATTTGCATTGGGAGTGTGTGAAAATGCTAATGTATTCTTTCACTAAGCCTCACAATCACTGTCATCCATTTTGAGCTCTGATTGTTTTCCACATGGATGCCTTCATTCATTATTGCAAAATTATAAACATAAAGAATATCTCTGTATTAATATTTCTGCTTTTTGTAAAAGCTCAATCAACCATAATGTCCTAATTTTTTCTCTGTGAACCTCATTTTATATTATCTCGCTACTCAAGGAATAGATGTCCCAAAAGGGATTTATTTCATTTATCAGGATTATTGAATTAAATTAAATGAGACACTTAATGCCAGCCGAACAGAGGTACCATAACCACTTTAAAGGTAGGCCTGCTCTTCACTGCTCTTTAGGAAAACACATTAGGCAGCAGATGCCTTTTGTTGGCTGAGCCCACGTTACTGCATAATTCATTTGTTCATTAAAGAAAAGTGTTGGAAGTGCTTGAGGTAAGTGGAAAAGGTCACATATTGAATGGATCTTTAATTAAGCTACTTTACAACCACAGTTACATGACTGACATATGCCTCGTGTTTGTTTACATACAGAATTAGTGTGTTGAAAGACAATAAATACCAGAAAAACATAGAATCAAAATTAAAATATAAGTATACAATAAAATGTAAAAGAGGCAAAGTTGAAATGATCCAATTATTTTAAATTAAATATAACTACCTCCAAAAATGGTTCTATGAAAAATGTTTGTAGTTAATGTTTGTAGTCTAGAACCATTTTGCTATCATTAATGCGATCATTTTATGTATTTCATTTAACTTTTTCACTGGCACAACTTGCATTTGTCGCTTATAAAATATTTTCGTGGAAGAGCAAACCTGTGACAAACAAGTGTCTGTTATTCTTGTACTCAGCAGCAGATGGCAGGCTGTTTCCACTGATGAACCGTTTCCAGACACAAACACATGCTGAACTTCTGTACCCCGTTGCTGTGATGTTGGCTCCTCAGACCTCGCTCCTCTTGCCTGTGAAATGCATTCCCATTAAAAAGGCATTTTTAAAGCCAACACTATTGCTATAACAATCATCTCCCCGAAGCCAAGCCTCCACACCCGGGAGCTCGGCAGTGCCACACAGGCAGACATGTGGCGGCTGCCACAAACAAAGGCCCGTGCTCTCCTCCCCATTCCTCTTTCCTAAGTCTCCACATGCTTACGGGCCAGGCTGCCAGGGGCAATTACACCCACAGCCCAGCGTGTGAGGTCTCACAGAGACCCCAATCACCACTAACAAGATCAAGGCTACTGTGTATCACATAGACAGTATACAAAGGTATATACCTGCATATACTCTTTGTGTACAAACAGTCTTTTCCCTCTCTTCATCCATCATGCGTCTCTCTCTCTCTCTCTCTCTCTCTCTGGCACGCTCTGAAATTATAACACATTTTGAGTGGCTGTGGAAAGTATATAGCTTTTTTAGGAGCAACAAAAATAACAGGGTGACAATCATGCTGTCAGACATGGCTGTCTCATTTCACTGTATGTCATCAAGTTCATGACTTTGTCTTGGTGACAATGCAGCAGAAATACAGCAATGTGTTCATTATTATACATGAAACATATGTATTTAGGAAAATGTCATGTGGCTGAAACCAAAAAAGATTGGGTCACCTATGGAGTAAAGTTAAATTTCGGCAACAGCTGATTACGAAAAAGTAACACCTCTATGAATACAATCCAATCAAATCTGTACTTTAAGTTTCTATAACTTTTTAAACAGGTGAGGTATCTGATTTTGGAAGGAGATACTTCATTTGTTGCAGCTGATTCATTCACTGTCAGTAACATTTAAGCCTTTTATCAGGCCTTGCCAATGCAGACCGGCTGAATGGGTGACTGGTGAGAAACCTACCCCTGTATGCTGATACAGCCATCAATACCCACAAGGCCATGTGTCATGCATCAAGAAGCGTGAGCCTCCTATGATACCTCAGTGAGAGCACATGCTTCTTGCTGTTACACCAAGCACTGATGTGGCAGCTTGCTAAATTATTTGTGCTTCTTTACCAGGGTCATTGGATAGAGAATCTGGTCCTTGAATAATTAATTCAGACACAATCTAAGCAGCCGACTTCTGTTTCCTCCTCTTTTCATCCAGATTGTCTGCCGTCGTTCCCTGCAATCATACTGACTTGCCACCTAATTCATCTGGATTGAAACCTACATCACAATAACACTGTACTCAGTGTCTGAATACAGCGACAGGAGGAGCATGTCCTGAGCGTGACCCACAAGATCTTGAAAAAGAAAACCACACACAGCCACAGAATCTATTTTCATTTTGTGGATAAAAATAAAACAAAAGCCTATTACCAGCATGGCTTTGTTTAGCTGCATAATTGCTTTTCATTATTCAGTGCACAATTGATACCCACAGTGTAGGTTGAAAGAGGCACAGTTGTTTGAGTGAGGCTGGAAATAAGATCTTTTATTGATACAGTACTGCTGCGTCTCAGATCTGATTCTTACAAATACTGAGTGATACAACTGATTGTCTGTCTGTCTCACTGAATACTAATGCCACTCTTCAGGTTGTTAGATAGGCTTGGGGTAGACTAGAGGCTGGAGACACAGGCTTGTTAGCGAAAGATTTCTCATTCAGCGCACCAGACTGGCTGCAAAATCTGGTTCAGGCAGTTCAAAATGAACTTGTGAATGAAAAGCATTATCTTATATATATATATATATATATGGATATATATTATTATACATATATTATTTTTTGCTATTGTACTGTATATGTAATTATGAGGCTACCATAATTAGCTTAGCACAAAAACTGGGAAGTGTCGGAGAAAGTTTGCCTCCATGTATACACTAAACCCAACAATCACTTTGTTCAATTTCTTTTATCTGTACGAAAACTCCCAGAGTCTCAGCTAGATGCCCAGCAACTATTCTGTTTCAGCCAAGAAACAGCCTGGCATTTAAGGTGTTGCTTAAAAGTTTGCAAATCCTTCAGGATTATTATTATAAATATTACCTAAAACATGATCAGGTTTTCACTGATACCAGATAAATGCAACCAAATTAAACAAATGAGACAAAATTCATTTATTTATCTGTAGAGAAAAACTATGCAATCTTAAATATTTGTGTGCACACAGGCAAAATGTGAACCTGTGCTTTTATTAACTAGTGTGACCCCCTTTTGCAGCAATAACTTTAAGTAAATGTTTCTAGTAACTAATGTCTTGGAGGGCTTTTAGCCATTCCTCCTCATAGAACTCAGGGATGTTGGTTGGCCTTCTTGCATGAACCATCTGCTTCAGGTCCTTTGCAGCATTTCTACATGATTAAGGTTAAGACTGACTTGGACATTCCATCAGTCATTGCATTTCTTCTATTATAACTATTCTTTGGTAGAATGACTTGTGTGTTTAGGTCTGTTGTCTTCCTGTGGGATCCACTTTCTGTTGAGCTTCAATTCACAGATGAGATGAGTACCTAGAATTTGTTTGTTCAACTCAGAACTCATAGTTCCCTCAATGATGGGAAGACATTCTGGTCAAGCCATTCAGTACCCTGAGTGCATAAGCTGTTCTGTGCATAACTGGCCTTAGTGTGAATCACACTTCTAAATACTGGAAATTTTAGTGACATGCGAGCAGTAGTCATTGGGAAATCAGACACCACCAAGATGGCGTAGTTCCATTATTTTGGCCCCAAGAACCAAGAGTCTGATTCTTGTGTGCGCATTCCTCAAAGTTTTTCCCTTCATTGGAAATCCCGCTAACACTTTGCTGTCCTTGTGCTTGTCAGTGATGGCTTTCCACATGTATTTAAATCCTCACACTGATGTGCTCTCATATTTTGTCCCTCTTCAGTTGTTTTGAGGAGAAGTGGTATATGACCAGTGCCGATACTTCAGGATAACACCCCAACATGGCTATAAGTCTGAGGGGGATAGTAAAAAGACCAGTAAGAGATAGAGCTCTTTAAAAATACACCAAGACAGAAAGAATGACACTTAGCCCTTAATCATCCCTGTGTCTGCAGGGATCCCCTGTACTTTTGTGTCTATTGCAGATAATGGTCTTTCCTTACTTGACAGCATGTCTTTGCCGAGCTGGAGCTCTGTAACCAGTGCTTAAGTGTATCAGGGTGACAAAGCGTTGCTAGATTCAGTGGTGTCACGGCTCATCATGTAGTGACATAGTTGACAGCTGTGGTGTTAAGACAGGGAGCTTGTTGAGGTAGAATAGATTCTAGTGCAGTACACCCAACTTCCATAACAATGCCTTCCCTAAGGATCATGCTGCAATATGCAATCCAACAACACCAGCTGGAACCACTGGAAGACAGGGAGGAGAGGTAATGGAAATGTTGGAGTGCAGACCAAAATGCTGCTTCAGTTATTGGAAAACACGGGTGCTTGTGTTTCAGGAGAAAAACAGAGGCAAAAAGGGTACAAGAATGATAATGTTTTTTTGTGGGATAGATCACTCACGCACTATAGAAGCTGGCAGTCTTTTTAAATCTGCTGGCTCCTTCCTCAGAAATCTGGAAGGGAAAATCCTAGCCATCAGATATAACCGCACCACCTTGAATGTGTCCAACTTCATAAGTCCTTCTCTGAGCCTGTTGAAGGAGACACATCCTTGCCAGGTCCGCTTCTAGTTTTAAGGAACTTCCTGTTTGTCGAAAACGGTACCGACAAATTGTGTAATGACAAATGGTGGCCCAAACATCGTGGGAGCGTGCTGTCTCGGGACCTCAAACTCAGTTGCAACTAATTTTGCCTCAACCCCAAAACAAGCAGAACAACATGACAATGACCAGGCTTTGTCTGGTTCCACACAAAAATGGTCTCTGAGGTTTGGCTAGATGTGAAGAGAGCTATACTTGTAGTTATCCACTTTATGTTGGGCTGTGAACAGTTTTTAGAATAACTGCATTCAAAATGACTGACAAATGCACGGTGGATTCTGCATTTTTGCAATTAGGCCATTTGCACAAACTGAAGCTGAGAGCAGAACATTCAGTTTGGTGCCATGGTGTGTTTGAAAGACTTCACCACTAACTGGATCCAGTTTTTATGCTGCTGATCAGGACACTGGATTAGATTACTGTCATCCTCCATTAGGGGTTAAGACAGGAAGAAATAATAATGTTTAAGACTGACGTTCTCAGTCATTTTGCCATCCAGCTGTATCAAATGACATAGTCTTGCCTGTGTACTCTGCTGTTGATTTTTGGAAATTTATCCTGATTTAGATTCTGTGACTGTTCCATTTCCTTCCACGCGCTAAACTATAAGAAAGTCCAAAATGCTTAACATGCAGTACAATATTAAGTTTTACTGTTGCCAAATTGTCAGGTGTTACTAACTTTTTGTATACTATTTTCTTGGAATAGGGTGCAGCCACACAGCCTGGAGCTGTGAGGCCTCTCCAAAAGGTTTGTCTTGTGGCTGGTTGCTATGAGTGCTCTGTTTAATTACTCAGGCTAAGCAAGCTGTCAGTAAATACCCCTCAATGAAAGGCTGCCTGTTTTGTACATCACGTCTGTGGTGACTTGGTGTCTTTGGTGATGTCAGAAGCCTTTAATAACCTTTGAATAAGCTGCGCTAGGTTATGAATATAATGTAACCAGTCATGAAAATAATATTTTTTTGCTGTTGAGTAATTAGTAATGGGTTTTATTATTTAGTAATATGAAATAGCTAATTGTTACCTATTGATATTAACGTCCACAAGACTCTACTTAACTTGCAGAAATGGGAAGTAGCATCAGACTGTTAATATATAGATAACTGCAAAAAAAATGTGAATTTTCTAACAAAGATTACATTTAACTGACCATCGGGTCAATAACTTTCTGTAAATTCTGAATGTAATTAATCACCATAATTTATGTAAATCGCTCTGAATCATGGGTTAAACTACATACTGATATGTGCAAGCTTTTTAACCTTGGTCTCTCATATGGAATATGGTCTTACTAGCTCACCATACCAGAAATTCCATACCACAAGTGGCTGTCTTAAGAAGCCTTATGGAAGTTTAAACAAGCCTTTGTAATGATGCTTATCGTGTGCTTATATTTGGCTGCTCAACTTTTTCACTAAACTGTAATGAATGTTGTGGTAATCTATTTCATCCCCCCGACCATTAGCAGCCTGTGAACACTCTCTAATACCAGTCCATGCCTCATTTTCCAGGTCTCTGATTGCACCAAGCAGTGGGTACCTAATTTGCTCAATGAAATGGGGCTTGCGATTACTGAGGCAGAGATTTAATATATCACGGAAAATTAGGTTGATTTTAATAAATTACCCATCCCACTGAATAGTCCACATATGCTTATGATGGAGGAGGGGCTGTTTTTCCAAATGGGAGGGGTAGTAGGTACCCCTCCTGATGGCAGAGGAAGGATGGGAACAAGTGGATTGGCTTGGGGGGTGCCCCAAACTAAGGGAGGGGTGTCAGCACTTCCTAGTTGCTTAGTGACTTTAGAGTTCATGTAAACAGGAGCCATTAATGTCTTGGCTTTATCTTCAGTCATTTTAATGGACTGTGCAGACTGGTACTTTCACATGTAAATTATCTATATTCATAGCTTCCTGGACCTCCCAAAAAGCCACTAGCCCTTCCATTGGCATACTGCAACTTGTCTTGTCACACAATGCCTGCGTAAATAAAATATGAGTTAGTACATTTTCACCATGTAGCACAGGGTGTATTTTACTTTTACGGCAGCATATTTTGCTCATGATGGAGGGTGAGCTCGAGAGAAGTCGAAATTCCTCCATAAATCATTCCTTGCGTTCTACCTCAAAAATAGTGCTCACATGATAAATGCAAGTTTACTGGAAGCATTTTCACTCTGAACAATGAGTCTGTGTGTGTGTGTGCCTGTGTGTGTCTGTGTGTGACAAATCTGGAAGCATTTTATGGTCAACCACAGAGGCCTCTGTGATTGGACAAGCTATGTCACTCCTGGTCTTAAAAGGCTTTGCACAACAGCGAGGGCATCCGCGAGTCATCCTGCCATTTGTGGGATGAGAAATTCCACAGGATTCACCACACAGTTCCTTTCTATCCAAACTGCTTATGCTATCTGCAGGCTCTTGCAGACACATGATTCAGCTTGGTAATTTGTGATTGTGGTCCGCAATCAATACCTATGGCTTTTTAGAGCTTCACACTGACTATGGATTTGTCAGTTATACGAAGATCGCTCTCAGTGATCGCTGACAACGTGTGTGTCAGGAACTCAGGGAACTAGATTGTGATCTTGGAACTTCAACATTTTGCTTTACTTGCCTGGCCAGATATACTCCAGTGGCATTCACCAGCACATTCACCAGCGTTACCACAAGATCACTAACTAGATCCACATTATTTCAAA
Organism: Ctenopoma kingsleyae; assembly: GCA_032353495.1. NCBI lineage: Eukaryota > Metazoa > Chordata > Actinopteri > Anabantiformes > Anabantidae > Ctenopoma > Ctenopoma kingsleyae. The sequence continues at coordinate 21,625,871 of JAUBNQ010000017.1, read as the reverse complement.
GAATATATTTAGATTTTACTATTCTAGCCACTTAGCAACACTGTCCAACTCAGTGGTTTCATGTCTCATCTGTATTCTGTCTGCTGCTATCCTCTGCAGAAGTTGTTGTTCATCTTTCACGGCGGGCTGAAAGCGCACCTCTTCAAGTGAAACCTCAAACCATCTACTCTCCTCATGTTACCATGCTCTAAAAATCTAACCTCAGAATTTTACACACCGTTCTTTGTTTTTTGATCACTTTGAAGCAGCGCAACATTATTACTTTATAATGTTTATATGTTTTAACGACAAGTTAGCCAACAGTTTCTCTTTCAGACATTTATCAGACACGGTATTAGCAATATTTTAAAACTGTGTTTCTGGCCACCAGACAAATGTGACTTCAGTATCTGCCCTATACCTAGACCCGGTCTTTACCAAATCCTAAGGAAAACATCTGGCTTTTCAATAGAATGTACCGCTGTGTTTACCAGCTACTCGCTAACTTTATTTATCTACCGTTTGGTGTAGGGAAGCTAGTGGATTTGTATTCTTCAGTTTTGACAACCACCACACTGTTCTTGCGCTTGTTTCTTGCAGTAGCTTTAGCCATTGTGCATCGTGCTGCTAGAGAGTGCAGCAGTAGATTTTGAAGCCATCCCTGGCTTGCTCCTGCAACATAAGTTAAGTTTAGGGGAAGATGCTCAAGGTGGGAGTCAGTGCTTATTCAATGATCACCAACTTATGCAATTTTGGGGCTGAATTAAAATCAAGCTGTTAGACTACAGGGTTTCAGACAAAGCAGCACACAAGGAAGCCACTGGAGATCAATACATGGAGCAAACACCCAAATATTGTCATGGTGACATTTCCATCGGAGGGCCCTAAACAGAGCTGAGCTGAGGGAAAATATGAATCATGTGATAACCTCATTGAGTTTTTCACTACAAGCAGTATATTACAAAGTCATAATCATTGTTAGCATTCAAATATTATTTTTCCATTAGTGATTGAGAAATGAAACCATGTTAAAACATCAAAGCTTTCCAGCTATTAGAACCAAGAAATGGTTCATGTGTCAAAGTGTCGAGTGACCACAAAGTCACATAATGGTCAAAAGAAAGTATCAAAGGAGCAATCTGCTGTAAAATACCAAATCATAATGTTTGACAGTACTGCATATACACACTCGATTTAAAATGGTAAACAATTATTACAATTAATCAATATATTATTATTAATTAATGTACAATGCAGTGCTGGTGAAATGATGCAAAACAAACACACACACACACACACACACAAAAAGTCATACCATGGATTGATATTAGGGGGATACTGCAACAATGAAAGAGCTTCAAAACAACAAAAATATCCTAGAAAATAAACTATAGTAATGTAGTCAGTAATAGTCAGCTTCCTACCTTAACTGTCTTAATAATATCTTTTATAAAGCAATATAGGGTAACTAGTCTATACAATTATTGATCTTATTTAAGAGAAAAACATTTCAAAAAGCAAAGTAAACAAATCATAAGAGGAGTTTAAATATGAAATCATAAGAGGAGTTTAAATACGAAAGTAGATTTAACATATAGTCTTCAATAGAAAAATCACTTTAGTAATATGTTTACTTATTTCTGCTTACTAGTTTATGTGTGAGTGTTTGTTATAAGCTTTGTGAAAGGCACGCAGGGCTTCAAGAATTCTTCATATCACCACATTGCTCCTTCTGTATTTCACAAACCCAGTTAAACCCCCCCCCTCCTTTCCAACCTCCCCATTCAAGATAAATATGAAACCAAAAGGAGAAATTCATGCTTGAAGCAAGGGAACTAATCTCCCTCCTGCCTGTTTCACTCCTCTGTGTTTAATTGATAGAAATTGCACGCATCAAAGAAAACGCACACTGAGATTTAATGGGCATAAAATGGACATTAGCATTTTAAAGAGGTGGATTAACACATTAATCCGGGCAATTTTCATCCAGCACTTCCAATGAGATCGTCATGGCGCGCAGGCTCCTAATGGGGCTTAACTGGCTTTCTGCTTTAGTGCTGCTCTGAGGGATAACACCAAAACTTTTAGTTTTTGGAGAGGGGGAAACGAACGGGGCTTAATTTGTGTGACGGCTCTTTCAGAAGCAAACAGACGTCCACATGACACATTACACAAGTTGCAACAGTGCCATGGGTGTACTGCATGGCGCAAAGACACTGAAGAGACGTGGTTTTCAGATGGTGAAATTGCCCGTGCTTGAAAAGCAGTAATCAAAGGAGCTGTTGTTGGACAAACATCATGGAAATGACTTTTCATCCATGCTGAACATATGTGGTTTTGTTAGAAGAGGCACACGGGTTTGTTGAGTGCAATCACAGCACATACAATAGCAGTGAGTTCATGATTTTGACATGGGGTGCTGGAGGGCCCGGACAACGTTGGGTCTTACTTTACGATCAAAGCACATCTTATATGCTAACCATCCAGCCAGATGAAAATCATTTGGGCTGTTTTTCTGAGAAGAGAACTACAGATGCTCATTGGTTTGAGACTCCCACACCAAGCCCCAAAGGAGGAAGATGTACTGCTGTGGATTGTTTTTACATACAACTTGTCAAACCCAAGGAAAGAAGTGGCTGCTAGTTGGTCCCAGAGGAGCGTTAGCTGTGTTTCATGTGTGAGGCTCAAACTTATGATGAGCACACTGTATGCGTATATGCACACACATGCACAAAAAAAAAAAACACATTTACACACACGTGGTACCAGCAAAAGCCATCAGCAGTGATACAAACTCTCAGTGGCGGTGTTTAGACTCCGCTGAGCACTCTTGATGCAATGTGTCCCCTACAATGGTACGCGCTTTCATTTCCATCCCCGTATGGCTGCTCCTGCCTTTTGTTCGAGTCATTTACACCACAGTTTATGCACACACAACATGTAAGCCCGCTGTACCTCCATGCAAAGAGAATGTAATGTAGGTCATCAAACAGAGCCGACTGGGAGACTGTTGTTGTTTGTGAGTGGCAAGGCAGCCTCGAGAGAAAAGGACTGATGTGAAAGGAGGGGTGTAAAAAGAAAACACAGGCAAAAAAAACACAATGGAACAAACAAAAGCCTCTTCGACAAACTGTTAAAATGTAGAGTGCATCTGTTTTGGGTGTTGTCACTGGTGGATAGAGGTACGGAAATACAGAAACACAGCTTTTTCGCACTCTCTCTCCTCTCATGTCATGCTCTCTGGTGAATAGTTTATGCTATGTACCTTCTATTCACCTCTCCTGTACTTTCCGTCCCATTATCACTCCAACATGAGATTGCACTCAAGACAATGTTGGAATTTTTGATAACATGGATTGTGAAACTGAAACACTGTTTTGAATTAATAAACAATATAGTCTAGAGCTTTTAGAGCTGAATCCACTCTTTTCCTGCTACTCACCATATTATTAGTAATATTACTTTTTCATCCCTGGCCTGTTGTCCGGCACCATCTGAGTATTATTAGAGAAAGCTCTCAGCTTCCTGGACAGCAATCAGGGATGGGTGCTCCCAGAAACATGCTCTGGCAGGGTGCTGTGATTTGAGTAACCCCTGAATCTGCAACCCAAATGACATCTGAAAAGACAGGCTACACTCAAAGCATGGTTTCCCCATTCTCTCCGCTCCCTTTGTCTGAAAGGCGCCAACATCTCCATACACAGGTGCTGTGCTGTAAATGTCTGAATCATGCTCTGGCCTAGATCTGGAGCAGAGTGGATACACGGCATTCGCATCCAGTGAGAAACCTTTCACCGCAGTGAACACAGAACAGGCTCTTCGGCCAGCCATAAATTTATGGTAGTTTTATAAAGCACTTGCCCTTCTGCTGTAACCTCACACTTCCCCAAAAATATAGTCACTCAAGGAGCCTTCCATTTCCAGTACATGTTTACCAGATAAAGAGACAGAGCCACCCTTGGCCCATCTGTGAGAGATAATGTTCACATTCCTATAGCAATCGCTCTGTTGTGGTCAAGATCAAAGATCAACAACAAAACCCCTAAACACACTCTCCCAAAGTTAATATCTAATCTGACCGATCATGATCATCTTTTGCTACTACCTTTTCTATGAAGGTAAATCAATAACTCCCTGTAGACCAATACTTAATGTTTAAACCTCAAAGTGGAAATGTTTCTAATGTAGGAAAATGTATGGATAAAAACACGTGCAAGAAAATGTTGACAGAGGGGCTAACTATGGCCAATGTTTGAAACAATATCCAATATCTAGTCTTATATATATCTTATGTCCTTTGAGAATAATTACACTTACTGTATCTGCGTCTCAGTTTGATTTGTGTTAGCAACTTGAGAGAGAGCCAAGGCACTTGGACGAAAAGTACAGAAATTTATAGTGCAACGCTTGTCTTTTCATTTGCCTTGGCCAGGCTTTCGACAGCCTCAGAAAGCTGGTAAGCTCAGATACTTTGAACCATGTGATAAGGATCAGCTCAAGTCAGACAGACGCTTGGCTAAGAAGAATCCAATTTTACATAAAGGCTTTCAAAGAAGTGCGACATCCGTAATTGAATATAGAGTACCCTGATAAAGCGATCAAAGCGGGGGGCTTGCAAAGTTAATGAAAATAAATAAAAGCGAAAAAGTGCATTTCTCTTTACTGACGAGGGTTGCAAAGGATGCCGTGTTATCCTTAGTGCTGAGACCTGTCTTTAAATAAGGATCATAATGAGGGATTTTCTTCTTAAAAAAAAGGAAAAAAAGTCAAAAGCCTGAGAACAGGACAGAATTTGATTAGCACAGCTCTGTTCCCTGTGTATGTGTGCATGTGTATGGATGTGAGCGTGTGGAATAGATCCATCTATTCCTGATGTGGCTCCCAGCAGTCGACAGCTCAGCCAACCGTTGTCATTTTCTGGCAGCCAGATTACTCTTGGGGTGGCATTTTCACAGTTGTCAAGTAAGAATTTAATGGCCAATTATCCTCAGATAAATATATCTATGCTGAGAAGCGGGACCCAGCGTAGGTCTGGGAGACTATCGCTTAATTGTGGGCTAAAGAAAGAGGAAAACATGTCTGGTCAAAGCCTCCAGAGACTGACCGACTTCCTATTTCTCTGTGCTGCCACTTCATCATCACCCAAGACAGCAGGTGGATCCCTTAAAATAGAATCAACTGTACTGTAAATCTTATGCTACGCTTACTGCACAAAGTACACGCTGTCGTTAAACAGGGTGTCGCCTTCCTCACTTTGACCAGAACCGTGCTGTTGATAGCTTTTTTTCTCCACTGGTGTTCATGATAGGGAAGGAAATCACTCACTAGAGAGGGCAGTAGCAAGACTGAAACGCTGGAATGATAGGCTTGTGGAACAAAAACATGGAAAACCAAATTTAGTACCATTTTTTCATGGGCTACAGAGGTGACGTCATGGAAAGGAAAACACTATAAGATGACAAGTAAGATTTTCTAAAACGTCGTATTTATCCATCCAGCATCTATACATCTATGTGTGTTATGTGTTGGGGACAGTTGTGTTTTTATTTACATGATAATAAACAAATAAAAAACAAAATGTAATGATGTGGGAATTAAATATAAAAAACTACTGTCTTTATGAATAAGCAGTTTACTTAGTAGTTACAAGCAAAAAAAAAAAAAAAAAAAATATTATTTAGATTTAATTAGCCTTACATATGACTGGACATGTTATGGCATTTGCTGGCCATTTTGCCATGGTCAGCCATATAGTGGAACCAAAAAAAGAACAGACGGCAACTCTGACAGTCCCGATCATGTCCATCTGAATCCACATGGACAGAAATACTGCAAACTCCACATACATTAACTGCAGCTTCCTCGTCCTCACTGAGTTACTCACTCTAACTCCTATACGGTCTGGTTTACCTACTGGCTTCCACTCAGGAACAGAGTAAAATTTTGCTCGAGAGGCAGTAGTGACAGAAACAGCCTGATTTCCGACTCTGGCATTATACAGACATATGTCTCTGTTGCTGGCAGGTTAGTGGTGTGTAGATGTCAATGGGGATCGTGGCTAACAGGCTGAGCGGGCTGCACCAGCGTCACCTGAGGTTAATGACAGTGACAGTCTCAATCGCTGGGGTGGTGGAGAGGATTTAATGCTTCCCCTTTGGCACCAGGAAGTGCTGATAATGATGCTGGGTGGCATGGAGCGTGTCCCTTGTGACATCAGCAATGATTTAAACTCCTGCAATGGTGAGCAAGTTCATACGCACACACACACACACACACACACACACACACACACAGGAATGGAGACATGCACCCACAGTTATAATGTCCGGAAAACTCCTCACGTTACCTATTGTCTTCTTTATTTTTGACAAGGATAGCACGCATGAATCAACAGATCATCCAGGTCTAACCAATGCGCTTGTTGTCAAGTGTAAATCTGGTTCTTTAAGGTGAAAAACATTAATGTGTGTAAACCACAAACATATGCTTAGCATCTACCAAAAATCCATTAGTATAAATGCAAAGTTGCTGTACAGTAGCCTGTTTAGCAGGGACACGCCATAGTGTTCAAAACAATGTAAAGCAGGTAAAAAGAAATACAACCAGAAACTAGGCAAATTGTAATTTAAATAAATGTGCAAAAATTTGTTATACATTTAATTTTAAACCAGATCATGTGTAAAAAGGTTTCTCCATCCTGAGACTTGCTCCTCCAGTACAACTGCACTGAACTCACATTGCTGTGCTCGTTGTTAAGCTAGTTAGCTCTGACACTGCAACTCAACACCAACAAGAACACTGAAAGTACCAATGTTAGATAGATTTCAATAGGGTTAATTGGTTTAGTGACAGCAGTGTTCAATCTTTGCACAGCATTTTTGAGCTAACAAGCTACCTTGCTAACCAGCTATCAGATACAACCATGTGCAATGACCTGTGCTACACATGTCAAAGTCTACGCATGTCAAACCAGGAGCCAGACATATTTTATGCACATAGCTCATTATTTCAGATTGTAACATTCAATTCAGTGTTTTTTTTTTTTTTAAGTCCAATTACAACTCAACATAGGCTGTCACAATGCACATCAACAAGCTGTGAACATATTCGACCCATTAGGCAAAAATTTTGAAGATTGCCTAGTATTGTTAAGCTAATACTAGCTTAGCTGCGCTATTGAATATGTAAGGCATTGATTCACATGTATCATGGTCATATCTTGTATATGGTACATATTTGCAAAGAGAATGAGGAACTAACTGCAGCCAGTGTCTGATGCTGACGTGTTTGCTAAAAGTTTTGCCTAACGTGAAATGCTACACAAGAGTTTCATTCTGGCACAGGTGGTGTGTGTGTGCTCTTCCACCTGATGTAAAGTAGCCTCAGTCTAAATGATCAAAATTAAACAGAACATTTTTCCTCCCCATTGTAACATCGCTCATGCTCGCAATGACTATTTTTACTCTCTACACTCTAAGTTGCAGCTTTGGCCGTCATTCCCTGGCTGCTACACTCCTCTTCCTCTTCTTTTCTGCCTCCACTCTTTATATTTACATTATCATCATTGACACTGTAATGATTGGTGTGATTATGCATGCGGACGGGGCTGTGAACGGGTGTGTTGACACGGTGTTGACAGGCTGGCGCGGTCACATCTCTCCCACTGTCTCAGGTGGGAGCTCTGGTTATGCACAGCCTTCATTTAGATTCGATTACAGTGATGCACGCCTTATGGGTGTCACTTCTCTTCCGCTTCACAATTTAGGGAGAGAGGATGGGCAGTAATTGTGCTACCTGGGTGCCGAAACCCTGGTGGCAAATCAAGCAGCGGGCGCGCAGTGGCATATCGTCTGGCTTCCTTTCCCCAGCTCATTTATTTGCCTCCTGTTGTCAACGCGGGAATATCACTGTGTGCAAATTAGGTAGCTGGGCCTTCAAGAAACCACGCTGCCTCTTCCCACCCACCCCCGCAGGAGTGACGCCTGTTATGTCCAATTACATACCCAGTAGCTGTGATTAGCATGTATAAGTAGCAGCTCCGGCATGAGCACCCATGTACATGCAGATGTAGGATAGACATAAACAACAAACACAGACACACACAACCTCATCTGGTTCATTATCAGTGATTCCCCCCATTGCTGATGCAGAACAGTGTCTTCTCTCAGCCTTCTATTTCCTTAAGCTTTCTAGGGGCTGTCATTGTAAATAATGAACGGAGAGAACAGTAATTTAGCCTTTATAAGTGACAAGCTATAGATACCATACATATATATATATATCATCATGCCTAAGAAGCATCATCTCTTCTTGAAGGCAATGTGGGTGAGCACAGATGTCACATTTACAAACAATACCATTATGCGACACATGCTACTGTGACACATATTCCCAAAGTAAAAGAATCTGCTGGTAACTGAAAGATCACAGTTTCTCCTCTAGTCAACAGAGTGAATTTCTATCTTACCAGCTCTAAAACCTTTGGGTATTGCACTTTGCAAATAGCCTACAGCAGTGCAGTTATGTGGAACAGAATAGAAAGGCACGCTGGTTTTGGTTGGTTAAAAATGAAATGTCAGATCTGTAGCGTTTACTGTCGTACAGTTGTTGTTATTTCAGTCTGTGGACATTTGCGGCACGTCTCTCGACATGGGCCGACCAAAAAAAGCAGCATTACTCAGGCTCTGGCCACATGTGAGCCGCATATTACGACAAGCTGTGCTGGCCTCTGACCACCCCTGTTCTTAAACTGCAGCGAAAACAAAAGGAGTCGGAGAGTTCAAAGTGCTGTCTGTTTTGTGTGTAGTCATGGTGGCCTGCCATTGGATGCTTTCATCATATTTCTCAGTGATGCCACAGTGCCCAGAGGGGGTGATGTCACAGCGAGGTCAATGTCAAATATGAAAGGGAAAGAAGCTACTGCCAAGGACTTGTGGGGAGAGACAAATTTAACCAGAAGTGTTCTGAGATGGGAAGCAAGGAGGCACCATGTGGCATGTTCGCCTGCCCGCCTGCATATCAGGCCTGCATACAGTCAGCCAACTGTAGCCCTCAAGGTCTGGGGAGGCAGATAGGCAACCACATGCTTCCGTTTATGTCTCTGTCACTCTTGGTCTCTTCCCTCAATCTATCTGGAACCCAGTCAAATGGACAAAGTGCTCTGCGAACAAAGCGAGCATTGGTATCCTCAGTACGACACTTACTGCTCTGAGCAGCTGTGGAAATGTCAAACAGGGCTGAGATGAGAGAAGTGTTGCGAGTGGGATGAAACTGCTGACACCTCATTTCCTTTCATTCCTAGTTCTGAAGCTACTTTTGTCACAGAATGTTTTATATATGTGTAGGCCCTCTCTCTCGTCACTTGTGCTTTTCACCCGACATCAACCGTAGAAACACATCACATGCTATCACGCAAACCGCTTCTTGTGAGCCATTTGTTCTGCCATGGTAGCGTGCTCTTTGTTTGAACCTACACTGTCTGTTTCTCCCCAAATCCACTTCTCAGAGGCAGTACAGAGGGAGACGCCACAGCTATTCAGGCTATAGCTGAAGGTTTTTCTGTGCGAGTGTGTTGTGATTGCTGTCTCTGCTATCACTATTCTTTTCTTCCTGAAATGTAAATCTCATGTTTTAAAGATTCCTTTAATGGGAATCAAAGTCTAAATATTTCAATACAGCTATTTTATTATTCAGTAGACTCACAGACATTTTTAGCCATCTGACTGCGAGAAATCCATGTGCCTCACGTCTTAGCAGTGCAGGTACATGGCTTCAGTTGGCAATATTACAAGGATTAGCATGGCATATGAAATATTTAGTGGATTTCTTCTCCCCACCCTCTAAAACCTAATAAATCAAATGACTGCCAAATGTCATTAAAGTGATGGTCTTTGACTGGGTAAGAGAGAGTTCCTTTTCATATTCAAATTTGGGGTGGAAGAAATGAAAGAGCAGAAAGGTTACTTGGTTTAGCTGACAACCCCCAGTGCCCTGACGCTGGTGGGTGAAGACTTGGGGAAGGGGCAGATGGAAGGAGGAAGAAGAAGTAGTGGGGTGCTGTGACAGAGATGGTATTGTCTAACGTGCCAGCCGGGGTTCCTCGTGGCATTGGTCTCTTGTTGGCGCAGGCAGGGCGTCTGGCCTGCTGTTTTGATTAGTCAAAGATGTTGTTTTTTTTGCCACTTTCCTTTTCTTTTTTTAGGCGAGGTGTCACTTCACAGTGGATCATAGGCAGGGGCTAGTGGGACAACCAGCTGTCTCTGTCACCAACTGTCATCGCCATTGTCTCTCCTCCCTCACTGGCTGAACAGATGATGGACATTTGAATGGCAGGCACCATTCTGTCCCCCCCCCCTCCCGCCTCTCCCCCCAAAACTCAGTATGCAGAGATTCATTCCCTCACCCACCTCCAGGCTCTCTTTCTGCATTTTGAGTCATTCACATATAAACACAGAGATAAAACATATGGTGCTAATTTGCAACAAATCAACAGTGACCCAGGCTGACTTTCTACCCTGGATATTCATAGTGCGAGTTACTAGACGCCCAGCACCTGTCTGTGTTTGAAGCCTTGCCTTATTCATTACCAAAGAGTGTCGACAAAGGCACAGCAGGCCTATAATTTGCATTCTTCCTACAAGGTGACATAATAATGTAAATTATCAAAGAAAACTGATTTTGTGTAAGACGCCGAGGTTGTTGTAATGCCATTGGCGCTGGTCTCACGAGACCATTTGAAAAGGAAATTATAATAGATACACAAGGCTCTGTTTGTTACCTTAACTCCAAAGGGAAATCAGCTTCAAAATCATCTGAACGTGAACTGTGTTGAATGGCAGCTGTCCTTGTGTCGACACCTCATCAGAAATGACAACATTGATCTAAAAGGGATACAGTGAGCCAAACAAACTTTGATTTCACTTCACTTACATCATTAGAACCACTCATAAGGTCACAGCATAAGTTATCAGATTGAGGAACATCATGAAAAACATAGCCGGATTAAAAGGAAACGGCATTGACAAAGTTAATATCCATTATACATCAGATTGATAATGTTAATTTTGAATAAGTCAGAGGTGTGAAATATTCATGTGGAGCTGTCCAAAGTTTTTTTTTATTTCTTTTCTCTCCTCCTTCTTCTTCTCTTCATGTTGACTTGACTTTCTTCTCCATTAATTATCATGCCCAGGAGGGTTTTCAGGGAGAGGAGCAGCCATCAGGCTGAATCATCTTGACAAGGCGGCATGGCCCAATTACACCAGTGCTCCGCCGGGCTTTGATGTGGCGGAAAAGCAGAGAGATAGGGGCAAATTGCACAGCCATATTATGGTAATGATCTGATTTAATCCTGCCACTAAATTCTATGTAGCTTGTTTAAAGAAGATGCTAACGCTAATTACAGAGGTGCACAGAGGTGCTGGGTGGGATCGGGTGGAGAGGGCTGAGCTGAGGGGCTTGTGGCGACGGTGATGCTGGTGGGAGTTTTGAGTCTACAAAGTGCACCTCATAAATGTTGTAAATGAAAATGAGACAAAGTGGATTTATTTCTGTTTAATTATACATCCAGCGTGGGTGAAAAGGTCAGGGATATAGGAGGGCATGTGCACAAGCTCAAAACCTGTTGGGCTAGTGTTGTTAATTGACACGTAAGGGTGGGGAGGTAGAGCAGGTTTGAGAGAATGGGAAAGAAAATGAAACCCTTTTTATACTGTAGGTGGGACCTTCTTTAAGACACATTTGCCTATTTACACTGAATTAAGTGTTTAAGTGTAGATGTGCATGTAGATCAACACGAGTGTAAAGTATGATGGTCACAGATTCAGTTTCCTGCAGCATCACGTGTCAGCAATGACTCTCATGGAGGTATGGAACCTTTATGCAGAAAAGTAAGGCGGCATATTGGTGCAGTAAACCCGTCTTAAATGGACAGTGGGGAAGGAAGAAGTGGGGAGGGGGTTAGAAAGGAGTGTTACAAGGAATGCACGATAATATCAGCCTGTAATTAACTTGTCACTTCAATTACAGCCCCTCAGATTGGAATTGTCTTGGGTTATGGCGCCGGGCCCTGTCTGTATGGTTAATTAGTCTGACGAGTAGCCACCATGCTCCTCTCAGCTCTCCATGCCGTCACGCCTGCAGCTACTTGGTTTATTGTTCCTGATGATTGACTAGCATGGAGCCGAGAGGTGATGAAACTCAAAAGAAGGAGAGCGACTGATCAGCAGTCAGAAGTATACCGACTCCATACTGTCCTCTATTATATTTTAATGGCTGTTATGATTTCAACCTCTTTGCTTGCTTTTGTTAATCAAATATTAACGTCTATGTGAAATGTATCATGACCCAGAATGTATTTGAAATAAGCTCAGGTTGACCACAGGAGGAGACAGAGTGGCAGCACCAGTGATGGCTCATTATACCTGAAAGCTTTGCATTTACAGGCTGGCTGAATCAGTCATTTACTGCTTTGGCATTAATAAAAGCTACCCTGGATGTGAACCCACCTTTGATCATTTTCAACTTTTAGATTGTTACTATATGAGAAAAAAAAAAAAAACACGCAGAGAAAAAGACAAAAGAAAAAGCAAAACGAATACATAAATTCAGAGTTTTGTCTTTGTGTTTTTATCAGACCAGAAGCCATAAGTGCCAGTGGAGATATGAAAGTGAATCTAACTATCACGCTGACAAATTGCAGACTAGAGAGCAGTCACAAAGCCTCCTTGTAGGAACATTCTTATCTTTGATACTGTCTGTTGTATTCATAAGAAAAGCTGTGTATATATCAATAGCCAGAAAAAAGTAAACATAATTATCTGTTTGCATTATACTCAGAAGCAGATCAAAGATATTTAGCAGTCTAAGATAGGTTTTTAAACTTTTTAAATACAAGCAAAGTGCTATAAATATACATTAGAGAAAGAGTTGCAGTATGTGGTTTGGTTTGTCCTCTGTGTTACCTCTCTCCGTGAAGATGAGGACATCTCCAGGGACAATGAAGGCCTCTTTGTAAAGCTTCATCACTTACACAGGCAGCCGTGTGTACTACCACGGCTTGTGGTGTAACTCTTTGAAATCTCACTGTTACGCAGGACTTTCAATTGTGAAGGACTTGTGAAGACGTGTGGAGCATTTTGACACAGGTAAAATCTTCCCTGGGCCAGAGTGGATTGGTGTGTTTCTGAGAGTCTCAGAGGAAACTTGTTCTTGCTCTATCAGACTCTGCATTTATTTCTAGAAACAAATGTTAACACAGTTTTCCCACAATTCTGATTTTTTCAGATAATGGCCATGTTTTCGCTCTTTAGTTTGGGTTGATTCATGTGTATGTGCTTGCTCTCACATCTTGCCTGTGGCTAAGACATCTGCTAATCACAGTAGAACTGTATCGATAATTGATTAATTCATTGATAACTACCTAGCAAGCCAACAGTGCAAAATAATAGTCTGTATGTGGTCTTTATGTATGAAGATTCCCTGATTTCAAAACACAAACTTTTGACTCTATATAATAGTATTTGACATTCTACGTGTACACAGATAACATAGTCATAAGCATTTAGTGACTTGCAGTGTTTAAGCAGACACTCTTATTAAACTCTAAAAATCACCATCAAACTGAAGATATTTTGGCTTTCACCTGCTCTTGCATTTTCCCTTTAACATACCAGGATTCAGGGAGAAAGTAATTTACCACTGTTGCTAAGGTAAAGACAAGTCCAGTGTTTATGAAATATGTCTTAATACTTTAATTTGATCTGAGCTGGAATCTAGACAACATCTATTTTTACTTTTACCACGGAACCACAATGGTTAATGTGCAACACAATTACAGGAGGAAAAGAGAGGGAGGGAGAGGTGTGTGAAGGACGGAGCATATGTGTTTGGGCAGACACAAAACTATTTACAGTAATGTGGGGTGTCATCGCCACAATGATTGGTGTTGTATTTTATAATTGATAGCAAATGATAACCCCTCCTGCTGCCACGCCAAACCTTTGATCCACGGGAAACACTGACTTGTATGTTTGTAGTTTGTCACGTGCGTACACGCTAGGTTTATTAAGCAGATAGGTGCGGCGTCACTGAATACTGGCCCAATACTTATTAACGTCTTCTACCCACTCAGTAATAACACGTGGATCTAGAAGTCGGTTGCCATTTACCAAAGTCAGTTTATTTAAGTAGTATTTTTGGTTTTCAGTGGATAATGTCTTATCCAATCTAGATAATTGCATAAAATCCTATCCCGGTGGTAGATGAGCCATTTCAAAGGGTAACTGTTGACTGTGTGGGACCTTGGCCTAAGTCTAAAACTGCAAACCAGTTTTTGTTGACTGTTATGTGTATTTCAACTAGGTTCCCAGAAGTAATCCCTCTACGGAGGATCATAGCTCAGGTCATTATCAGGGCTCTGGTGAGGTTCTTTTCGACTTTTGGTCTGCCTAAAATTGTACAAACTGACCAGGGCACCAATTTCAAGTCCATGGTGTTTGCCCAGGCCCTTAAAACGTTAGGCATTGATCACATAACCTCTAGTCCTTACCATCCCGAAAGCCAGGGGGTGTTAGAAAGGTTTCATCAGATCTTGAAATTTATGTTGCGGAAACACTGTTTCAGTTCTCATAAGGACTGGGATGAAAGTGTTCCCCTTGTGTTATTTGCCTGCCGTGAAGCCGTCCAGGACTCTCTAGGGTTCAGTTCTGGTGAACTGGTGTTTGGGCGTGAGATGAGGGGTCCTTTAAAGGTCCTCAAAGAGAGACTGACTACCCCAGAAAATAATGCAAAAAAACCTCCCTGAGTATGTCAAAGCATTAAATGACCGATTAAAGAGAGCCTATTCCTTGACAAGGAATGCACTAGCAACTTCGCAAACAAAAATGAAGAGGCACTATGACCAGAGGGCAGTGGATCATTCATTATAACCAGGTGAGTTCTCATTCTTCTCCCTGTACCAGCTCTTTCTGTTAAATTCTCTGGTCCTTATGTCTTATGGTCCTTATCTTTGCTGAGGTAATGGTAGGGAGACTCAAACAACCATTTACGGGACATGACTTAAACCCAGTTCAAACAGCAAACATGTGGTTATGAATTTCATCATGCTTCATCAATGTGAAGTCACAGCAACGACTTGGAGATTGATTGTAGTCACTAAGGAATTGCTGGGGATAAAAGAAAATAGCAGTTACTTGTACTGAAACAGTTTTTTCGTGAGCGTCTGCCATCAAATTCTGTCATCCACTTGAGGTTTTGTTATCCCGGTCACTGAAGAAGTCTTGGCTATGAGAGGCAGGAGTGGTGGTTGCACAAATGCATGATGAGGCTTCCTTTCTGCCTTGTTCTCCTACATGTATCTGTCAGCCTGTGGCCTTCAGAACTCAAGCCCAGAAAGCCCTGTGGGGCTCGTTGTGTCTGACATTGTCATTACTGGACAACATACAAATGTTGCGGTTTACAAAACTGAAAACAAAAAGAAGTCATGTTTCTTTTTCTCATTTCAGAGCGACAGCACGATTGTGCACATATTTACTGGAATTGAAATGATCCATGAAAAATGGCAGACCCATCAATCAAATATGGCAATAGCAAATAAATGAAAAAAAGGCTTGTTGATTAGTCTCAAGCCCAAGAAAGAATTTATGATACTTCTGCCTGCCATTGCACACTCTCTATTTTTTCTTTTTATGATTTCTTTTTTACAGTGTGTTCTTTATTTTGCTATTTCTTTCCATTGAAGCAATTCAACTGAAACCATCAGTTTGAAAAAGCGATAATTGTCAGACCGGTCTGGTTCTGATCTAGTAGCAGTCATCCATATGAAATCCACCTCACCAGCAATGACAGCAGCAACGGGGAATGCACACCTCCGGAATAAGTTGGCATAAAAAACCTTTATTGCAACAAGGCACAATTCAAATGAGCTCCGTTATCAAGCTCCTCCATGGTGGCTTGCCAATGGCTGGACTGCTAGCATGGCAATTATCCAATAGCACAAATCCTTTGATCAGTAATACCAATACTGCATCATGGGCCTAAGTGAAGCTCTTACTCTTTTCCATTTTGCAACTTGTTTACAAGTTATTACACAGCCTCCTCCCTCTTTGTAGCTGTCACTCTGTATAATCGTCATTGACAACACAGTCTGGCCCACGACACTTGGGACATGCCTTCGAAATATAATAAAGACAAGGCTTTGGAAAATTCAGAATGTGCAAGGGAATTGGGTTAAAAGGCAAAATTAGTCTGACAATTACTTCGTGACAGTGCTGTTAAACCCACGCAAAAAAAAAACAAAAGGTATTGAACTGATTAAAGTGTTACCCTTTTTTCTACTCCCTGGAAGGATCAAACATAGAAGTTCAGCCAGCTTCTTTTAGTGCTGCCATAAAAGTGTCCCTTCCCTCGCACACATGATGTGAGAGCTGGAGAAGTTCAATCCCTCATATTGTTTGAAGATTACAGTATCTTTATGTGCATGTACCAAATGTGCACATGGAGTTACAGCCTTTGTATCAAAATGGCCAAAGCCATTTGAACCTCCTTCCTGTAACATTTGGTCCAACACATTTCATATCAATGCTTTTATACTTTTATTGACTCTTGTGCATTGTTTTCAAAGGAAAATGTTGTACAAGCATAGTACAAGTTATCCTAAGTTAATCCTAAAGAGAGTAAAATACAATCATAAAGTTGTCACAGTTCACAAACTGTGCAGAGCTGCTTTATGAGATGACGCCACAAATACCAAATCTGTCTGTTATTGCAAGTGACATTGTCATTATGCACTGACACAGCATCCCTGCTCTAGTGGGGCATAAAAATGTCCTACTAAACCGGCAACATAAACAGGCTGATAAATTACATTTATATGCCATCAAGCTGCGACATTTGCTGACACCAAAAATGTTTCTCCAGATCTGCCGAGGCGATGGTTCTCATTATCCAGCTGAGGAGTGAGCAGCGCACGGATGTTAATGAAAAATACACAGACAGTGACCTTTGTAAAGTCTCCCTGCAAATGACAGAGTTAACAAACTCAAGTCAGGGTACAGTGAAAACTGGAACAGAGGGCCTTGCTGTTCCGGATACACTGAAGGAACTCAACGTTTTATCTATCTGAATCCTCATGTTGTTATATCGGATGGACGCTGACGGGGTCAGAAAGGTCACAGTCCTGTCTCTGCTCCAGAAATCACAGCTGCATAGGGAGAAAACATCAGGCCTGAGCTCTGCCCAAGGCACTGGGGGAGTTGGAACAAGTCAAAAGACTATGGCTTGACTCCACAGTGAGTGTGGAGGAATTTCTATAATATCTAATGTCTTAATTAGCCTATAAGATATAATGGAGCCCAGGACTGAAACACAGCCTGCCAAATCATGACAAAATGGCAGTAATGGTTCACTTGGATTCCTTAAAAGCATGCAACTCATTAAGCATCAGGGTAACAGGCTAATTTCCTATTTTGCAGACAAGGTTTATAGGACAAACTCAAATGCAACATTTTTATTAAACATAGGTGTGTCCAGCAAACAGCACATAAAAATGATATTTTGCTTCCTTTTATGTATCTAGATATGCAAGCTAGTATTCTTGTGGTATTATTCTACAACTGTAAAGGCACATAGAAAAACAATTAGAGGATTTACTGCGAAGTATCAAATTAAACCGCCTGTGACCTCCGGGTTCACGCAGCCATTTTCATAAATCCTTGCATGGACTGATTTATTGAAAGACCTTAAGAGGGGTTACCAGACAAACTGTGAATATGCTGAGTTGATGATGGCACCATGTCTTTTATACCACAGCCTATTAGGCTCCTTTGGAGCTTAGCTGATCATTGCTGATGAAAGGGTCAACGCAATGACAGTTGCTATATGAGATGCAATCAGCCTTGGGACCATTAATGCTGGGGTAATCATCCTTTATAGTGGTATCGGTTTATAAAAGATGTACACAGCAATACTAGCAGACTGTGCAAAAGGATTATTGTGAATGCAATCAACTTAGACCAGCTGTGGGTGGAGTTCACCACATCAAGATCATTTAAATAGTGTCAGATGAGTTGTCAGTTCTGTGAAACATCCTAAATTTGCTTTAACGTAATTTCTTACTGTCGTGTTTCACCAATTTAATCCATCTGGTGTACCAAAAAAAAAAAAAAAAAAAAAAAATTATTGTCAGATTCGAGCTCCCCAGGCCTACACAGTAATACTGCTTCAGAAGTTTGTGTTTCAACACTTTGTTGAGTTCTCTGCTTTATGCCAGCTGCCCTTTCTCACGCTCTCACTGAGACCATATGGGCCCGTCCAGCATCAGCCTCAACCTGCACCAGGCTTGCTGTTTGCCAAAGCCCTGTCACACCTGAGTACAGGAGATCAAAGAGGCCCGCCGCGCCTACAACCACACAGCTGCAGCGCGTGCCAAACTTTCTTCTCTGCTACACTTCCTTTGCTTTCAGCACACGTGTTTTCTAGGTTGACCACTAATCCTGTATTTATGTGTATTATCAGGTCCCGAGGACTCAGTGGAGTGACAGCTCTGGAAACACTCAGCCATGTTGTTGTGTCTTTGGTGATTTCATCCCCTCTGGTTTGTTCAACTTTTGGTCTTTTTGTCTGTTTTTGTTTGTTTGTGTCGCCTTAGCTGTGGAAAGCCACATTCTGAGAGCAGGAGCGCAACGAAAAGGCTTCTGCGATCTCACCCAGCCAAACCATAACCAGTAAGGCATAATTGTCATTGGGGTTTCCACTTGTAAAACAATGGCTTTGGCTAGCAATGGAGGCAGCCTTTCATACCAGCAGGCTGAAGAGAAGAGTGTTTTCTGTTCAGTGCTGAATTAAAGCTCCAAATTGGGACTGTCATTAGAGAATTCCACAGCGACTGCTAACGATGCAAAACGCTGACATAAACTAAAGCAAGAGAAACCTCTGGGACACATAAATATTCTACATACAGCCATGTATCTGAGCAACAAACAAACAAACAAATTAAAAATATCACCGTCTGAATAAACAGGAGAGAGAAAACCATTGATTATCATTTGGATTGCAGAGTTTTTCAAATTGTGTCTACCACTCAGCGTAGCACACACTGGCACATGGAGGGACAACTTGAGATTATGTTCATGTCCTCTGATGCACAGTTCTCATCTAGCAAGCAGTGTTTAAGCGATCTTATTGACTTCTGCAGATGCACTCAATCTAAGTTAACTTTTATGTAGCCAGAATTGATTTGGAAAAAATCACCAGGGGTCCTTTTAATGCTCTAAGCCACATTAATTTCCACCGGGAAATCCATCTTTGTCCTTTTACATCAAGTCTACTTTGTACTTTTCTATCCCCTTAATGAAACCAAAATCCAAAGATTATTGCCAAGCGTGCATGATGTATTTAGTAATACTGAATTAAGAATTTTGTTACAAGGTTTATGTATGTATTATATATATATATATATAGATATATATATATTCTCTTGTAGCTCACTCTAGTACAGGAAGGAGATATCATTTAGAAAATGCCATGTCACGCTAAGTGCAGTTCTGTTCCTGTCCAAATATAAAGGAGAGCTCTAGCAATTTACTATTTCACTATTAAAACACAGATTAACAGTTAGACTTCAATCAGCAAGTGTGAGATCCTAACTTTTAGTTCCTAACATAGGTCAAGTTTTCTCCTGCTTCCAAAAGCTCAAGAGCCACAGTTCACTGAGTTCACTGTTTATTTTCTTGTTAAGAAAGAACTCATTTTAACACCAAATCACAATTGTTTACTAAGCCTAGCCATTCTGCAGCTTTCTGCCATTGCTGTGTTATGGGTCATGGCTATGGCCAAATGACCTTCAAACCACACTCTGCACATTGACTAAGGCATTATGATCAATAACTTATTGGTTTATAGGATGAAATTTTGTTCAGATGTTTGGACAAAACGTACAAAAATTTCATTACATCCAACTACATTCATAGCTAATCTTGACAATGGAAATGGTGTTTATGAGACTGTATAACAGAGAAAACACTGTAATTAGACTGATAATTTACTAATCATTCTTATAATATATGGAAACCATGACAGAGCTCACTCAGACTGTGCCCAATATTTTGTATCAGATGCAGCTGCATCCTTTGAATAAACTATAATTCGGTGAAAAAAAAGCACTTGCTCGCATAACTGATACTCACTGTACCATTACTGAGACGCAAGCAAGGCCACTCTTTTACTTTATGATGCAGATGTTTATCAGAAATGAGTCACTGCTCCTTGGCACTAGAAAGCAGCACTGTGATGTACCGGCGTTATTGTCTGACTGCCAGATGCAGCGGTCTCAGTTTAATGTTTTCATGACAACTGTTAAATCTCTGCGAAGCCACAGCGTTAGCATATCCCCAAGGTCAGCTGCAGACCACCGCTCCAGAGTTTTCCATACAGAGAGTCACATTCAAGATGTTTCTGTTCCATCATGAAAGGAGATATCGAG
>JAUBNQ010000017.1:21587265-21605313 GCA_032353495.1 Ctenopoma kingsleyae | reverse complement strand
ATCAAGAATACATGGTATGAAGTAGGTCAGTTTATTTGTATTTGGAAAATTTGCATTGTAATGAAGATTTTTTTTCAACATATTAGATTAAAGGATTACATTGTGTTAAATACTGTATGTGCCACTTTAAGTGTTGATACACAGTACAGTATGTATTCCCTTTTTGTGACTTTGCTTCCAAACTTAATAGATTTTAGGTTAAGGGCATCTCAATGATTTACAACTTATCACTTCATGACTTCAAATGGTTTTTGTTCAGCACTTTTTACAATAACTGAAAAACAGCACGTTCACTCCAAGGGTATTATTAGTGATCATATGTGCACCACTGATTCAAATGATGTACTATAAATCTGCTGTGTATGGTGGTTCCAGATAACATATCAATTCAAATACCACAAATCTGGGTGGCAGAAAGTATTCATAACATCTTTTAGAGAGAGGTTTAATACATCTATTTTAGAATTTTTGACACTGGAAAACTGAAGCAAAAGAAAAATGGACACAGGCGATGTTACTGTAGTGTCTTAATTAAACATTCTCAACCCATACTCGAATAAAAGATTAATTGTCTCCCATTCAGCAAGTTTAAAGTTACATAATCCAGAATTTTAATGGTGTGTTTTATATCCTTTAAAGTGGGAAGGACCATATTTGGAGCCAGTTCCAATAATATTTTATCTAAACAGTGTTCACATGCATTGCAATATTGCAAGTCCAACCACAAATGTTTTTTTGAAGAATAAGATGCATGTCGCCATGTGACAACTGCAAACTAATACACTTGCACACAGTTTTCCACTGTTGCAAGGTACAAGAAGTTGTAAGCTAAATAAACAATGACAGTGCTGCTGAGAATATTACAGAATGTGAATATTTATCTGTTTTGCAAAAAAAAAGCCATGTTGCCTGCATTTCTAGAAGATGTTTACTGTCAGTTAAGCTCTGAAGGAGTCGGCTGGGATATACCAAGGAACAGGAACCAGAAGTTACAGGGGTCATTTGAGGAGTAGTGACAACATGCCACTCACCAAATCATCTCTAGTCTCTCTAATGTAAAAATTAACCATCCTCTTTATTCTGACCACAGTGGATTTGAGAGTGGCTGGGCAACATGGTTGTGTGATGCTTCCTTCGTAATTCAATAAAGATCAGTTTCACTACAGAGAGCGCTGGCGTCAAAGAAGGGATATCTTTAGAGCAACACAACACAGAATGAAGTGCAAATGCTGGAGCTTGCTGAAAGGTTTCGATTTTGGTTGTCATGCGTGTTAGACTGGGGTTAGGAGCGTTTGGTCCGTCGCCTAATGTGTTCATGTTGGCACTCGCCTTCTCACCAGAATGGATGCCAGATGTTTGTTTTTTTTCCAAGCTGAGCACCTAAAGCATGGTGACTCGGAGAGCCCTCGTGCTGCTCCGAAAACCACCAGCAATGTACAAGCAAACTGGCACCATTTAATGAGTCATACAATTGCTTCAAAGTGAAATTACATCCATTTAAACCTGTCTTACACATCACCCAAAGAGGCACAGAAAAAAGTGTCTACCTTCAATTTATAGCCGAATGAAAACCGCAAAGACAAAAGTGGGACATGTGCAAGTTATTATAGATACACTACATTCTCAGTGATGAGAGCAGCATGTATAAAATAGAAGGGAAAAGGAGGGGTGGCATAATCTTTGCCTGGCATATCTGTATGATACAAGACTTTGAAATGGAAAAATCAAGGGAAAAGCTTTTTAGAACAGTGAGTGAGTTTTCTTGGTGTCTCCATATGACCAGACATGGTATATATAATCATCATTTCAGCTGTTGGTTCAGGCCATCAAAGGATCTGTGCTCGATTACTATATCACAGGTGATCACAGAAAAGTCAGGACACATGCTCATTGAATGAAAGCAGTCTGCAAAGAATAGAGTCTGAGCTGCTGACAGAGTACAAAGAGGGCAGATTGTTTTGGCATGTAAGGCCTACGATCACTTATATGTGAAAATAGGGCTATAAAGCCTTAATACAACACTTGGGAGTTATGGAAAAAGTTGGTGCATGGCCTCTATAGTTAGAGGCGGAGGGCCACCATGTCCTAACAGCTGTCCACAGCTGTGTGGTTGACTGTAACAGTGGCAACAGCACCCACACTGCAATTGGATTTATCCGAGGTGGTTGTCAAAGCCAGAACACAGAAATATACAGCTATGGTACGGTCAATAGCCAGCGTGCTTGGGTGTGTGTGCGGTGGCGGGCCTTGGAACCAGCGTCAAAGACTTTTCCCAGAGGCAGACAACACGCTACATGAATTTCTATTATTACCAATAGCAGAGCTAACATGTGACAGTGCCGACAATGGAGCCAATAAATTCATTTACTATATATACACTAAAATACTGCAGAGAAAAGTTGACAAAAATAAAGGAGTGTGAACTTTTACCATATTATCTTTTTGTCACACTACCAAGCACAGTATAGCATTAGTCTCTCAATTCAAGTTTATTTCAGTTTAAACTGACTATGTGGCTCCTTTCCGACAAAGGAAATACTCTAATATATGCACCGCTATGCTTTTCATTCAGCTTATTTCCTGATTCTTGCTGAGCTCTCGTGACTAGCAGCTGGGCAAATCAGTTGACTTTAAGGCTGGATCCAGGCCTTAATGTCTTCCATCTCTCCGGTCGGACGTGCAGCCCCCATCACCCCAGTGAAGAAGGGAAAGAGCTGAAGGAAGTAGCACCTGGTTCCCTGGAGACCCTTTGAGGGCCCTGGATGGGGATAGTCTGTGCAGTGCTACTCTGAGTGCCCAGGCAGTGCTCTGCTTCAACATGAAGGTCGTTACGAAAACAGCCAGCTGAGAAGATGATCTGAGGCAAGGGGCACTTAGATGACATTGACAATGACATTTAATCTAGGTGAGAGGTGGGGCAACATGGGGAAAGGTGTGCAAGTCTGTGTGCATGTGAGAGTGAAAGAATGTGTTTTGATTGTGTGTCAGGACTACTAGGGTGAAATCAGGTAACCTGTCACTAATAAATCATTGTGTCCCTAGCATATGCTTTACAGACAGCCCATCTTTCTCTGGCTGTTGCTGTAAAACTATCAGCCGCAGGGAGAAAAGTCCAGCCAGCACGTTCTGTGAAACACACACATATGACATGCAAGTTGAAATATTTGATCATGAAGTTGGTACCATAACACACACAGACACACACACACACACACGCATGCGAGCACACACTATACTTGGCGCATCAACTTCACAGGCTGTGTTTCTCTCCCACTGCGTTTAAAGTGGAACCACACAGCATTGCGCCCCCCGTCTGCACATCTGGAGGTGCTGCTGCAAAAGGCCGCAGTCCCCTCCTCCTTCTCATCATCATCCTCGGCCCTATTATAAATCCCATCTCACTGTGTCTGTAATTATTCCACACATGCTTATGCAACAAAGCAGTAGCCAAGCCAAATGACAAACAGACCAGAACTATAAATTAAGACTTATTTCTTACTTTAATGGCTTGCACTCTCATAATTTTTGCCACTAATTCTTGCTGCAAAAAGTGGCAACAGTGCACTTTTCTTTCCCGTTCATCTCTCTTATTAACACTAAGTATCTACGCAACAAAGCAAAGACGGCATGTGTTGAGATTGCAAAAAAATGCTTCCCCATTGTAAATCATTTTCTATGAGACAATTAAATAAGCATAGGTCTTTAAAGACACAGTTACCCAAGCAATATTGTTATAATTAGTGTTGTGAATCTTCATACACAAATAACCAAAATCAGTCATCTTACTTAAGACTAGCGTTTAGAAAACCAGCCAACAGGAAAAAAAAACATTTCTTTGGGTAAGCGAAAATATAAATCTATATCAAGTGTCAAGCAGTTTCTCAATTATGCTCAATTACAGAACACCACATAAATCTGAGTATCATACCCTTCCTGCTCATACCAGTATGTACAGGCACTGCTGTTCTGATAATGGAAGGGAGTCTTGACCCATGAGCCGTGTAGACTCACCTCTCAAGAAAAGAGGAAATCAGACCACTTGACAATCAGACGCTGTTCATCTCTTTTATTAGAAGGACCTGACATCTGAGAGAGCAGAATGAATTGAACATAGAGAGGAGTTCTTCCTTGTCACTCAGCTGAACCCAGCACTCACTTAATCAAGCAGGCATGTGGCATGGTGTGGCAACTGCCTGGGTGCATAAATACATGTCTTGTGGTTTATGCTGGTTTAAGACAGGACGGATGTGGCACTAGTGGCAGCCTGTCTCAACTTGTTCCTGGTATGTTTGTTTTGACAGTCAGCTAAGACCCCATGGGCAGGCCCTCCTCGCCCTGGCTGATCCTAAAACATAATATATTTAGTTTTCCAAGACAGAAATAGAAGCCACATTATCCTTTAAATATGGAAAGCTGTTGCCCAGAGAAACATATAAAAAAAGTCGGTTAATTTGGTTTTATTTTTTTTTATCCCTCTGCCTTCTGGCTTTTTAGAATAGAACAGAGATACTCTCACACAAGCAGTTCAGCCTAGCACACCATATGTATGAGTATTAATCAAATGGTCTTGGGCCTCGCCTTTAGTACCCAATTCAGAGTATCACAAATGTTCTCCAAGCAGCACATCTGTAGAGGATGTCAATAAAGGACTTTGAAATGTACACCAACGCCAACACTCGGTAGACAAGAAAAGGGGGCTTTGAAACAGCTCCCATTGGAGGTGCTCGCTGAAAGGAAGACCAGCGGGGTATTGAAAAGATGTCCGTTTCCCCAACTTTTTGTATATGTAAATCCACATTCCCTACGGGTTTCGTTTCTCAGCGAAGTATCTATATATGGAGCCACTTTATTATGGACAAATCCTCTTTAATGTTCTTGTCAGTGAAAGAACAGCTGGAGTGGAGATAAAAATGAGGAAGCAATCTGGACCAGCTGTTGAAGTATTAATACAAAAATTAACTACTGTGTGTTGGTTAATTGCTTTCTGCTTAATGTGCTTTCAAAAGCCTTGATTCCTCTTTACTGTTACACAATCGCAACTGCAGTGGGATATCAAGCCTGTGAAATTAAAGATTCCATTTAAAGGAGCAGCCCTCCTTCCCCCCATTCTTCTCACGGCTCAGCGGTCATAATGGACTCATGTGTTGAATAACCAAAATGGTCACATTAGACACCTGCTACTGTGGTCTTGGTAGACACAGATAGGGAACTCTTTTAGGCTGCGGCAAAACACAAGTGCCGCTCATCCGTCAAGAGCTCATGCAAACATTTCCATAAGTGAGCCTATAAGTTTATCACACCCTGCTCTGCCCCGTTCCAGCAATCACACGCCTACACAACTGGCTGAGTGACGACGAGTGATTTCAAACAGCACAGCTGGTATATTCTCTTTAACTGCCATGCGTTTTATTTGCGTTCTTATCTGTTGCCACCTCACTCCTCAGATCCACGCTGACTGAGGCCACATGGAAGCAGTTAAGAACAACGTGTCCCTTTACAGAAAACAAAGAGATTTTTTTTTTTTGCCTCTAAAGGAGCCACAGCTCTCTCCTCTTCAGGGGCCCCATACATGTACGGGTCATGTCTCCAGCACATTTAATTCCATGCTGTAAAAACATTAATCAGAGCCAGATGAAGTGGGAAAAATTTGAAGACATTATGTTTTTATGGATAATTTGAGGTTATTTATGCAGGATAAATAAGAAAATAACAAGCCCCAGACAGCAGTGCAGAGGATTACTGGTTGCTGGACATTTATTCACTGCAATTACACTGCAATTACTCCAACCCCGATCACTAATCTTTATAAACTGTATAAACTCTACATAGATAGATAGATAGATAGATAGATAGATAGATAGATAGATAGATAGATAGATAGATAGAAAACTATGATTTAATCCAAAATAGTTTCCATTGTTGTCCATTAGATGGCTTACTTGTACTACAAACTCTTAGTTAGTATAGTTCATGATCAGGCCACGGTCGACATCTTTCAGGAAAACAATGCTGGATAAGAGCACTGTGTGACATATAAGAGGTCAGAGAGAGGCCTGCCACCGCAGAGCAAGAGCCAAGAGACAAGAAAGGGGGCAAGCCAATTTGACACACATTACTGCTCTGTCTCTCTCTCTCACAAGCTATTGTACTCACATGTTTGGCACTGTACTGTATGTCATGTACACACAAACACACTATGATCAGAAAATACTACTGCTAAACTGCTCTGATGTGTATTTGTCAAGCTGCGTAAACTAACAAAACAATACAGTGAAAAGTAGTAAAGCAGTCGTTTATTTGCTGATTGATTTATTCTCTAAAAATAGAAAAGAAACAAATAAAATGATTTTATATCACAATAATCACAATAATAATAATAATAGCAGTCCTGCAGGATAAACAGTAGAAAGTAAAAAAGCAAAGCATGGATGGTCAGATCATGATTAAAATGATGGTAAGATAGAGTAGAATCATAACCTTATTCTAATCATAACCGTATCATACAGCACATTGAAAAACTCGCCTCCTCCCCTCTGCCTTGATGTCACATGCGTTGTGAACATGAGTGTGTATCTCTGTTCCAGCAACACCACCTCAAACTGTCATTTAGGTGCATGTCCTCAGGTGGAAAATGATTTCTGTGGAGGAGCTTCTCCAATGAGAACATGGATTTGCTCTAAAATACGCTGCTTCTCTCAGAGCATCATGAATAAGTAAACATTGACGAAAAAACCCGTTTGCATTTTCATTATTTTTCCTAATGCTTTTGCTTTTAAGATGCATATTGAGTGAGGCATGCATAAAACATCTTCTTTCTCCACTCTTTGCCACTGCAGAAAATTATGGGGGAAACCCATGCACACTAAAACCTCTTCACAGCAAAAAGAAAACAGATGAACAAACAAAACAAGTAAGTCTAAATGTGTCCTAGGCACAACGCCGAGGCCTAAAACATGTCTCTGTATGAATAGTGCGGGCGTCCCTAGACTTTATTCTGGTTGAATGAACTTCATCTGATCTTTTAATTCATCCAATTGTCACCGCTGCCCTGGAAAACAGGGTTGTAATTTTGGCCCAGGCATTGATAAGTTTTTCACTTAGCATTGAGAGGATTAAATCAATTATGTTGATTCTGTATTTACTGCTTGCATGCCCACAGTCGTTTGTAATTAGCTTATTGCTTTTGATCTGATGTAATGTGATGAAATGCCTTGAAGCAGCTCTGGGAGTCAGCTTGGCTGGGGCGACCGGGGTGGGCGCCACTTCCAGGCCCCCACTGAAGCCCGTCCGATTGTCCAAGCATGAGGAGAGGAGGGGGGCCTGGGTGGGAGGGCGGGCGACTCGCGTGAGCAGCCACAGACACAGAGGCAGTGAGATCGGTGTCGGAGTGGAGGGAGGGACCACCCGCTGAGATCGCAGCATCTTCCAGAGTTATTACCCTCAGAGGCCTTTCCTTCACATGCATGTGTAATTACACCCCACCCAACCCTGCACCACTCCCCACCCCCCCACGAAAAGCACTCACAACACCTGATACCTGCAGGTAGAGCGCCACAGGGGTGCCTTTGCAATGATAAGGCTCCAAGGCCTGAGGGTCTGCTAAGAGTAACAAGCATTCAACTTTGGCCACCCACATCAATCAAAGACCCCATAACACAGAGACTGATCATCTGTTTTGCTGAAAAAGAGCTGTTTATTCACGGAAAGCTAATTGTTCCACCTAGCCACTGTTCTGCATCCAAGACTGTACTACAAAGCACAAAGGATGCAGGATTGGATTAGAAATAGTCCAATATATTTGGACTTGCCTGAAGGACTGGATGTTGCCTGACAGTTTAAGGATAGAGAATCCTTTTCATGTTAATTCTGTCAAGCTTCTGGTGAACAGACGGATGAAGTTCTTGGCTTACCTAATACAAGAATGAGCTGGGCCATCTTTTCTCAAAGAGGAGCGGCTCCGACTTGATTTCCATTAAAACAACCCAGAGGAACCCCTCCCAAAGTACCCCTTCCGCCCCCTTCTCTTCCTTTCCCAAACGGGTGAAACAGACCCATGGTGCACTACAGACTGTTCTGTTTATGAAAGAGGTCAGGGTGCCACATATGGCCAGCGCGTTAAAATACACACAGCTCCTGCTGCGGCTGCTAAAAATGTATTGTGGCTGTCTGTACATGCAGGAATAAAATAAACTTTGAATGTTTCAGCAAGCAGCGCTGAGAATTTAATGATTGAGAATTTGAAACTATGGTCATATTGTACATGAAAAAGCAGAAAAGAGTACACGTCTTTAAAAGTCCAAAGATATTGGGTTAGACGTCAGCAATATACAGAGAGTTGTTTGACTTGGCAGGAGGGGATGCGCAGATTTGCCTGGGATAAGCGTGTGTCACACGCCATCTGAGAGGACAGCAGGGCCACAGTAAGCCATAGGAAACTAGCGGTGAAACTAAACACATGCAATGACAGCCACAGGCGGTTCGTGTGAGCCAAGGAGTTTTAGCTCCTAAAAGACTGGCCCGAGGGGAGAGAGAGCAAGACTACTGATAAGTGGAATAAAAGAGCAGAAAATATGAATACTTTCCCCTTCGAAGGAAACCATTATCCATCCATGCATTAGACATACCCACTTATCCTTGAGGGTCGCACGGGTTTTGGAGCCAAATCCAGCTGACACTGGGCAAGAGGTGGAGGAACACACTGGACTGTTACAGACGCAAAATCATAAGCATCATTGTATTCTGATTGTTTTCCATGCAGCTTTGGTGCTTATTTCTCTTGGTTGCGTTGAACACCTCTTATTCTGTAAGGGATTTAGTGGCTCTATGTTTCACCTCAGCAGTAAACAGACTGTACTTATTAAGACTGAGGTTGGAGATTACACTAAAGATTGTGTGGGCAATGCTTCTTGTGGGTTTTATGATCATCACGCCATCAATAATGTCTCCTCCGACAAAATCTCTGACACTGTGTGCTGCAGGCGCCAGCAAATGTGAGGAAAAGGTCAAGACGGAATCGTGGCATGTCACTGGGTGTTGTTCTTACTTTTATAACTATCACGCCTTGAGACGGGTTGCAAAGTTCCAACAGTGTAAGGTTGCAAGTCTGATTCAAGCAAATATCCAATCCATCCATCACTGTAGAGATTCAGTGAACACCTACTTGCTCCAACTGGCTG
The DNA here is from genome assembly GCA_032353495.1 of Ctenopoma kingsleyae. Taxonomy (NCBI): domain Eukaryota; kingdom Metazoa; phylum Chordata; class Actinopteri; order Anabantiformes; family Anabantidae; genus Ctenopoma; species Ctenopoma kingsleyae. The sequence goes on along the minus strand of JAUBNQ010000017.1, from coordinate 21,596,137 downwards.
CTGCTTCCAGACACTGTGGTAAAAATGATCAAATTCATATTCCTAATTATATTCTGTGATTAAAGTGGTCTTTATTTCATTAAAATTTATTAAATTGCTGAAACTCACCAGACAGCAAAAAAACAAAGGCTTTAAACATAAGTGAGGCGCCAGTAAGTGTGAATCCGAGTTCAAGAGGGCATCACTGGGTGCAGCACTGGGTGTTGCTCTCTGACACCCTGTCTTTATGGGATCAGACCAGGTTTGTGAATAAGCTGCTGTGACCTGTGGCAGGAACACTGTCCACCTCTCAGCTCTATGATCCTTTCTTACACCTAACAGTTGTGGGTAAAGACCAACCATAATTCCATCTCCTGCTGTGCAATGAAAAGCCTCCCCCACTGCTCTTTGTATTTTTTCCAGTTGCAGGGTCATGTGCTAGCAAAGCATTGTGGGAAGAGAGAAGGGTGACTGAGGTGGAGGAGGAGGAGAAAAAGTTTAGGGATGTGGGTTGGGAGGAGGGGGGGGTGCTAATAAAAAAAGAATAAAAACATGTGTAATGAGAAAACATGTGGTGTGTAACTATTGGAAGTCATCAACAACAGAAAATAATAATTAAAGTGCAAGATGAAGAAAAAAAAAACTGAAGCTGTCTTTTCGTGGCTGAGAGACCACTGTCATCATGTCTCAGGAATTAGGCAAACATATGCTGGTCTGCTGCTGTTGAAACCGAGGCGCCTCGCTCAGGCTGCGGTTTGGGAACATGAAAGGCTTTGTGGGATGAGCAGGAGGACTGGCCCTAATTCAGGGCCTCATTGCCAGGGAAGCTGGCAGCAAACTCCAATTGTGGGACAGGGAAAGGAATTTGGTTACATATTCCAGCGAGGACCGCAGCTCCAAACAAACTGAAGCAACAGGCTGCTGAGCAAACCATTCTGTCCGCATTCAAACCTCATCTCTTGTGAGAGGAGGTTTTTGGGGTGAGGGACTCACTCCCACCTGACATGGGGAACAGGAATGTAGAAGGTCGGGCCCACAGTTGAACTTGTAACCTTTCTTACCTGCTGAGATCAATCCCATGCAGGATGCTGGCAGCAGACTCGTTTATTTGGATAGTGTGTTTGGAAAACAGAGTAGGCTTTGTGTTGTTTTATTGCAGCCAATTAAACTCTTAAACTCGATATCTATCTTTGACACAATGCACAGAGGTCAACCTGAGATGTGCAGGGGAAACAGAGACGGAGCAACAGTTAACAGGTCTCAGAACTCACTGGGTTAAACTCAGCATGCCTCCATGGTAACCTGATCTGATGTGAGATTTTTTTTTTTTCTGGCATTTTCAGACAGGCAGGGATTAGATTAATCATGTCTCCGTTCAGAGTACATATGATTATGGTTGACTGTTTACAAGTTTTCTCAGAAGTGCTCTCCATGCCAGGACATGGTGGTAGCACTCAGAGCCTGAAACTCATTCATGCATGTGGTGGTCTTGTTTCAGACCAAGCTACAGTGAAAAATCATTCATTTTTTGACAGTGGAAAATACACATGTGAGGCAACATTGGATTTTCACCTCCTTGTTAGCATTTATTTAACTTCTTGGACTTCCAGCTGGCTTAGTAATGTGAAGTATGTGAAAGTGATTTATTACAGTTCAGTGACATCTGAAAAGTGTTGATACACATAACTCCAAGCAGATTCACTCAAATGCAAAATGAATTACTTGCATTAGTGCTTAAGTTTATTTGTCTCTCAGGAGGAGATGTAGTTTGAAGAGACATTAAGTGTCACTGTCGGTATCATGCCCAACCAGTGGGAGGCAGCACAGACTGGAGGATAGTAGAATCGCAGAGCACACTCTCCATGCGTGCATGTATACATAGAGGGTGAGTCACTTGAGTGGTTGAAAGTGGCCGTATCACACATCTGGGGTGCAGACTCAAATGACCAGTGGCAGAGGAGAGGACCAGGATCAGTGGCCAGGGGAGAGGTGACATGTGGCACACAGAGGGGAGAGCAGACCGCATTCAGTTTCTGTCTGTAATCCTCTGCCTGAGAGAAATGTTTGGTTATGGTGAAAGGCACTGTTGTCCCACATTTTCATCCACTTCTAATTACAACATAGCTGAGGCTCCGTGGCAGCCAGCGTAACTGTTGTTGTTGTTGCTGTTTGTTGACATTACATAGTCCTCCCCCCACAACACACTTGTCACACGCACATTTTGAGACACATACAATCAAGACCAAGTCATTTACACCCATGTGTAACACCACTGCACATGCACAGAAGTGCACACAGGAGCACACATGGCGTGTTTAAGGACCCTCAAACTTGCGCGCACACACACACACACGTGGCAAATTTTACGCACAAAGAAACACACATCCGTCCACAGAGTGATCAGCATAGTTGAGTGGTAACCATTGCCGAGCCCAATATAGAGACACAAATCTGTTTGGTGCCACTGGGAGATTAGTACAACCACAGTTAAAACCAAAAATCACTATGTAGACATTTTGGTGGACCGGATATCACAACTTGTACATATGTGAGAAAAATTCAGTGTGGTGAAGAAGAGTGAGTCAGTTATTCACCACATACTAATTGTACAATACAAATAAGTTACCAGTAATATGTGGCAGAGAGGTTTGTGTGATAATTTAACAACATTACAGATGTCAAACGTAGCATAATCTGTCCTGCAGAATAGATTGTTTCTGAGATTAATGCTCATGAGCAACAAAGGCGTGTTCAACAAACAAACCAAGCAGATACATATACACATAGAAACCAGGATATAACAAACTTATTAAATACACTTGTTTTAAATTGCTTTTAAAATATTTTCCAAAGGCTGCCTATACACATTCATTACACATTAAGATGCAACACACACTCTGAACAACAAGAAGTTGTCTCGATGACACTGACACTTATCAGGACCAAAGCTACAGCTGCATGTCTGTCTAAATACATACTGTACAGTACACACCACAGTTTCTCAGTCTGTAATTTAATGTTTGCAATTAAAAACTCCTGTGCTGTCTCTCGGAGCGCATAATTTACTGAATCAACGTCTTTAAATCAAGCATTTCCTTCTGTGACAGACTTGTGTCTCCCGGAGGAATTTGCCATTCCAAACCACAGTCTGCGATCCCCACGTTGTTTTCACTCCCAATCACACACTTTATCTCCAATTGCTGACTAATTACCAAGAGCAAAGCGTTATGGGAAAGGCCCCAAAAATGGCAGTCTGATGTTTTTGTGGTTCAGCATTTGGATTGCTGCTTTTCTTTTGCTTTTTTTTATTTACAGTGTATGTTTTAATTTAATTTACAGTGTGTGAAACTAGGGTCAGATGTGAGATAGGTCAAAAAAGGGTCAGTGTTTTTCTGTCAGAAAGAACCCCTAATGCACAGGCGATAAATATTTTCAAAATGTAGTGTGAATATGAACACTGGGGACTACGTTTTACCTTTAGCGTGGCTCACTTACTGTCAGAGTAATGTGAAAAAGTAGCAAATGATCTACAGTATCTGTGGAGCGATTTTGCACAAGAGTTTTGGTCTTAGCAAAGTGAGAAAGCTTCTGTCGTGGGGTTCAACCAAAGAAATACTAAAATTCTCCTTTGAAAATCTCTCAAAAATAAAACTGTTGAACACAGCACCCTGCCCAGTAGTTGAGGGAAACTCTGTAACAAAGTGAATCAGTGATTGATTTTGTCAATCATGCTTTTTCCTTTGTGATCTTAGATGCTGTGGATGAAGTAATCTGACGACAAGCCATACCTCAGATGATGTGCGTGCGAAACACCTGAGGTGACTGACTCATATAGAGGTACTGTTTGGTGTGACATGTACGATTCTCCGGAGAGAAAAAAGGGGGGCGCTTAATGCCTCTGTTCATGATGAAGCAGCAAATTATGGAGACAGGGTGTGTCATCTCATTCTCTGCTCCTTTCATCATAATCTCCCCCACCATGTTCAGAGAAATACTCACTGGAGGCCATCAGCCCCAAACCGCAGCCTTGAACATCACACAGAGATCTACCTATGGCCTAGTTCAACAATTCACTATACAGACAGTTCATGGATTAACAGTCGCCACCCTAAAGTTGGAGGTTTTGAAAGAAAGTCAACTGTTGAGTAGTAGAAGTGCCTGTGTTAATGTAAAGTAGGCTACATGTGGGAGTTTCTGTCCACTCTAACAGAAGTGTCACCTCTGCTGCACAGCTGTTATTTTCTGCACTAACTGATGACTGACAGACTGGATACGAGACAGACATTCTCTATCTCTCGCAGAAAATGCAGATATCAGCAGCATTGTAGATGTTTTTTCTTCAACAGGTATCCACACACAAGGTTTCAGTTTGGTTAATTCATCCAAAGTATTTATAAAAATGCAATGCAGGTAGCAGTGCAACGGTTGTGTACACGCTGCAGTGGGGGGCGTGCTAACATGACAGCCTGGCATAGACATATTGACAGGACAGGAGATTGCTGTTCTCATAAATTTAACACAGTGATTCACAGAGCTTGGTTGCGAATGGCCATATTCTCAAATCAGCTTTCTTCCAAAAATGTGCTATTAACTGATGACTGTCAACGCAGTTGTCATCACATATGTAATAGACCCCGGAGTCCTGCCTAGATTGTCACAATTATGGTTGGCAAGAGGACTCTGTTGGAAAATTCACCTGTATGGACATCACATGCCAAAAAAAGAACTAATAATTTATTTAGGGTGTAGTTACCCATTAAAGTTTTATGAGTAGCATTAATTTCTGGGGATGTGCATAACCAAGGTAGCATGTGGATTCGAATATATCAACATTTGAAAATACTGCATTATACTGTAGACTTCCTTGTCTTCAGTCATTTAGATTTATTTAAGTGAAGGTATAATTACCATTGTGCACATAGACTCTGTTGCATGTAAAGGTTTTACACTCAAACATTTACTAAAGAAAAAACAGATTTTATTATCTAGCACTAAATACTCATTATTCAGCAAAATCACTTTCAGTGTAACTAGTAGCTATGGCTGCCAGATAAATGTAAAAAATACATTGCTTTGCATTAAAACATGGTGGAATACTAGTATAAAGCAGCATGATAGAACAACTACTTAATTGTAGTTAAGTACAGTACTATAGTACACATACTTACAGCCAACCATAAAGTAAAAAAACACAGAAACAAAAAGTTTTTTCCACTTATTTTTTGTGCAACAGTACCTTTAGAATTTAGTCTGCAGCTTGGCCACCATCCATTACAACAAAATTGTTGCCTGATTTTAACATAATTATATTTCTGCTGCTTTGATTCCAGTCTAAAGTAATAAAACACTTCTAACCCAAACCCCAAAAACTATCCACAACTTCAATTAAAGTTAAAAGTGCAGTTGTTTTATGATAAGAGCTGCAGGGTCTGTAGCCACCAAGCCCTACCACCTGCTTCTGATTGGCTAGTGGCATGTTATTTTCCCCTCACACATACCCCAGCATGCACTGGGGTTTATTTATTAGGAATCAAAAAAAAAAAGGAGTCACTAATCTGCGTTCGGTTCACACAGCGGGCTCCTCACACACACACACACACATCTGCGTACCAGCTGAGCAGGGAGCTGTCCCACTGTTAGGCTTTCACATATCAAAGAGCCTGGGGTGCTTTGGCACTGCTGGGTTAGTTGTCCTTTTTTACAAAAGACAAACAAGCAAAGAGCTTGGGATGCGGTCCGGAGTCGCCTTTGACACCGTGTTGAAATGGGGACTTGGCTCTGTGACATATATGATCTACATGTCTTAAAAAGCTGTGGAGTTTTTTTGTTGACACTGACAGTTGCTGTTCCTCAGAATACAGCAAGAAAGTCCCCACTCTTTATTAATCTGCCCAACAACATACTACAAAACAACATCATTTACAGAAGTGTTTGATTGTTTCGAACTACAGTGCAGTATGTCTGGAGACTGCTTTTTGTGTCAGAGGTACATGCAAAGTATTACTTCTAGGTGTGTGGTACTTCTGTGATGTATGATATACAGATTTTTAGAGGTCAGGATGTTAGTCTGACATCACCAAAACATCAGTAATTACACAGAGTGTAGTGAATGCCTGAGAGGTTATCAGTTGACCGGTATTATAAATGATCCTACAACTGTCACAAGGTCCCTAAGAGACTAACATTCCCAAAGAGTTCATCATTATTTGTTATATTTTGCAATCAGTTACTGATGATGGTAATAATTAAACTTAAAAGATTCAGACGGATGCGTAAGATGATGAAAATGCATCTTAAAATCATCTTGCAAGGCATCAAATTTAACATGTAGAAACAAATCACAGAGGTCCAATCCATGTACCGCAGCACAACTACAGAACACTATTTTCAGCAAATGGAAACAAGGCCCATTTGGGATCAAAGCATCTAATGGGTTCTGGATAACCAGAAGCTGCTGTCAGTTTCTGGCCAAACCAAACAGACATGCAAACACATGTGGCACTCTGTCCAAAAGATTTTCAATACTGCTCAGACAATTATAGCGACATTACTTCTAATCTGATTCTTCCCGATTTTGCAAACCTATAGCAGCAGCAAAGAACCTCTCAGTCAGTACAGTTGTATGTGTGGAAAAATGACTAACAATCGTGTGTAGACCCTGTGGCCCCCGAAGCGCTGAATGAAAACAGTTCATCTACTGTATTTTGCGGCGATGACGGCTATTTTTCAGACTTTTGCACTCATGTCCTCCTCACTCTGTCTTGAACTGCACCTCTATCCCACCAAGAAAGAGCTAAGAAAAAGAAAAAAAAAAGGGGTGAACACTGAAAACAAATGAGAAGCAAACCACAAAAGGACAGAGCGGGGTGTAATGTGCCTGTGTTCTACGATAAACCGGCCTGCCATTCATTGAGGTGCACAGTAATTAGTGGCTGCAAAGAGAATGTAAGAAGCTCTGTATACGGGAAGTTGGGTGTGATTTAAACTTTTCATCAAATGTATATGTACCTGTCACCATCAGCATGCTCTGTAATGTCTACTAATTTGGAAGTGAGGAGAAATGTACATGGATAAATAAACACATTTCAGTGTTCATGTCAGTGGTTAGACCCATGACTTCGGTCTGTGAGAAGAATTCCCAATCACTTGCCAAACTTGAGCAGTTTCTTTCTCAACCCAGAGGGGATTTGATTTGATTTGCACATGAAAAGACCCTTAACTCTTTTATTTTTCTGAAGTACTACTAATATATTTAATGTCATATGTGTGTACAAACAATTACATTTGTACTATCTGCACCATGTGTCTTCTACTGAATTCAGCGATTGGTCACACAACAAGACCTAAACCTGCTAACACTGACTCAAGGGGAAAACATGCACATTAAAGAGCAGAAAAGCCCTAATAAAAAGCCTCTAATGTAAAACAGTCCCCATCAAAGAGATCCGTCCCAATATTGTTGAACTCTTACATATCATATTAATGCCATTTCAGCCATTGTTCACTCAGCCTGTGTTTGATCTGCAGGGCTGCTATAACTCTGGGGTAATAGAAGTGCTAATGAGAGGAGTTGGCACTTTATAAACAGTGTCGAGAGCAGGTGAAGCAAAGAGTCACACTGGGTCATTGTGTCCTATACAGAACAACTTATTTTCTTAGATCATGGACTAATTTGATAAATCAGCATATTTCATGGAGACTTTGTTAAACGAGCGGTGAGGGTGATTTTATCATGCTGAAAAAATGTGCGATTAATCTGCAGCATGGTGCTCAGCTATAAGGCACAGGAAAAGCAGAAAGCAGGTCATCTCTGCCTCGACAAAAAATCTTTCCTGATAGCGCGTGAGGCAAGAACACACACAGAGGATGTGTGCTTCTGTAAAGAGTTTTATAATGTCTTTCAGCCTGACATTGTGCGTGAGATTTAAACACAGGGCGCTTTTGTATGTCGAAACCTCACTTTTAATGGGTTTCTAATAAAAGTGTCCAGTGATTACGGTATTCAAATCCCAGCAATGGCGAAGTGCTTCCTCATTTCGGTGTCTGGAAGTGATCCCAGGCAAGGAGGTGTGCCACATCTTAGACTAAGACTGCACGCTTGTTCCGATGGTGCTATACGGTCATTTATTGAGACTTCGTCAACATGTATTGAATACATTGTGTATGTACTTTCTGAACATTCAAAAGGACTTCAGTGCACAATGTATCAGCCAAGGGCTAAAGGCAAAAAAAAAATTCTGTCCCTGCACAGCTTTCATAATGTCTTTAAGATGTCCTGTATGTTTCAGTTTCCAGGCAAATTGAAAATAGGTAGTTATGTTTTATAACTGGTGCTGCTCAGTTCTAGGACTTCTGTACTTGAGTTGTGATCTCAAGGCTGAGATAATGCAATCAAAGACTTGAAGATAGGTTAATGTAAAGATTGTAAGGAGGGCATCGCGTTTAAACTGAAAAAAAACTTTTTAACATTCTGCAATTCTTATGAAAAGTATTGCCAGGAAACACACTGGTGACAGTGATATTAATGATTTGATTTGTCACCCCCACACAATGAAAGGATTTCAAACCAAAATAACCACATATATAAATGTGGACTCAATTAATTGCTTCAACACCTCTAATTAGTCTGGTGCTCGACCATTAAAACATTTATACACACTCTAAAACCCCATTAGCAAAATGTAAAGTTCATAAACGTGCTCTTCAATATCATCAAAACCGTAATATGTCACTGGGCATGTTGTTGGTCTCATTTAGCTGAAAGACTGTGATAATAAAAATAATTCTTAAAGGCAACACTTAATTTTACACCTTTTACATATTTTTAAATGTGTCTGTACGTTGCTCCAAAGGGAAATGAACAGATACACATGGGAGACTTTGCAAAATCTGC
>JAUBNQ010000017.1:21556444-21587165 GCA_032353495.1 Ctenopoma kingsleyae | reverse complement strand
ACATATTTTTAAATGTGTCTGTACGTTGCTCCAAAGGGAAATGAACAGATACACATGGGAGACTTTGCAAAATCTGCAAGAATATACCCATTTAGTTGCACAAAGCTTTTAATCTTCTCTATCACTATTGTAGTGCCTCTTTTATGCCCTGTAACTAATAGGCCACCGGGTGTGAGCCACACCGGTACCCTGGTGCTACAAAGACTGTACAGGAGTGATGTGGGGGTGCTTCAAAGAACAAGGCAAAGGAAAAAGTCAGCAAGCAAAGAAAACCCTCTTCTGAACAAGGACATAATCGTTTGTTGGACTCCAGCACATAACCTAAATAATACATTTCAGGTTCTGATATAACTATTACTGCCTGTGAAGAGCTCTTTGATGTTAATTGAAACCACTGGGCAGCAATCTGCTTTATAGCACTGACAAATAACAGTTTCCTAAGGCTAAGCATTGAAGCTTACCAAGCGGAGAAGGCACATACTTGTTCCATATGCTCATTCGATATAAATAAAAATCAAAAAAGACTTTGCCTTCATGGCAGCAGCACAATATGCTAAGGACAGTCCCTGGACGGAGTTGTGGTAAGTTAAAAATGCTGTTTACAATTTTTAACAGTACCTTCAGCAGAGGTCTCGTGTGGTGCAGGCCAAAGCTCCACTGTATTGTTTTCAGTTTTCCCAGTAGTTTGCTTCCTCTCTTTCATACAGAAACCACAGCTTAACTTGATAATGCAATAATACAATCTAGGTGGCCCAATAGAAACTCTGACATTGGAAAGATATCATTATTCACAAAGAGGTCTGTCTCTTGCATTTTTGATTTTTCAGGCCATACAATAGTTTGGAGAATAGGAGAAAGATGATTGCCGGGCTGTGGGCTCTGGTTTTAATACAGACACAACACAATGGTCTCTGTCTTCTTTTACAGTGTGTTAGTACATTCTGGCACTGTGCTCTCCTCATCTTTTATTCGTACCCAGCTTTTTTAGACACTCAGTATATCACAAAAAAAAGAAGCCTTGTCAAAGGGTCATCCGGAGCTGATGCAATGCACAATAACAGAAAACATACCCCCATCGTGAGCGTGAACACATTGGCCAGCTCAGTAGAGAGAACTATATGATGATAGAAAAAGTTCAAAGCGATTTTTTTTCTTCCTCCATCCCACATGATACCACATCAGAGTGTGTACAGGGACGACCCTGCCTTGTGCTGAACCCCACAGGTCAAACATGAGAGGAGAGTTGCCTGCTTTAGAGCCTGATTCACTGTAGGACAAATGACAGGCATGGTTGAGGAAGGTAATTGGCTTGTCTCCATGTAAAGAGCCTGTACATTATGACTGTTCACAGAGCCTTCAATCTGACCATCAAACAAACAAAAAAAAGATTCAGAGAGCTTTCTCCTCTTTGACATGTTCCCCGTCACTATGACTGACAGTGAGAACGTGTGAGTAATAATTTGACATGTTAACATAACATAACATATGAATCGAGTGGTGCGGTGCGGATTTTAAAAAGACTCTGACATCACCTGTACAAAATGAAACCATATTGTCCTTTGGTTCTTCAAAACATTAAAAAGTCACACAGATTATGACAGTAATCTGAAAATAACAAAACAATAGTTCAACATGTTTTTTTTCTTTCTTGCTGAGTTCTAATACTACACTTATACTACAGCCTGGCACAGTCAACAAATTCTGAATACCACTAAGTCTCACTAATTATATCCTGTTCATGTTTTTCATACAAATAGTGTTTGTATAGTAAATAATAATACACATAATAGTACAGTTAGCAGTTACAGTGAGTTGCTAACCCCATTGAAAACACAACCTATCATTGTTACAATTGGATTTCTGCACAAATGACATAAAGTATGGCCTGTTTGTGAGCTTTAGAGGTGCAGGTAGACATATTTAGTTACTTTTGGACAGAATCAGGCTAGCTGTAGTCCATTATCTGGTCTGTATGACAAGCTAAGCTAGCTGTGCAATTGCACATATATTAAAATACAAATTATGAGAGTATCCTAGCTCTGAAATGATGCCACAAACCTCCTTTACTAACACCAAACGACATGATTTGATTGATTTGTATACTTTTTGAATAATATAATATGGCCCACCGTGCACACATGATTCTTTGGCCATGGAGGTTGTGGAGACTTCCACCGATGGGCCCACCAGCGATGCTTCTGCAGGAACTGCTGAACAAGGTAAGAGGCCGGTCTGCCATTAAAGGCCTTATGCATTATCTTCACCCACAGAGCCTCAGATGTGACAAACTCAGCCAAAGAAATGAGAAAGTGAGCTCTTTCTTCCCTGAAATGTTAACTATAAAGGTGACTGACAGTGAGAACATGTGAATGATGGATCAGTGCATAAAAGGAACATTGTTTAATGAGGGATCGCCGTGAAGGGGGTTGGATGAAGGCACATTTTGACATAGATGAAAAAAAAATGTTTTTTACGACATAGGATTTTTTTCATAATAGTAGCTTTAAAAAGGCACTAGGTCTATAGTCTGACATATGTTCATGTGAAAAATACACCCATGCACATGGATCTAGTTTTCATGAAACGAATGCAAGGATATTTTTCATACATTATCTCCGCTTGGAAGACCAGGACAGAGGAGAGGAAATGTAGGTTATAAATAGGAATCAAAAGAACCCCTTCCATTTATTAGTAAGGGATGCCAGAGACACCCACATCTTTGAAAGTGGGAGAGCTTTTGAGCATTTTACGAGACAGGTGAAAGAAACATGTGTGTTAAATCTGTTTTCCCGGCTCACTTGGGTCAGCTCTACCATAAAAAAATGAGATTACAAAGGAAACTAATGAAGACACTGATCAAAGTCTGTAATGGTAATATGTAGCAGGTGTTTCAGACCCCTGCAATCCTCCCCTATACGCCACCCTCCCACCACTGCAGCTCCATGCGTGAAGCTCTCTCATGTATTTCACATGTGCTTTGATAGTGGACAGACAATGGACAGAACAGATTTCACCACTATTCAAAACATGTTATGAGCAATCTGGATGAACCCTTGGAGGGTACTTCCACTGTGGGTGTTACACAAAGGCAGCCCCATAGACGCTAGTGCATTTACAGTGCACTTTCATGATCGGTGGTGAGATGAAAAAGGCTGACGTGGTTGAAACCCACACTGGCAGAAAAAGCACCTGGATTTGAGATGCATGCGAGAGCTGAAAGAAGGCTGGCGGGAGAGGAACTGGAGAACCTTCAAAGTGTGATCGCTATTTTTACTCATAGTTAAAGATGAAAGTGGCAATGCTTTTGTTTTACAAAAAGGGGGAAGCACATGGAATATCCATACCGTAGAAAAATATTTAAAGATAAAAAAAAAAAGCATTTCCTCAAAATTCAAAACATCAGCATATTCCGGCACTGCAGTATTACTACTGTTAGCCTATGAATACTAGTACTATTACTACTACTAATAGTAATAATAATAATTGTTTATAGTTTCTTGTTGCGTTTAAATATCATTTTTGTGATTTTTAGGGTTACAGTTTTAAGGGATAAAACGTCACAGCCATTTTAAAAGAGCAGTAATATTTATATCACTGATTTAAAATCATACTAACAAGTATAACTGCAATTTGTAGATCTGTACCTGCGCCGCACCTGCGCAGTGCAACATCTAGACCGTGCACAGGCTGCTTCCGCCGAGAGCAGACGCCCACTCTGGGATTTGTAGTTCTCATTCCTACGCTTTAAGCGTCTCTTCCAAGAATCTCGCCATGAAAAATGTTTTTCCTCGGAATTTATTGACAGTTGGCTCGTTACTGTAATAAAATGAAATGCTGCTCTTACATGTGCTGTTTGCTATATGAGAACAGCTTCATACACCATTTATTCGTGTACTACAATAACCAACGTCGCCCCTAATGAAAGCGAGGCAGTGTAAACACAACTCCAGGAACATGAAAAGATCGGCTGACAGTGAGGGGGAGAAGAGAAGAAAGGTATTGATAGCGTTTTTCTCCGTTAGGTCTGGCATATATCTAAGACCTGTCGCTCGTTGAATATCTAATGCTCCTTATGCGATGCTGCTGGCTGCATTTTGAAGGCTAGAAAGCCGCGAATGTCAGCGCATACCTCACCTTGCCTGTTTCCTTTATTGTGTTTTCCATTTTCCCCCCTCAGTCTACCACAATGAAGAATTACAGTTGCATTAAAACGGTATTTTATCACGTTAATACACTGCTCATAAGAAGCTGTAGTTTGCAGTATAACGCCTTAGCCACACCCCATGTCAAGTGGAAATGCCATATGAATTACAATACGGAGGATATTAATGAGGGAATAGTTAAACTCATTGTGTGGATTAGTTATTAAAAACAAATAAGGGGCAAAATAAAAGTGAACTAATTCGAGATGATATTCTGGTGTGAAGAGGGAACATTGATTCATCCAATTGTTAATTGTATTATAGCAACTCAGTGCAACAGTAAAAACAAATGGTAAAGTTAGTGTATCACAGGATTTGGCAAGGTGCCCGGCCAGCAGTGTGCAGCTGCTGTAGCCTTTATAATAAATACACTGGTCAACAACTGGAGCTCTAATGCAGGCTAGAGGAGAAAGGAGAACTTGATGGGTAATGTTGTGATCACTAAATAACACCCTCTTTAAATATGCCAGCTGCAGAACCTGCTCGGATATAAAACTGATGTGTGCAGGATTGCTTTCACATAATGTGAAGAGAGAGGGTGTGTTTATAACCTGTGTGAACCAACTGGTGTGTGTGTGTGTGTGTGTGTGCGTGTGCGCTTGTGCCTTAAGCTGTGTTTCGTGCTGACCTGGGCTTAATCAGGCTTTCACATGCTGCAAAATTGTAACTTTTGCGGTTTGTTGATATAGTAAGGGAAATAAAGGAAAGGACTCTAATGTGCCCGAAGGCATCTGGGCTTGGCCCATAGTCATAGTGTCTGTCTGCCTTTCTGTCTGTTTCTTCTCTTATCTCCTGGCTTGGATGCTGTCTGCTGTGGCACATGTGTTTGGATCATGTTAGACAGCAGTGAAACTATGTAGGACGTGGTTCCTCCTGTTTATGAAAGCAGCCATGGCGGCCAGATGAGCGGCTCAGAGAGAGAACTCGTTCCAGCTGGCCGTCAGGCAGTCAGGCAGCATTGCGCAGACCTAATGGCTTAGCTTCTTTTCTCTTTAGATAAATAAAAGGATGAGCGAGAGGAACTGTTATTGCAAAGTAGCTATATGACTGTAAAGCAGCCAAGGAGGGAGCTCCATGAATTTTAGCCAGATTTGATAATATCAGTGGTTGTATAATCACACAGTTACTATGATAACTAATAACTTGGATATGATAGTTGTCTTATCCAGTCAGTGGGTTTGTCTGCAATGCTGCACAAAGTGAGAGATGCGCTACGATGGGTCCACTGTCATTCTGAGTTAGCGAATGCAAGCACCAGCAGATTAGTGCCAAATGAATACACAATCTCCTTAGACAATTTCAACACAGCAGGTCCGCATAGCCTACTGTCAGGTAGAGTTTATTTTAGGTGAAACAGAATAGGACATTAGGCCAACTACTTAGGAAGAACAATCCACAATAATTCAGATTTTATTCAGCTCAAGAATTTGCAGTAATTATGGTTTATTCATTAGTCAGACTAGAGGATGGCTCCATCAGGTTTTGTTTGACACAATGTTCTTTGCTGCTTCAAGTAGACAAATTACTTGCTTCCTCAGAGCAACTTTCACCTCTCTTTGCACGCTAATGAAATGAAAACATTTCATTATGGTTTAACAGTGTTGTCATCAAAGGGTGAATTTCCACTCATGCCTTTGCGAGTGTGAAAACAGCACTGACCCTGTACTTTAACCCGATGTTTTAATGCTGTCTTTGATGCAAGCTTGCCATTTGGACAGTGATGACAAGTATAAAGTGCTGTGTCGAAACAGGAAGTGTGTGTGTGTATGTGTGAGTGGCACACTAAGTAACGATCACACTGGGTCACCAGATGCTGTTCATGTTCAGCCCAGCCCATTGCTTAGATCAGCTTCATTGGTTTGCTTGGTTTGTGGCATCTACTGCAAGCTGTTTAGGGTATTTAATTTCTGAACACTCATTAAAATGGTTTGTGTTTCCCTTGGCAATTCTGTTAAATTAACAACCAGTGAGGTAAAAGCTGATTATGTGGCCACACATCCAGACATGGTTAATCAATTCACCCCCACAAAATGTTAGCTGGTGAATTAGTGTAAAGGAAACAATTTATGGTGACTAATGCCGACGTCCTGTCATGTCAGGCCTGGTGTTTTAGCAAGAGGCGGGTGTCATATTTAGCACATTCAGCAGCTTTGAGCTCCTCTGGCCATCTTTTTCTCCCTCTTAACCCAAGCTACATGCTGCTTGCTCTATTAATGAGCCAATAATGGAGAAATAGTGCTGGGTGCTGACATAAAACATGGGTATGGATACCTAAGGCAGGGTAGCACATAAGCTCCAACAGAGTTAGATTTACACTTAGGAACTGTGCAGAATGGTAGGAAGGGGAACACTCGGCATGGGGGCTCTCATGGCTTCATCAGACCCCCGCCGGTCTAGCCATGGAAAAGCCAGGGCTCAGAAAAATACGGCTATGGCAGATAATGATACCATTACACTAATGGAGCTGGCAAATGAAGGAGAACCCAGATGCCCTGTTTTATTACCAGAGGGGGTCATTTCCTCGCTGCATTCTTAATGGCCTGAGCACACAGTATTGATCAGGCTATCATGCTGCTAATCCTGTACAGAATTACTTATTGCTGGCTAGGTGTCGATCTGCCACATGCCCTGCTCAGGCGTTGCCGCTGGGTGGCAGCTGTGTGTCCAGCAGGGACCCACCGGACTGTTTATCTTGCTGTGATTTAGGGTCAAGCAGGGATGGTGTCTGGGAGGTCTTTAGTGGCAGGCTGGCCAGTTCAATGTGTAAAAAAGGAGGCAAATGAACCTAACAGCTTTCATTTAATTAAAGAATGGGCAATGACGTGGTTCTTCCCTCTTTATGGCCTCATGTTCACTGTGGAGTAAGGGAAGCTATGAGGTTGGGTGTTCTCATTAATTGTGTTGTGCTGTAAATAAGAACAGGCACACTTTGCATGTTCTTAGCACAAAGTGTCCTGCTGCAGGACAGCAGCAGGATGCAAGATTTTCACTAGGCCATTGACCTGCTTTGATTCCACCTTCTCTACCACCTCTACATATTTAACTCTAACTCTACTTCATTGTTTCTTTGTGGATGAAATTCACACACTGGGATGTATTTATTTAGATTTGACTAGTTTCATTTCTGATTACTACAGGTACTGTATAGCAGTGTGAACTGAAGAATATATTTTCTAAATTATTCATGATATGTATTATTTGAACATGACCAAGAATGGTGTAGTGTGGGCCCATCATCATTACAAATGAATAGGGTCAGCTAGCACAGAGCACTTTGCCCAGGGCTTATGACCTGTTATATCCTTGGCCTCTTTACTGGGCCCTTGTGTGCATTAGCATCCTTACACCATTGGAAGTGTGGCATCCTAACATCAGCAGACCCCTCTTGTCACCTCTGGCCTTGGCTAATCAAAGAATTTACCTTGAGGGTAAGCCCTGTTAGTTAGGGCCACTCCAGTAGCCATAAAGAAGTATTTATATATTTCCATCTGGAACAACCTGTCGTGGCTAGGGAAACTAGCTATTGATCCTGATATTTAGTAATTTCTTTCTCCACGCACCATCAATATTGTGCAAACATCTGTCCACACAAGGGTTGACCTCAACCCCGCCCTCTCCCATTGGAGTTCAATGATATACTATTCTGAAAAGTAAAATCAATGACTGAATATGAAGTTGTGGTGTGTAATATAGTGCAAGCCCAAGGGCCCAGGTCTTTCATTGATTTGTTATGTGAGAGTTGGAGGGGGCTGATTAGTCTGCTGCTGAGCCTTTCCCCTACATGTCTTTACCTTGTATTTCCTATTTGATCTTTGGCTCATATATTTGGACTGAAGTGTTTACAGATCGGTTTGGTTAGTCAAGCCTCTCTTTAAACTAATTCAGTCAACATACTAAAATTGTATGCACATCTTGTATTAGAGTGAAACTATTTAGATATGATGTAGCATGTTTCTTGAGATGGAATTGATTGCTGAATGTTTTGCCCACTTTATCTAAATCTTTATCTTCTATCTGTCAAATCTTTATCCACATCTAGTAAATTCACACATTACATATGTTACAAGTGGTAACTTTTAAACTTTAGGACGCTGTTTCTTGAAGTTAGAATGCCGCAGACGTTGCTGTCAGCTATCCATGAGATGGTTCTCTGTTGATGACATTCTTTTACCAGCTATACAAAGGTTGGGTTAGCTTCTTATGATCATGCTTCTTATGTGTGAACCCCTGCACATCGTTCCCTCACTTCCTATCACCGTTTTATAGCAATCTGTGCTGTGACATTGTGAAGGTGCATGGTGTCTACATTTGGTTTGCATCTGGAAGGATATCAACTTTTATGGCCCTGCCTGCATTGTCTCAGAGTACATGTGTTAGATGACTGGACTCCCATATGTGATTGAGGACCTGTGATCTTACCAAACACTTAAATTGAGTAACAGAGATAGCCTTATGCTAGGTGTGACTGTGGGATTCAACTCAGCAGTGATTCATAGTGGAACTAAGGGGGTCATGTGCAGAGGTTTCCTCCAGCCACTAGCTGCCATCTACTCATCTCTGACTGGTTGAATGTGGCAAGATATGATTTTCATTTATGTCAGAGGCAAAATCTGGAATTGCAACAGATATGAGACAACACAAATCATGTTTTACACCAATGACATCATTCTTAGTCTCAATTTCTCTGGAATTCTAGCAGCCTTAATTTGTGCAATTTCTTTTCCAAATATAAAATGATATTTAATGTTGATTGTTTAAAAACATAGAGATATAAATCTTATATTGCTGTGTTTAATATTTACTATCTGGATGGCTTTCTCCTATGGAAGCAGTTACTAGGATTGTCCAAACAGCCCTCGACAGCTTATGTGTCTCACAGGCCTTACAAAGCACCTCATATTACTGTTGAGGCGTTAGTTACAGATGTCGGTGGATTCGAAAACAAGCCCGCAATGTGGATCATGCAAACTGGCCGACCAGATCAGCCGTCAGATTCAATAAGATTACATCGAATGTGACCTGCCCAACTAGGGTTCATCTGTCATGCATGTTTCCTGTCACAAGAGAGACATAGAATAATCAGTTCAATCAATAGATGGTGGTGGCTCATTGGACTGATACTGAATAAACATGGGTATGACCCTCTAACCTCATACACAGAGGCTACAGCCTCCAGGGGATTCATTAGCCACTCGAGGCTATGATCCGGGCAAGTCGTTATTTTCCATTTCTGTTTCTTTGGCATTCTAGTGGTGTGTGTGTCAATGTGTGTGTGAGGCATGGGCTTGTATGCGTCTTTGAAAGCCTGGTTGCATGTGTGTATGTAGATATTCTTTTCTATATGTGTGTGTGTGTGTGTGTGTGTGTGTGTGTGTGTGTGCCAAGGCTGCTGTTGGTGTGAATGCTAAGAGAGCATAACACATAAATGATAAAAAATCTTCAAAAATCTTGTTTAGCACCCCAGATATTGGAAGGCTTCTGTAACAATTACAGAAGTACTATTGCATGAGACATTTTCAGTGTGAGCGTGATAATCAGTGCTGTCCAGAATACATCATTGCCGCGCCTGTTGTTGCTAATTTTAGTGAATGCCAATAAAAATGATTTCACTATGCAAAGCCATCTGCATAGGACGGAACCGCCTTCATGCTGTTTATTTGTGAATTTATTTTCCTTTGTAATGACTCACCTTTCCAATAAAGTAAAAGTGCCTACTGCTAGAGTATTGCCCAACATCTGGTTTCAATGCAAAGTCTAAAACCTTTCATTCACAAAAGCTGCAGGAGACCAGGTTCACAAGACGCTGTAAATAGTAACTGTTAATTTGTACATCATAAGTTCTTTTCCATAAACGTGAGCAATGAGAGTGTGTAAAAATACCTGGCATTTAGGTTATTGCTTTGTAGAGGCTAAATATACGGGAGTAAGTTCCTCTTTTAGCCAGAGCCAAGTTTTAGCATTGCTTTTGGCTTAGCCAGCTGAAGGTACATTTGGCCTGGACTGCTAACTATATTTAACAATAAACTGTAGGCAGTTCTCTTATAAAAACACACATAATGTATTATCTTGTTTATGTTACAGGAAAAGGTTTGATAGATTTGGGGACTTGAGTGGCCACACCAGCTTCCAGCGTGAAATAGGTGTTTCTGGTTATCTTGGTTATACTTTCAAAGAGTGTTTTGTATGACTTGTTCCAGCATTTACTCTGCATCAAGTCTCTGAAAAGTGTCTGCTTACTTCAGGTAGTCTGTTCATGTCTCAGTGATTTCTTCCACTGACCCCCCACCCACCCCCCCACCCAAGTGTTTTTTCTTCATCAGCCTAACTTTTCCTTGCATATGTGAAAGGGCCGACGACAGCTTGACTGGCATGCTGTCAGACAGGCGATGCCTTTCCAATGGTGGAGCATCAACCCTTCCCTGAGAGCTTGTACATGTGTGTTGAAATATGTGTGTGTGGAGAAAAGTGGGGGCATTGTCAGGACGTGACCGGCACACTTTGCATGTTCTTCTCGAGACAGGTGCTCCTGGGCGAGCACTGGTGCATGACAGTTGCCTTTCATCGCTGTCTTCTCTACACTTAACCCCTGACCAGCCCTCCCTCCTTCCTCCTCTACCTCATCTTCTTCTTTTCTCTCCTCCCTCCCTCTTTCTTCCACGTCTGACCTCTTCTACCGGCACTTCCCTCGACCATCCTGAATGATGGACTGTGAAGGCTGGTGGGCAGGTTGAGCTTTGTATGTGGTGGTGGTGGGATGCGGCAGCCTAACACTGTCAGACCATGGAAACCCAGCTGTCCAGACTGAACCAAACACACAGACTTACACTCGTGCCCACAGACACTTCTACCCACACCACAACTTTTTGTTCAACAGTCCGTAATTCCATCCACTGGCGCTGTCAAGCACTTGATCAAACGTGCATAAAGAAAGGAGCCCCTTGGCTGAATCACATCTTCTCTCTTCCTATCATAATGTAGGCAGATTTTCCCTCTTCTGCCTGTTTCTTCAGCTCTGTTTATTCAGATGAGCCTGACTAGGGGGCAGCGGGTCACATCCACTTGCCTGGCTAAAACGGTTCTGAATTGAGGGTTGTCTCCAGTGAGATGGAGAGAGAAAAACACAAGGAGGGGTTAGTCAGGGCTGTCTTTGGGGCTATTTGTGTGTGTGTGCGTGTGCCATGGCGGGGGTGGGGGTTAGGGAGTTTGAGGGTTCAGTTGTCAGCCCCTGTGTCATGCTTGCCCTGGCCCTGTTATGTAGAGGGCATCCACTGTCATTTGTTGCAGAACTGTTTGAAGTGGAGTGAGCCACAGAAGCATAAAAAGCAGTCAGCACACTGTGCGCTCTCAGGTGCCTCCAAGTAACACACATTAATTTTAAAATGCAAACTCATACTCTGCAGGAACTAATCCCTTATTAATTTGACACCCCAAAGTTTTTTTTTGTTGTATCTAGTTTGACTTTTTCGAGATACTTTTTAGGGTTGGCCTTTTAATCTCTGTTGTTACTCTTTTTATTGAAGATGTAAACTGATACAGATGTTTTCTGCAGAACATGTTTAGTTTTACGTTGCTTTCCATTTTGTTCTTTGAGCTTCATCATGTTAAGTGAAGTTGGTGGATTAAAGTCATGCTTGAAGCCAACTTTGGGGAAGACGTACACTAGGTAAGCTTGTGGTTTTAATATAACAGTCACTTTGTTCTTTTAAGTTTTTTTGAAGTTTATCCCCCTATGTGTGTGTTTGTGTGTGTGTGTGCAGTATGAGAGTATATGTGTTTGTCATTGTAGGTGTAAGTGTGGACTTCATCTGACATACATCTCCCACATTCTCTCCACTATGGAATAATAGCAGTGGTTAAGACTCCTTAAACTTGTTGTCGGAGTGTCACTGAAGACATGAGCACAGCACACGCCGTGAGATTAATCCAACAACAGCCCGTCTGCCATACTGTACACCCGCTATCTGCAAGCAAGTGGACCCCTTCCTCACAGCCATTGTCATATATAGGGGGCATTGTCACATATGAGATGGACTCATGTAAATGCGATGACAGGCTAGTGTCTCGCCTGACTGACAGCACAGAGGGATTGGGCTAATCTGAGTGACTGATTCGAAGCACACAACGACTCGGCTGTCCCCATAACTCCTGAGAAATAGACAGCTTCAGCAGAGTTATCTGTGTTTGTAAGTCCTTCTGCTGCACTGGGATGACAATAGGGATTAGTGCCAAGGTTCTTTAAACAGTTTTTTTTATTTTATTTTTGGGAGGGGGAAGGGGGCTTCTTATCGGCGTCTCGGCAGGATGCTGCCGCAGCCAGTTTTCCTTGACTGTCAATTAAAGAGGGGATCATTAACTTCAAGGGTATAAATGTTCTAACACTGGTATTACGTTGGGAAGCTAAGTCGCTGACAGATGTTCCAACTTTAATTCTCCACTTGTTTTTTTGTCCTTTAATTAATTTATGTATCACTATTTGGGTTTTAAATATTTTTCCCCCGTCTGCTTTTTGTTAGCCTGTAATCTCAGTTACCATGGTAGTCGCAAAGACGATTGGGCCTTGTCACTCGCCTGTGTTTCCTATGAGGTTCAATTGGCTAATGTATTCAATATCATCCAGACTAAAAGGTAAACAGTATCTAATGGTGCGTGTGTTCCTGCACTGCCTAAATGCAGCCTGGAAGAGCTGGGCGGGAGGAGAACAGCAGGAAGATCGAACTACATAGAACGGTGCTTGATAAAAACAAAACAAGCGCAGCTTGTATCTCTGTACGTGTGTTGTTTTTGGAGGTAAACAAAAGTAGTGTACTACTTTGGGTTTTTCTTTTAGAAGCTTTGTTGGTGGTTGTGAAGCATGATATGACAACTGTGGATGAGATTTTCTGGCATAGAGCTTCGATGGGATACGGTAAGGTGCATACTGTTGGTAGCCACATAGAGGAAGAAAGAAAACTGCGGGAGAGATGGGAGAGGAGTGAGAGAGAGAGATATTGGCGACAGAGACTGTTAATGGGGAAACTCTCTTCATCCACCGCTACTGCCATCACTACCACCACCCCGTTCTCTCATGACAGCTCTTTTCCTTTGTTCTCCCCCTCGGCCCACTCTCTGCCGGGGATTTGTGACAACTTTTCGCGGGCTGATCAAACGCTGCGGTGACACCTGATTAGGATATAGCGTGTGTTTACAGTCATGCATGGCGAGGACCCCCTCTTCTCAGACAACAAGGGAGACTTCACCTTGACTAATTAAATTTGCACCTGCAATGCCAGCTGTGACAGCCACTGGAGGGATGCATTTATTTATGTCACTCCATACATACTTCCTGTGATGTCCACTGAGGCTGAGTTTGCACTAGCTCCTCTGTTTACCTACAGTGTGGGTTTCTCCACTAGTCATCTTTATTGTGTTTGTATCTGTCATGATGATGGGGGAGTGGGGGGTGGATTAGTCCTCCGCCATGGAGACAGGTGATTGTACTTGCAGTTATGGAGCCACCGTTATGGAGTACTGTTGAGTAGCAATGGGAGAAAGAAGATAGACATGAACTAGGGCTACCCGGAATGCCGTTTTTTGGGCTTCAGGGCTTTGGCTCTAATAGTCAACAAATATTTGCAGGTCCACTCCAGAGCACACATTTGTTCATAATCACTGCAGTCATGATTACTAATAGACACATTGCCATGTCACATTTCCACATTTTAAATTAAATTAGTAAAAAACTAAAGTAAAACAAATAACCGAATAACAAAATTGAAAACTGAATAACTGTCCAACTAATGAATATTTGGGTTCAGACCTAATTTAAACAGTCACTAAATATTAAAAATCTAAACATACTATACCAAAGTGCAATACAGTATATGGCTATTGAAATAGCTAGTTCGCCTGTGTAATTTTAATTTAATTCCAAGATAAAATAAGATGATGACATTTAGATGAAAAAGATAGAAACTTGTTGATCAATTTTATGTAATATTGTATAGTTTTTAGCAATAGCCAGTGGATAGTGGATGGATATTTTAATTAGGTCAGTTCTGCATACTAACTAAAACAAATTAGATTCTGTGGTGTCTGTTGTGAGTTTTTAAGAGGCCTTGTTTGAAATAATGTGATTTGTGTGTCCCTCCCTCAATGTGCGTGCATATTTAGTCATGCATTAGTGTCTGTATAAGTGTGCCTGTACATGATCTGCCTCTCAGGGCGTGCATGCATGTGTATCTATCTAAATCAGTGTTGAGAGTGTAAAAGGCTACAGTTAATGTGAGCAGGACATCAGTCACCCAGTAGCAGGAGACAGGACCTGGTAATTTGTAGCTCTCCCCCCACTCTTTCGCTGTCTCTCTACACCACCCTCTTCCCCACCCCCCCACTCACCACCCCATCCTATCTTTCTATCCCCAATCCTTCCTCCCCAACCTCAAATTGACCAGGCTCGACTGTTGGTCATGCTGTATTACATGGGTTAGATGAAGTAATTATTTCTAGGCCACTGACTACAAGCAAGATTAATAGTTTTTGAAACGGCCATAATGGAGGGCTGACCCGCCGTGACATAAGCATTATTTCAAGCTCACCTCCACTCTCATCCTTCTCACCTCTGGGCACCAGTGGAGTGTGATTTATACCTGGGCTAATGAGGGGAGGGGACCTAGGAGCCCGGGGCCACCAGGCTACCGGTGGAGTGTTACAGGCCTGTTCCCCCAACTGAACAGACAGTGGTATGGTTACTTGATGAAGGCTTGTGCAGTGTTTGCTTGATTAGGCTTTGGAAACAAGATGAGAATTCATTATAGGCTGCATTATTTTTGACTGCTATCATTTTCTGTATGTTCAACTTTTGAAACTCAGTTTTGGAAAAGTGTTCGTACTCCCTGATATGTCCTTGAAAGAACAGAACAATATGCTGCTGACATTGAATCCCTCTGTCCGTGGTCAGTTCGTCTGTCCGCTCCCCACCTCTGATGCTCTGCAACTTTAAGGACCAAAGATGCTGGAAATTTGTCACTAGGTGGCACTTGGACATCATGTTATCAGATACTCTCTCCCCTTCCCCCCACCAGACTCCTCCCTCTCTTCCTCCCTCATTTCCTCCCCTCAGTGCTAAGTACACTTCAGATGTCAGGGTGTTTTATTTTTATTGGATGAGGACAGTGTGTAATGCATTCACCTCCGTTCCTGCCAGCTGTTAAATGCCCCAGAACATGGTCTGGCCAGGCTCCGCCCTGTTAACCCCTCTGATTGGCTGTAATAATTAGCAGAAGTGAACAGTAACTATGGCACGTAGTGAGGGTTTGGGACAGCTTGCGACTCTCTGATATGTACGTGACAGAATGGTCCATCCTGCCCAGGCTTAAGTAACTTGGGCCTGGCCCAATCTGGCCACATCCCTCCTGATTCGAGTGCGTATTTTGAGTTTTAATATTAACCCTCAACTTAAACACATGCATGCAGTGTGGCACCAGCAATTCCATTTTCAAATGGCTGGGTTTGTAAACCTCCAGGATGTTAATCTGTCACCATTCAAGCTACTGGGAAGACTGAAAAGAGGATTAAGCTATTCAATTCCTAGTAGAATATTTCCCTTTGTTCAGAATGAGTGAAGGAAAAATAAATAAAGAAATGAGGTGGTCTCTCAAGCAAGACAAGTGCCGTCTGCTATACTTCAGGATTTGGCTAATGCCATTGTAGCAAACTTATCTGTTTCAGGATTTCAGAAACACAGTCTCACGGTCATGTAAACAGCCACAAATAATATTAGATCCTTAATTTAATATTAATCTGAGGTCACATCATAATGCCAGTTTTTTTGGGTCAAAGACTACATGAGATAGAATTAGATCCGTCCTAGATGTTCAATCCACATCTGTTTTGTGCCATATGTTTCTCAAGTGGCTTAGGTGATTGTCTGTATTTAAACATATGCCACTGCTGCAGCCTGATCGTAATACGATATTCAAAAATTAGTTTCAACAAATAATTCAAGAGCTTGTCCTCGTTGTCTGCAGACAAACAAACGTAAAAGCATGATATAATGTATGTGATAGCAGAAAAGTAAAACATCTCATCGATTTTGTAATAGACTTATGCTTATGGAAAAAATGGAAGCAGACAGGATTCTCTCTATTTTGAATATGCTGTATGGTTATATCAAGCTCTGCGAGCTTTTTTTCATCACAATGGCTCATTTTAGGTGTATTGTGATATACAGCAGAATTGATGGTAAATTATGCTTGAAGTGCTTTGTTAATTAACATACACTATCAATTCTTATGTTTAGCATATGGTTATCATATACCACATGATTACTGTCACAGCTATCAGCTAGTTCGACACAGTACCCCGAGTTTAGCCCCTTGTTTACCCTTGACTCTCAACCCTTTGAGTCGGATGGCACATCATCTTTATCCCAGATGAAGTACCAGACTTGGTAGTGTCAGAATATGATCTAATATGAAGCCGAAAGGACGCAGAGCTGGGAAATCATCGTCATTTGAAGAGGTTCCTTGTCACATGATGAGTTTGATCAACCCGTGCTGCTGTACACAGAGCTGGGTCTTTGCACTGTCTAACAGTGGTACTGGATTAGAGACACAAGCCACTTCCACTGTGATCAGTCACTCACACATGGAGACATGCGGCAGGACTGAAATCCTCCTTGTGCACTTCATCACGTACAGGCTTCTGCATCATCAAGCCTACTGTATGGAAATGAGGAACATTGCTGTTGACAATGATAATACTGTACATGCCACTTCCTTTTTTGAAGCCATTTTTTATGCTTTATTTTAAAATGGTTTGTATATATATTGTATATTTTAGCTACATTTATACCTGTTAAATACAATAACGGTGATAGGTGTAAGGCTGCCTAACCTGCCTGAATGTTACTGATCTGTGACATGTTGAGACAATGGGAGTGTGTGTGAAGAACCTGGCTCTACACTCTTCACACTGTGTATGGCTAAGTGCTATTGAATTGTTTATTGTCACAAATCACAAACCTTTCAATGACCAGGTGCAACCATTGTACACCCACTCATCCATCCATCCAGTTGCCCTAAACGACGTGTTGGTCTGCTGGGCTCTGAGTAGCATAACGTCAGTCTCTTGAGCTGGGGATTTTAAATGCTCCACCTGCTTATCGATCTCTTCTGCCCCACTGAGCCAGCCATGCTCAGGCTATAGAGAGAGAGGGAGAGAGAGAGAGGGAGAAGACACGATGCAGAGGGGAAGGGCAATCTGGCGGCCTCAGTCCTCTGGTCCTCAGGTCTGTCCTTGACACTGCCTGTGGGACAGGCCTGGAGGACGCCTCTTGTCCTCCCTTCAAGCCCTGCATCTAGCCCCCTACAGCAAGCCTGCACTCCCCTTGGGCCAAACTGCACTTTGCAAAGGCATATTGATTTCTTTGAGGGGCAGGAAAAGTGTGGCTGTATGGTGAGAGTGGATGAGGGAGGGAGGGGGAAATGGAGAAATTGAGGGAGCTTTCTAAAGCACTGACTTCTCCTTGACTGCTCTTCGTAGACGCGACAACCCTGTTAGAGCAACTCAGTGGCCCTGGTGCCCTGCTGAAAACTGCTAATCACAGTCTTTCAATCAACACTCTCCTCCTGCTCTTCCCTTCCCTCCCTCCATACCTCTCCCTTCCTTATTTTCTCATTCTTTCCCCTTGCTGAACTAGACCCCTCCTGAATACCAAGGGACTGTGTCTGCATTAAAACCGGCCATTCCGCATGGAAAACAGCTGACCTCATGAAAGCATGTTGTAATTTGAAGGTGAAAACTAAAAAGCTTTTCTCGATCGACATAATCTTAATGGGAACGTTATGGCCTGGTCACAAACTAACAGTTAAGGCAAAATGGCAAACCGCCCTTGCATATTGGTTCTTCTAGCCAAGAGTTCAGAGACATGGGACATTGTGTCTTTGGGCCATGAGGCTGGTAGTTTGAATCCAGGGTGTAAAGCTCAAGATGCCTTTGAACAAGACATTTAACGCCTAGCTGCTGTATCTTTAGATGGGCTGGTCAGTTCCTGTGTGTGAAACTGTGCCGGTATGTGACTGTGAAGAAGCTGTTTCTGAAGTGTTTCTGATAAAGAGCATGCTCAGTCAATCTCTCCCAGATAAATAAAAAGGAATACGTCAACAGATTTATTAAGTTGCCCTCCTCTCTTTCTGTTTTTTCCCTCTCTTCTTCTGTCCAGATTTGACACTTGCTAAAGGTCACAGAAACATCTTTTTTTCTGCTTTGAGGTGTCGATAAGTGTGTAATAGATGTTGACACCTCAGACACATTGAAAAGCACTTAAACGCAGTGGCCATGTGCCAGCCCACCTGTGTCCGGCTTTGTGCATTTGTAAATACTTTTGAATGATCGATCTGGAAACCTGGGTCTCTCTGTAAGCCTGTCAGGAGCAGTGAGATGAAGAGTGGGAGAGTTCAAAAAACAAATGAGGTCCCATACACCCACCACCACCACCCATCCACACCTCACGCCTTTCTCTCACATATGCATGCATACTCTCCTGGATACGCGGAAGAGTAGCTGTAAGTAAGTATGTGTGAGAAAGTGTACACATGACTCACAAAGAGAGGAGAGGACAGGCCTTTTGATGTTTAGTTTAATTGGAACACTGGGTGTGTGTTAGTGTACCTTATCTAGCACGTATGACATTTTTCAAATGTGACTGGACGCTGATAAAGGTGCTCACGTTGTGTGAGTGTGTGTGTGTATGTGTGCGAATCTAATTAATGACTGGCAGCGGTCCCCCACAGCTCTGGTAATGTGCTTAGATCAGTGTTATAAACAGGGTGTGAAAGGTCTGCTCAGCACCAGCCCTTTAAATGACTGGCCTCTTGTTCAGGTAGATGGATGGAAATGTTCTAATATTAATGATCAAGTCCCCCGCCGACCTGTCACGAGGTGAAATGAACAACGCAGCCTTCAGCCTCCAACAACAATTAACAGGCCAGAGCCGGTCTGTCAGCCATTTGTCATCACTTACTCCACCTGTGGACCCCTACTGAACACATTCTGAACCTGTCTGTCAATATTTACACAATGTTCACTTCGTTGATTTGAAAAAAAATAAATGTATGCGGTGGTTAGTGGCAAAACATTCATCCTTAGTTATTTCTGGGTATGTATTGTGTTTCTCTTTTTTGTTTCTAATTTTAAAAACCCCAACAACGCTTGTAATAACTGACATAAATGTCTGATCCATTTTTGTTTGCACAAGTTTGAATGTACGTTTGCAAATGTAGGCTGGAGGTACACACCGCAACCTATCTATATATCTATAATTCTGTAAACATTCCCCAGGATAATACAGGTTATCTAGCAAAAGTTTTATGTCAACAGAAAAGTAGCTGAAAGCTATTTTTTTTAGATGTTCCTGTCAACATACTGCTGGCTGACCTCTGGCTTGCACAGTCCCATTCATATTCATGGGATGGTCCTGAGCAGGTGTGGAGACTTGGGGGTTACACATTACCGATGCCACCGCTCTGAGGTCAACTCCCACGCATTCCAGTTAGCCATTTACCAGTCTGCCCAGTTAGCCATCACACCCAGTCACCAGGCTGGCTTGCATTGTTAAAATAAATGAATCCCACAGGTGGTAAAAACAAAATATCAATGAATTAAAGAAGCATTTGTACTAATTGCTGAGGCTGTTCCTGGCATTCTATCTACTACTGGAGCGGCCGTTTTTCACCTGAATATATTTTTTTCAGACGCATATTTTAAGACAAGTTGCTACGCTGATACAACTCTCTGCTCTCTCTGCATGTGAGGTTCAGTATGTGTATGTGTTTGGGTGTTATGTCACATAGGTGCTGTGTGATCACACTGTAGTTCAAGTCAATGGCATGTGCAAAAGATGAAGTAGACCTTGAGCTATACAGACTTTCCAAAAATTGCTCTGTGTGTTGATTTTCTATGTTCAGAACAGACTTTGAGGCTCCTACAGACTTTCTGTGCATCATATTTGCAAACACAAATGTGCTGATGGGATGGGCGCTCCCTGCCCTCCTCTGCTTCACACAAGCTTCCCACATTCTTCGATACTGTGCCACACGGAGCAGGGCGGAAGCGCCTTTGATGCGCACAGGTAGTCTGTCTGTTTGAATCTGTTTCGGGACGTTTTACAGCCGACTTGTCAAAACTGTTGATTCACCAACACTTTTGCAGGAGACCAGTTCTGAAATAGGTGTCACACAAGTACCAATGGTTTGCTGTTTAAACACGGAGCTCTATTACACATCTGTCTCACATCACATCATCTTTAGTGCTTCAAAAGGCCTGTTTGAGAGCCACGGTTTTCTGTCTGTTTGCACTCAGAAGCACCTGCATTAAGGGATATGCTGCCCTCCTTTTGTTGGAGGTCTGAAATAAAATATGGTATAGCTCTAGTCTCACATTGTTTTCTAAGAATTAAACATTGCTACATGCATAAGTGATATAGGAAGACATGTTCTCAATGTAACGTATTCGTCGTCAGAGTGATGATTTTTCTTCTACAGAACCAATTACAGTTTTAGTTATTAAACTATTATCAGGACTTCCTCTACATTGTTGCTTTTATCTGCAGTTTATGCATTAGCCGAATCCAGACAAGCTCACTGAGATTAATGTGTCCTCATTCAGCAGTTGTAGCGCATACAGTACGTTCCAGTGGACCCTGTGGGGCAGACACGAGTTAGACTGGAAATGTTTTTATCCCAGCAGCAGTGGAGTTATCTGGCTATTTTGAGCTATTGATGCTAAGCGCTGGACATTAATCTACTCTGCAAGGAACGCTTTGAAGAAAGTGTCCGTTGAAGTGTCACAGATGGGAAATAAATGAAATTAATAAATATACGGTACACAGTTTGATATCTGTTATAGGCCAAGATCAAAGCAAACCAATTGAGTTCTATTCTACCTAATATGTTTTTCTGTGATAAACAGTCCGGCTGAAAGAATAATCCCATCAAGGAAGAGAGAGATTAAAAAAAGAGAAAAAAAAACCATCAGATATATCACTCAATGCAGACGGCTGGCGCGGCTACCATGAAGTATCCGTGTTATTATGGGATTATTATGGAATTGGTAATCCCATAATAAGGAAAAAAGGTCTGCGTTTCCACTCAGACCTTTTTTTGCACCTTGTGGTTTTTCCTTCTAGAATCAGGTGCAGACACAGAGACAGGAAGACAGACACAGCAGTTCTCTGATACTGCAAGAGTCCATCTGCTTCAGAGGACTCCGGTAACTTCTTGTCTTCCTTTTTTTCTGTGGAATTTCTGAGTAGCTTGATGTATTTGACATGTGTGTGACAGCCCTGGTTGTGTATGATTGGGGTTGAGGCATCACACTCACTATCCCGGATGCACATTTTTTTAAGGAAGTGCATGTATTTGTGTGTATGGGTGCCACACACACCTACACACACACACACATGCAGCATAATAGACACACTTGTGTGCTTGTGTAAACAGTAGTGGTTTGCACACTGAGTAAAGCAGACTGTAATGATCTTAGTTACAGTATGTGCTCACATGCACACATCTAGAGTAGATGGCTGCACACGAGCACACATAAATACACATACAGCTACACACAGATGCATACACATACAACGCTAGCCCAGAGCCTCACCTTGATATCTTGAGCTTCTGTCATGAGTTAGAATTTGACACCAATGAATGTGTGTCAGGTTGTCAATTTCTTCCAAACAGCTTTTGAATGCAGTCTGGCCATGAATAGTGCATGTTGTTTTGTTTTTTAGATTCCAACTGTCTGCAAGTCTGTTTTTGTTTGTTCCAGAATAACTTGGAAGTCCTGTACACTCATGTGCATCCTTTAAGAAAACTTTCAGCAGGTGTCGTGTTGTTTAGCCTAAGGTAAAGATTCAGCCCTGAAGATAAATTCACCCAGCTGACTCAGATCTGAAACCCCCCTGTATCTTCCACCATCTGTTATTTAATGCACAAACTTTGACTGCTTGCCCTCTTTTTGATCCAGCCCCCCTTTTGTGTTGGGACGCACCTATACCTGCACTCTAATGTTATTAACAGGACACTTTATTTCACTCTAAACGTCTGGACATATTTTGGCAGCCATTTCCCATTTTCCTATTAGCGACACATGAGGTCTGCAGCATTATTAGGGCAGAGGAAATCTGAGATGGTTGTTGTAAATGTCTCAGAAATATACACAGCGTCGACTCTCCATAAACTATCACTACTGCTTGGTGGCCATTCATGCTAAACGTTTAACGATGTAAAAAGACAGTGGCATGTCGGTGACATTTCTCCCCTTTCCTGCTGGTGAGACATCATGCAGAGGCTGTTTGTGTGTGCACCTGTGGGGAATGAATAGGAGATTCTGAACCCACATACACACACAGATAGAACAACTCCATTTATACATACATTCACACAAGTGCATATGGGTGGGGGAAAAGAGACAGGGTGGAGAAACAGTGAAATTTATTTGGGCATATAGTTTTTATGCCAGTTGCCATTGGATTTACAGGTCAGACTGGAATGTGGCCCAGTGAAAGGTACTTTGATCCCTCCACCAGGTTGACGGTTTTATTGGAGGAGCTCTGTATGCACAGTGCATCTTTTATAAGGTTGAGAGGAACCCCACGGCAGCCTTCACGAAATCATAAAAATGTGAGACGTCAGTGAAAATGACTGGTTACCAGGTTTCTGTTCTATCACAGTTCATTTTGAAAGCATCTTTTGTTAAAACTCATTCATTCTTGATTTGATTTTAGTCAGTGCAGAATGTTATTGTACATTGTGCCCTATTCTTTAACTCTCTGACAGGCTTGTTTTTATATTGTGAGACAATGTAAGAGAGTTAAAGATGGATTCAGGTCAGCAAATGGGACAGGCTGTATATAGTCATACAGAGCATAGCTAAGTGCAGTCGAAGTCGCTGTTGCTTCTTATGGGCCTATTTTATTGTGTTCCATAGAGGCGGAAGCTACTGCAGGAGTTAGGAGACCAGAAGATTCCCTTTTTGGGACCTTCGGACCGGGGCTTTCAGCAACTGGTGAGTCAGCCACCTCTCAAGTTAATGCTAATGATCTTTAAACGTCTACTTTAGTCATCATGAAAATGTGTTTTGTTTCCCAGTGGGACTCCAGTTATACTGGCTTGGTTCTGAGGAAGTCTTGCTCATTGCCTGCTGAGCTCCATGGCCGGGTGCAGGCAGCTTTGCTCACCCTCAGAAGCAAGGGCTGCCTCCTGAGGGATCTGGTTCGTGTTCGTGACCGAGATGTATTCACTGCCGTGTCACGGGCCCTGCTGGGTGAGCCGGGCCACACCTATCGCTATCTAGACACACGGCTCTTTGCCATCCCCTGGCACAGTGAGGACACCGAGGTCAAAGGACAAAGTTGTTGTGACCC
Source organism: Ctenopoma kingsleyae (assembly GCA_032353495.1). Taxonomy (NCBI): domain Eukaryota; kingdom Metazoa; phylum Chordata; class Actinopteri; order Anabantiformes; family Anabantidae; genus Ctenopoma; species Ctenopoma kingsleyae. The sequence continues at coordinate 21,563,561 of JAUBNQ010000017.1, read as the reverse complement.
TGATTTGAGAGCTGCTTGCAAGGCATTGTGGGAGCTTAATACCTTCTTCTGCTCCGATGTGTTTCAGCTGAAGGAAGGAGACAGGCTAACACAATGTGCAAAGGGGGAGATCGAAGTCAAACAGGGTGAAGAGGGGGACACTGAGTCTAAACACAGTGAAGAATCCAAGAATAGTGAAGGAGGTGACTCAGAGTCCAGACAAAGTGAGGAGGGGGACACAGAGTCGAAGCACAGCGAGGAGTGGGACATTGAGTCAAAACACAGCGAAGAAGGGTGCTCGGGGTCAAAACAAGAAGGGGAGTGGGAGACTGAGTCCAAACATAGCAGTGAGGAGGGAGAGTCATCCCAGGTGAAACCAAGTGAAACTGCTGCAACAGGGTCCGAACACAGTGAAGTAAAATGCCCTGGCTGGGCACGTAAGGCCGCCACTGGTGTGGAGGCCGAACCTGTTGGGCCAGCGGCCCAGGAGAAACCTGTGGTCCAACTAAAGCATAGCTTGTCAGATTATCATATTGAGGACACAGAGCAACAAGAAAGTGGACAGGGCTGTTCCCAGCCCAGTCCTCCGCAGGTATGCACCGGTCCTGTCAAGTTCAATGTCACCTTACTCAACTATATGGACCCATCTGGTATGAGTCAGCTCAAAGAGGAGCCATACTATGGCATGGGGAAAATGGCAGTAGGGTGGCACCACGATGAGAACCTCATCATTCATTCACCAGTGGCTGTTTACAGCTATACCTGTCTTGAAGACAAAGGTAAGGGTATAAGCTTAATTGTCATAACTTGTACTGAATGATCCTTAGGTTGAATATTTTAGAATATCTTATTTAGCACTTAAGCATAATCCAAAGTATGTCATGCTAGTCTTTGGCATTTATTTTATCAAATTAGGATTCCTCTAACTCGTTCAACTCATCCCATCAACTTATCTTGGTCTCTTTATGGTGGATCAGATGCAGCTAGCCTTGTGTATTATGGCCCTGCAGCAGCACTGTAGCAGCTGTAGACATGGCCTCTGGTGAGGCAACCATTAGATCCATCTACGTGATAGTGTAAGGGCATTATCAAATGTCATCATTGGCGTGCTGCTGAGAGCCTTATCGCTAACCGCGCGTTGGGAGATCACAGACATTTGGATCTGAGCTCTTAACACACGCTCAGTGGTGCAGTCTAACAAACAAGCCTTATCACACACACTTCATCTCATCTAAATCATTTCCCCAAGAAATGATCGATGTGCAATTATCTGATATGGAATAATGAGCCCTGCTTTGATAAGTGTTCCTAGACTGTACTGTACGGATAATACAATGTCGCCTAATTACGGAATGTGCACTCTTTCAAGAGCTGATTGCATTTACTGATTGAGTTGATAGAGAACATTTTGCTTTCCAGAGCAGACCAACAATAAAAGATGGTATTATCATATCAAAAATGATTTATTTAAAATAGCGTCTTTGTAATTTGTATGTCTTCTTGGTTTTAACTTCTCTTCTCACTTAGCTCCTCTAACCCTTTACCATCAAACTAAATATGTGAATTTTAAAATAAATTTCTAATGAGTTGACCAGCTGCATCCTAGATTACTGTACTTACCTTACTGTACCTAGCAACTTCCAAAGATGGAACAAAACCTGATTTCCTGTTGGGGATGAAGATAAAAGTATATATGTAGTTCAGCAAACAGCAAAAGTGTATAGTACTGTTCAAGGAGGGAGCTTTACGCAGTCTGGATTTGTGTCTTGAAGCTGTAATTTCACGGCATCACACAGGTGCATTTCCAACTGCTCTGACATCCCAACACACACAACACACTTCACAAGTGGACTTTCTTCATTGGGGTTTCGTAACCAGAAACACCTGCTCCAGAGGCCTGCTTCTATGATTTTTTCCAGGCCGTTTAAACTCTGACCTTGTGAACATGGGCTTCAAACACGATGGCATAACACCTTGCAGTGCTTAGCAGCTGTGTCTGAGTAACATGCTTTAGAGGGGAAAGTCTGAACAGAGCGCCATGGAGATATATTCCAGTGACTGGCTCTAAGGGCTCCCAGGACCAGGCTAATGAAGTTGTTACCTTGAGTACCTTGATTTTTTTAAAGGCCTGTCTCTGCGAGGAAAGAAACACAGAAGATTAGATATCTTAGATGCACAGAAATGAGATGTTTAGCATGACACCTACTTCAATTGAGACGTTGCATCACCTTGTTTTTTTTTAATTTAGCTTCAAGTCAGAGAAGTATTCTGAGTTGTGTTTTTTCCAGCTGCGCTGATCCAAAGGAATCTGCCACGACTGAGTGTTTTCCGGCATGGTTGATGATCTTCCATCATTCCTGAGGCCTTAGGGATTGCTGTCATTAGCTGGCTCTGAGAGCACAATGGCTGGAAATTAAGTTACTATTTATCCGTGCTGAGCAAAGGAAAAGGCAGCTGTGGGGCAGAGAGGCCCAGAAAGACTTTAGTATTGATTTTGCTGAAGGGTGTTGGCCAGCCAAGCCAAATCTTGTTTTCTGACTATACCGTGTAAGAATGGAAGGAGAGAGGAGAACAGGGAAGGTGGTTACAGTGAAGGGGTTGAGAAACAGGAAAATCATAGGATACATACTGTCCAATAACACACTCTCAGACACTCACTAAACAAAATAAAGGGCTTTTATCCAACTATTTTCTTGCACAGCATAATGATAGCATAACAATCCTGTGCTAACATCCAATGTGGTAACAGCAACACACATCATCTTTGCTCAGCTGTTTTACTTGCTGGAGACAAAGGCTTACACATGCATTGTTAGGATGTGGATTTAATCCGTACACTCTGTACTATTTAAAGCATAATACTTTTTCAGTCATTGTTATAGTTATTTTCCATTGCTTTACCCAAATTTGACTCTGTGCTATCACAGTTTGTTTTATTTCCAGTTGCAGATGTGGCAGAATATGGTTAAAGCTCGTATTCTTTTTTATTAAAACACACGTATTTGGTGTTTTGTTAAAGCATACTGCACCTATTCACCCTTTACACCCAGTTACGTTGGGTGAAACTGTCAACTCAATGTCCGAAATATGAATATAAATGTAAATTGCAAATGTTACAATGAATTGGTCTGTGTATAACTGACAGGTGAGGGCAGTGAGGGAGGCACTAGTGAGAAAGCATGCTGGAGGATTGGACTCAAGGTAGCCTGGGACATCCACACACCTGGCCTGATGCTGCCACTGGAGTCTGGAGACTGCTATTACATGAGAGGTACTAAATCTTGCTCTATAGACACACACGCATGCAAGCAGGAGTACACATGCACATGTAAACATGTTGCACACACAACTCAACCACATTCACCACCATGTCTGACTGTGAAGCAAGGAACACTTTTATTACCCTGTGTTTTAGTGTTTCTTGTTCTTTGTCCCAGATGACCCATGCCAGCAGGATGCACTTCACTCTCACTCCAGTGCTATATTGTCTTCTTCTAACCCTCTCTGCAGGATAAATGGAGGGGTTACTTGGCCCGAACATGGAGCTTTAAGGTTCCATGAAATTGTGTGCATTAGAGAGGTTAGGAAAACCAAATGTTATTTTTTGAAGTCCTGTGACCCAGTGCTGACTGTGTCTCTATGGAGAGGACAGACAGCAAGCCACAAGGGTGTTAATCATAGCTTAATGCTTTTGGCTGCAGCAGACACCTCCACCCTCCTCTTTTTGGCCTTGTGGGCCCTTCCAAGCGTTATCATTTTTTCTGAGTGTGAGGACATTTATCCACATCACAGGAGAAGCTTGTGTTCAGATGTATAACAAGTTAGAACCCTGGACGAACAGATGCAGGATTCATTAAAAAAAATCTGCTTTAAAATGACATACAATACAGTCTTGACTTCATCTGCTTGAGGAATTACTGTTACCTTTTGTTTTAGTATTAATTATTTAAACTGATTTAGCTTAACTGGCTGAACTCTATCTATTCATATTTATTAAGAAAATAATATGTATAGTATGTTTGATGTTTTTTTTGCATTAGAGCTCAAAGCTCTGTACCTTAATATGTTTTGTTTAACCCATAGACTTATTTATTTTCCTCTAATTTTTGTTCTAATTCTGGTTTATCTATTTCCCTTCTACTACAGTCCATATTGTTAACTAACTGTTGCCCCGTAATCAAGACTGTGGCCCAAACCACATCTTTACACCTGCAAACTACGTTAAATACATGCTTTCGACTTGGGGTCACTGTTTTGATCCACCTTAAAGACAAGATGTAGCTAGTGTACAATCGCACATGCTGTCTGTGTTCTTTGCTTTTAGGACATTGAATCCCTACCTGTGCACTCTGCATAAATATCAAAGTAATGTTGTGAATACAATGCAAAGATTTACAGTAAGCTCCTGGTGTCTGGAGCAATTAATATGATCTATAGATCTATAGATTATATTAATTATATATATTCTATATAGATAGAATCTCATTTTGTTTTTAGTACTGGACCCCAAGGCCTATTCTAAACCTACAGTAGTACTTTCCTACAAAATGTACAGTTGCTTAAGAAGATGTTTGAATTTGGCAAAATGAAAACTGTGCAATGTATGGGATATTAACTTCAGTATTTCACAAAACAGTGTATTCTTCTGTATATTGATTTATTGGACAAAGTCAAGCCACAACATGATTATGACATGGCTGCTTTAGCTACTAGGACATTGGTAAGTCGTTAATAAGTTGGTTATGCTTTTTGCATAGTGACAGTACACATATGGATGTAGAACAAATATGGGAAACATTTCAGTTAGTTTAAATGCAAACACAACTATCAAACTGAACACTACTGAATTTACATTATTTCAAAGTGGCTTGAGTAGCTTTCAAACAGACCACTAGTAAGTCTTTGTCAATGTAAATCATTTTTGCTAGTAAGAAATAGGAAGGTTTTAATGAATTCCTGAAGTCTTTGAAGCCACTATGTTTTCATCTGAGAGCAGCGATGTCTGTACCTAATATTCAGCCTGACAGGGCTTGAAGCCGACCTCCTTTAGCTGGATAAGATTTACAATAGAACAGTCAGTTTCAGGCCAGCCATGATAATAGAGTGATGGGCTGTTGTGCAGACCATTCTAATGGGACTTGACTGTCGCGGATCAGTGGGGATTTATGCTCCACTTGGTGAGTACGCCCTTGAGAGGCCAACTGCTGCACAACGATAGCAGCTCACACAGTCCTTGGCCGTCTGTCGCTTTGTCAGTCTACCTGAATTAAATACTTGGCACAATGCATGAACATATACACGCATCTATAAATTTGCACATGCACGAAAAATACACACTCTCACACACGCAAAAGATGTAGCCCTGCTCATTGGATGCATGCATGTACACACAGACAGAGCACTGCCACTAAACCAAGTGTTAAAATATCTAGTACCAGTGTTTCGGTGACATACACCATATGATGAGCAGTTTTGTGGTATTAAAAGAAAACTACAATGGTGTATAACCACAGACACCATAATGTCTTTTCAGCACCATTTGTCGCTCACTGGCCCTTTTGAACTGCTAATGTCTGAGCTGCTGGAGGCAAATTGAATCACCATCATTTCCACCCAAATGGAATTTCAGCAGTTAAAAAAGAACAATGCAAGTCTTGACACCAGGCCTGTTCAATAATCAGATTTCCAGCTCCCAGTGCACAAGGGGGACTGGAGAAAAGAGTCGACCCAATATATTTAAAAGCCTGCTTCCTGGAAAAGGAGGACAAGTGGCAGCAGGCGCAGGGGTTGAAAGAAAGATAAATATTTATTACAGTTATCGAGTTTGCCTCTACTCCCTCCTGATCCCACTGACGCATCAGACGCGCCAAGAAAAGAGCAGATTGATGGAGATAATTTGTTATTGGATATAAACAGTTTTAAAGACGCAGAGTAATTCTGCCCAGAGACCTAATCCTTCACAATCTCATCAGGGTGAAGAAAACACCGGCAAGTTGTTTTGTTTGTCACCATCTTTTTTTCCTTCCACCAAACAATAATATCTTCCTCCCAAAGCATTTGGCTGTTTGACTTTCAAATAACAGGCATTAGCCAGTGTACTCTTGCTCAAGGCGGGTGTAAATATGCACATGTGCTGTGAATGACAGCTCTGTCATGGCTAAATTAATTATTGGTATGAGGCAAATAATGACAGAGCAGAGAAACATCTATACACACAAAGAAACACATGGAGGGATACACAGGAAACAGCAGTAAGGCCTCTTTGTAAAGCTCCTGTGATATTGGACAAATGTTTGTTGGTATGGCTCTTCCATCTTGACAGATTGAGTGCGATCTGGTTTTGTTTGGTAATTAAAATTATAGTACATTGCTGCTCGTTCTATTTGATTGGTGCTGGACCAAGTGCAATCTGTCTGAGAGTACAAGCTGATTTAGTTATCATGTTCCTTCACGCCCTGCTTTTCATCTGGTTTTCTGCTGTAATCAGCTCTTTTTCTTTTTCTTATCTCCTTTACTCTTTATTATTAAATCACAAGATCAAAAAACCGTAGCTGCTTTTCTTCAGTGGTTTATTAAATGTTTTGTTCTGGTTGATGAATATTCTTTTCTGGTCTTTCTGGTTTTCTATGATGATTTTTATGATGATTTATTGTTCTGATCCGTTCTCTCTTCCGTGTATTTATCAGATGATCTGAACAGTACCCACCAGCACTGTGTCCTGGCTGGAGAAACCGCACGCTTTAGCTCCACACACAGAGTGGCTGAGGTGAGAAGCCAACAGGCTTAAAAAGTAAAATGAACTGTTTCAGATTTGTTGTGATGTTGTCATGATGAAGTGAAAGTCCACTTTGGTTTCTGCTGCTGGTATTTACACACTGTTTTAGGGAGCGACTGCATAAAATGAAAAACTTTCAACATTGTGTCTGGTAAACAGTGACAAAATCGTGTTGTTTACAGTGAATTGAAATAATTCTGTGATGCCAAAATACATAAAATTGTTGTTTCTTTTAATCCTCTACTACCTTTTATTTAGATGTAAAACTGATAAATTAATGGCACTGACATACTGTAGGCTATGATAAATTAAAGAACTTTTCTTTTTCCACAAACAACATACTGTAAAAATGTGTTATAATTT